>VBSM01001044.1:11159081-11212062 GCA_008086735.1 Cheirogaleus medius | reverse complement strand
GAAAAAAAAAAAGAAAAAAAAGTGAAAGTTGAATATAGGCATTATAGAAATGCGAGATTTCAAGTTTTTGGGTTTTTTTACCTTTCTCATGAGTGACCAAAGCAGTGCTTTCTAAACTTCCAAGCACCCTGGATCATTGGGGAACGTGTTACAGCGCGGGCTCTGATTCCACAGGTGTGGAGTGGGCCCGAGATCCAGCATGTCTAACGAGCTCCCTGGCGACGCCAGTGCTGCTGCTGCGTGGACACACTCAGAGGAGTGGGGTACCAGAGGATGTGTCTCTGCAAAACGAGAGAATAGGCCAACTCGGAGGATGAAATAGAATCCAGGAAATCGAGGATCCAGCATAAAAGCAAGTTAATGTCCAGAGTGATGCTGAAGGGAAATCCCAGGACGTTACCTAAAGGGAAACCAGCCCAAACTGGGACGGAAAAGAAGTACCAAAAGGAGGAAGAAGTTAAAGAGGAGAAAATAATGGAAGTGATGATCACCTGATAGATTGAGAGGAGATTTATACTTCTGGTGGAGAGTTTGAGGTCAAATTAATGACAGTAAAATGGAAAATTAAGCAAATGAAAATGTGAGGCAATTGTTAACTCCAAGGAAAACTAAACATTAAGAATAAAAGAAAAGTCATCATATCATACTACATAACCACAATAATATAAACAATAAATACTGACCAAAAATTATAATATAACAGTATTAGAGAGTTGAGGGATGACAGGGTAAAAATCTTCCTCTTCCATAGTAGAAAGTCAATAAAAATCAAGAAACAAACAAACAAACAAACAAAAAGAAACAATAGTATTAGCATGTTATTTAGAAATATGGAGATAAATACCTGAAGAAACAACTAAAATAGTTCAAAGCAGTTGCTGCTGGGTGGGTAGAAGTGGCCCAGGGAACTAATGGTTTCTCATTATAAGCTTTGTAAGACTTTGATTTTTTAAAAAATAATTACATAGATAACCTTGATCAAAATGAAAATTTTAAATTTAGAAAAAATTACTTGAAAACATGGCTGTTTGTTTTGTCATTAATAATAAATCACTTACAACACATATCACAACTAATTGCCACTAATTGTTTCAGGTCCCACTGCTGCAAACTACAGCTCAGGGGCAGTTCGTTTCTTCAGATGCTCGGTTCCAGGAGAGGCTATGTGGGCAGGAAATATTTGGAGTATGGCAATAGCAATTTCCAGAGATGGTTATGAAACTCCCTGACATCCAAGAGGACATTCAGCAGGTTCCTGGATGATACCATTCTGTGCTTACTTTTTCCAAATGAGAAAATTTTTCCTCTTAGATTTCCTATTTCAGTAAGTAGTAGCAATATCCACCTGGTTTTCCAATGGACCAGTTAGGATTTTGTCAGGCGCAAGTACCAGAAACCAAACTCAAACTGGCTTAAGCAGAAAAGCAATGCATGGAGTCCCATGAAGGCCATGGAAAGCCCTGGGGAGAGCCTAGGTTCAAATCCTACCTCCAACATTTACCATTGTGCAACTTGGATGAGATACTTAAATTGCCTATAAAATGGGCATGATAGTCGTATTGTTGTGAATATGAAACAAGTTAACATTGTAAAATACTTAGAATAGTGCCTGGTGCCTAGCTGATACTTAACAAAATACTAGCTATTGTTATTATAAGCTATTATTCAGGAATTACAACAAATCCGGAGGACAAATTTAAAAATTAATCTTGGACACATTGTATAGTAGTATAACTGCAGAACACCTATATATATATGTGTGCGTATATATATACATATATATATATAGAGAGAATGTAGATATATAAAGACCTCAGGAAAAAGAGATAAATTGCCTACAAACAATTGATGATTAGGCTAGAGCACGCTTCTCAACAGCAGGAATAGAAGCGAGAAGAAAGTAAAATATCTTCAAAATGCTAGGAGAAAAAAACCCTGCCACATGAGAATTTTACACCCAGCCAAACTATTATTTAATACTTAGCATTAAAAGAAGAGCTTATCAGATCAACAACTGAAGGTTTACCACCACTAGATCTCACCAAGCACTTCTAGAGATTTACTCCAGGAAGAAGGAAATAGAACTCAGAACAAAGGATGAGATGCAAGAAGTATTGATGGGAAAATAAGTTATTAAACATATGGTAAACCAAAATATTGACTATATAAATAATAATCATAATGATGACTAATATGGGGGATGAAAAATGAAAGAAGGAAGTAAAACACCAAGCAATACAGTGAAATGGGAAGACATGATGGAGCAAAGCATGCAAAGGACCTGACATTGTTATGGAATAGGGCAGAGAAATTGATTAAACTTTGTTAATTTAAGTAAATTAGTTAAAATTTAGAGGTACCTACTAAGAGAACAGAATTAGAACATATAAATTCCAAAACAGTAAAGAGGGAGAAAGAAGAAAAGGAATCCAAAAGAATACAAGAAAAAAAAAACTTAGAAAAAAGAGTGAATAGAAAGCACAGAATAAGATAGTAGTGATAAATCCAAATATATCAATAATCACAATAAATGTTAATGGACTAAATTAATCAATTAAAGCTATAAATTTAATTTTCTGTATGCTTGAAGTTTTTCATAATAAAAAATTTTGAAAAGGGAGATTGTCAATCTAGTGTTTTTAAAAACCCACCTATAGTTGTTTACAAGAGCGTATTGAAAACATAAGGACACAAAAAGGTTGAAAATAAGAGGCTGGAACAAGCTACATCAGACAAACACTGATTGTAAGAAAATTGGTGTACATATAAATAAAGAAGACTCTAATACAAAAGTCATTAGGAATAAAGAGAATTGTTATGTAAAGATAAAAAGAATACTTCACCAGGAAGATAGGACAGTTTTCTACTTACATTTACCTAAATAACATAGCCTTGAAATGTTCTAAGCAAAACTTGACAAAATTATAAGGAGATTGACAAATCTGCAATCACATCTCTCTCACCAGTGGATAAATAAAACATATAAAATATTATTGAGAATAAAGAAGATTTGAACAGCACAGTTAATAAGCTTAATCTATGAGACATATATAGACCCCTACAATATTTAGAGAATACACCTTCTTCTCTTTATTTTTTTGTTTTTTCACTGCTATACTAACGAGGAGAGAATACACCTTCTTCTCAAGCACAATGGAACATTACAAACATTCATCATGAACAGGGTTTTATGGTAAGTCTCAAAAATCTGGAAAAAGGCATCATACAGATAACATTCTTTGACCAAGATGCAAATATGTTAGAAATCAATCACACAAACATGCTTTACAAAATCTATGATTTGAGAATTATGAAACACATTTCTAAATGGAAACATAGAATAAACTTATTTTTTAAATGGACTTTATTTTTTAGAACAGAAAAGTTGTGAAGATGGTACAGAGTTCTTATACCCTATGCCCAGTTTTCCCTATTATTAACATCTTCCATTAGTATGCTATATTTGTTAAAATTACTTAACCGATATTGATACATTATTATTAACTAAATTCGTCCTTTATTCAGATTTCCTTAGTTTTTACCTGATGTCTTTTTTCCTTTCCAAGATTCCATCTGGGATACGATATTACATTCAGTAGTCACATCATCTTAGGCTCCTCTTGCCTGTGACAATTTCTCAGACTTTCTTGCTTTTGATGACCTTGACGGTTTTGAGGAGCACTGGTCAGGTGTTTTGTCAAATGTCCTTCGATGAGACTAGGGTTACGGTTTTGGGGGAGGAAGACCACAGAAGTGAAGGGCTGTTTTCCTCACATCACGTCAAGGGTACATACTATCAGTGTGTCTTATCCCTGTTGCTGCTGACCTGATCATCTGGCCGAGGTAATGTTTGTCAATTTTCTCTGCTGTAAAGTGACTTCCCCCTTTCCCTTCCATACTGTTTGAAGCAAGTCACTATGTGAAGCTCACACTTAAGAGGTGGGGAGTTATATTCCACCTCCTTTTGGGGGGTGGCGGTATCTACATAAATTATTTGGAATTATCCTGCATGAAAGATTTGTCTCTTCTCTCTCATTGATTTATTTATTCAATCACTTATATTAGTGTGGACTCATGGATATTTATTTTATACTTTGGATTATAACCCACTACTACTTCATTTATTTTGTTGCCCAGATTGTTCCAGCTCTGACCAGTGGGGAGCTCCTGAGGTGGCTCCCGTGTCCCTTTGGACACACACCCATTGTTTTGCTTTTTGAGCCCTTCTTTACTTTCTGGCACTGTAAGATGCTTTAGGCTCATCTTGTATATTTCCTGCCCCAACCCAGAATCAGCCATTTCTCCAAGGAGCCCTGGTTTCTTATCGGAGAGTGGTATGAGAAACCAGGGTCTGGGCACTGTATATGCTCGTTGCTGCTGGGGTGTCATGGTTTCTAGGTTCTCTTGGCAGGCAGAGCCAGGCTCCTTTATACGTATATATATTTTATGTATATGTAAAAGTCATATATGTATATATAAACCTGTGTACATATGATGTATATATATTAACCTGTATATACACACATATCTATAATTATTTTTATATCTATCCATCAATACCTATACCGAACTAAACATGAGTTCTTACTGCTGTCTCTGACTCTAATCCAGTTCCATATTGTTCATTCTAGCCATACAAAAGTCTTTTTAAAAACGAAATTAGTAATCCAAAATCTAACAGCAACAAAAATAAACTCAAGACCCAGATTGTTTTACAGGCAAGTCTTACCAAACATTTAAGGAAGAGACATTTTCTCTTTTTCTGTCTTTCTTTCTTTTTTAGAGACAGGGTCTCACTCTGTCACCCAGGCTGAAATACAGTAGCATGATCATCACAGCTCACTGCAAGTTGGAACTCCTGGGCTCAAGCAATCCTCCTGCCTCATCCTCCCAAGTAGCTGGGACTACAGGCACATGCCACCATGCATGGTTAATATTATTATTTTTGTAGAGAGGAAGTCTTACTATGTTGCAATCCTCCCACTTTGGCCTCCCAAAGTGCTGAGATTATAGGCATGAGCCACTGCACCTGGTCACAAGACACAATTTTAAATGTGTATTTGAAACACATTAACAAAGACCAAAAAAACGGAAAAAATATCCTATGTTCTTTAGATATAAAAACTCCATATCTAAATATGTCAATTCTAGGGTAGGTGCAGTGGCTCATGCCTATAACTCTAGCACTTTGTGAACCTGGGAGACAGAGCAAAACTCTGTCTCTGTTAAAAAAAAAATTTTTTTAATATATAAAATTTCTTTTTAATAAAAGCCACCTTCCAAGGTTAAAAAACTAAGTCACAGACTAAGGGAAGATATTTGCAGTATAGTTAGTCAAAAATGTATTAGAATAAAAAATAGATTTTTTTTTTTTTTTTTTTTTTGAGACAGAGTCTCACTTTGTTGCCCAGGCTAGAATGAGTGCCCTGGCGTCAGCCTAGCTCACAGCAACCTCAGTCTCCTGGGTTCAAGCGATCCTACTGCCTCAGCCTCCCGAGTAGCTGCGACTACAGGCATGTGCCACCATGCCGGGCTAATTTTTTTTTTTTTGTATATATATTTTTAGTTGGGCAATTAATTCCTTTCTATTTTTAGTAGAGACCGGGTCTCGCTCTTGCTCAGGCTGGTTTCGAACTCCTGACCTCGAGTGATCAGCCTGCCTTGGCCTCCCAGAGTGCTAAAAAAATAGATATTTAAATGTTTCCAAATCAGTCAGAAAAAGACAAAGAACTGAACAGAAAAATGGGCAGTATATATAAACAGGCATATTGCAGAAGAGCAAACCAGAATAGATAAGAAACATACAAAAAAATGCTCCATCTCACCAGTATTCAGGGAGACGCAAATTAAATCCATTGTGAGATAATATTTCAAACACATCAGATTTGCAAAAATTCAAAATTCTTACAAGATTTCTAACCTTTAAAATGGTGGAGTAAATTCAGTATTTTCCCTTCTCTTGGAAGTCATCCAAAAGCAACAGGACAAAATAACAGAAACACAAACTCTACCTTTGACGGAACTCAAAAACATTTTAATCCCAATCCACAAATACATCTGGACTGCCAAAAGCAATGAAGATCAAACGGGGGCGTGGAGGGAAGAGGGCCAAGGACACTGCAACTTCTGAGCTCAGAGACAACTGCAAGGTGCACGTAGCAAGGGGGAAAACACACCCTGAATTGCAAAGGCAAAACAGTGAATGAGGAGCATGGGCTGTGGCAGGAACTTCCCTGGAACTGGTTAGTTATAAGAAATATAGGAGGCAGGGGTGATTGACAAATCCCAGAGACGAGTCCCTTGAACAAGAAGCTGAGTATTCCAACCGCTGCCTATCTCCTGTGGCTGAGAAGAAAACTCACACACCATCCTGAAAGGACAGCTCCTGCTGGGGCACGGGTCGCCCAGGCCTCTCCCTGAGACTTGCTTTCTCTAAATAGCTGGTGTCTGTATTAGCCAGGGCTCTCCAGAGAAGCAAATCCAGTAGGACGTGTATATATGCAGAAAGAGATTTATTATAAGGAATTGGCTTGTGTGGCAAGTCCAAACTCTGCACTGTGGGCTGGCAGGCTGGAGCCCAGGGGAGCTAATGGTGCAGAGGAAGTGCAAAGGCAGTCAGCTGCAGAATTCCCTCTCACCTGGGAAGGCTGGTCTTTTCCTTCTATGCAGGCCTTCAACTGATTGGGTGAGGACCACCTACATGATGGAGGGCAAACGTCACCAATTTAAATGTTAATCTCATCCCTAAACACACTCCAAGTTGACACATAGAATCATCCACCACAGCATCTTAACACCTTTCGTACTGCATAGAAATCTCTAAGACATACACCAGGGACCGCACGTTTTTGGGTAAACTGCATGTTATTTAAATCATCATAACTACAGTGAAAAACAAGAAAACTCGTGAGCGGTCCTTAACAGATGACGCGCGAAACAGGAGAAAACTCGTGAGCGGTCCTTAAGTTCTTAAGTCTGGTTCCTTAGAAACAGAGCCTGAGTCAGGGATTTGGGTGTGCTCGTTTTATAGGAGGATACTCTCAGGAGACAGGGAGTGAGGGAGGCAGAGCAGGAAAAGCAGCTACACGAACACGTGGCCTCAGCAGCAGTGCAGCCTCAGCTAGATCCCACGGGGACCTCTGCACACAAACTGCACCAGAGTTGGTCCCACCTTGGAGCAAGGGGCCTGGCCTTCTGGGTTCCCCTGTCTGTCAAGTATCGACTGCTGACTGCCTCAGAGTTGGGGGTGCGAGTGAGCACATAACCTCTCGGGTGTGATGGTCAATCGCATGCGCCAACTTGGCTAGGCTTTGGTGCCCAGTTGTGTGGTCAAACGCTAGTCTAGATAGTGCTATGAAGGTGTCTTGCAGATGTGACTAATTTACAATCAGTTGACTTTAAGTAGAGGAGATTACCCTCAGCAATGTGGGTGGGCCTCATTCAGTTGGTTGAAGGCCTTAAGAGCAAAGACTGAGGTTTATTGAAGAAGAAGGGATTCTGCCTCAAGACTGCACCTCCTGCCGGAGTTTCCAACCTGCCAGCCTGAGCGACCAATTTTAGACTTGTCAGAGCCCACAATTGCACAAGCTTATTTCTTTCTCTCTCTCACTGATTTTGTTTCTCTGAAGGACCCTGACTGGTACACCAGATACGGGGGCTCTCGTTCAGCCAAGGGCAAATCTCTGGAGAAGGGGTTAGTCTCTGGAGAAGGGGTTAGCTGTGAGCCACTAGCAACCAACCCCTCCGCAGCCAGAGGCTGGGCGGCCGGGCCTGGTAAAGGGAAGGTGTGCAGGGCACCAAAGGTATGCACTGTGGCCCACCTCCTCAGCCGCTCAGACCCGCCTGCCTCCCACATTACATTCACTCAGTCCGGGCACAGCTTGTCCAGGATTCTGGTTAGTCACAACAGTGGGAGCATTTACAAGGGAGGAGTTAGTGGAATGACCACAGCCCACACAGCTACAATTGGTCCTATGTCTGTTGCCGATCCTCATCCTCTTCCCCTTCGTGGAAGGGGTCCGGCATCAGCAGCTTCCCACCAGCGGCTAGGTGAGGTCCTGGGTGCCGCACTGCAGACTCGGTGTCAGTCTTTGTGGCCGGCGGGTCAAATAGCAGCGGCGGCAGTAGCTGGGCCAGCCTTGGAAAGAGGGAGTCTGAGCTATTGGACTCATGCGACCTCCATGTCTGTCACCACCCCACTCCATTCAGGAGCTCACTGCGCACGTACCAGGATGGCTGAGGACAGGGGCTGAGTGACCACTGCTGGATGTCTGGTTGTTTGTTCCTTCCTCTGTAACTGGTCAGCAATGGCATTAGCACAAACGTGCTCGCCCTGTGTGCCCACTCCCCAAAGCCCATCCCTAGAGCTCCTTGTGCCCATTCTTCCTCCTCCCCAGTCTTTTGTCTCGCTCATCTGCCGTGGCCCTGCACCCAGGCACCCAGCTGGGGGCGAGTGACGCTGACATCCAGCTCTTGCTCCAGTCATCAAGTCGGTGCCCTGGCCCGGGGCTGCGTCAGAATTGAGGAAGGGACACAGCTTGTATTTTATGTGCCCAGAAGAGGTGTCTGTCATTCTCTAGCCCACAGGGAGACTTGCTTTGAAAGTTGTTTTCCATGGGGGTGCTTTACAAAATTCCTCCCTAAGGCTCTGTGAGCCCTTTGATAGGGGACCAAATGTGAGGGTCTCATGGTGTCCTCTAAACTTTTTCTCATTTTAGTCAAAAAAACCCCCAAAATTCTGACTAACCAGAAAGGGAAAGTATAACAGTCTGGGTCCAATCCCAGAGGAAGTTTGATGTACAGGTGAAGTTAAATATAAAGAATTATAAACTATGATTTTAAAAAGCAAATCTAAGATACAAAGAGACTCCATATGGTACCCTAGGGCTGAGGAAGTGCCTGAGGAAGGACAGTGTTGGAAGGGGCTCAGTGTGCGCCAGTGAGGCCAGGCGCAGGCGCAGGCGCTCGCCCAATGGTGGGGCAGGGCCCTGCGGAGCGCAGGTTCCCGTGGAGCTCTGGGGAGGAGCCCCAGCCATGCTCTGCAGTGCGGGTGGGGAGCAGCCTTCAGCAAGGGGCACTGGGTGGGGACGCAGTGGGGGTCCGAAGGCAGGGGCCCTGTACATTGCTGGGGGTCGGGGTGGGCTCTGGTTTCCCTCTTGAGAGGCTTGTGCCCCTACTGAGCAGCTTGACATCCCGCTCACGTTAAGGGAGAGCTACCCAAAGGGACGCCGTGGTTTCTCACGGCGCATAAATACAGAAGGGGCGTTCGGCCCGAGAGGCATTAAATCCATCACACACAGGGCATCCGGGCCTTTCCAGGCCCCACAGCTCTCTCCCTGACGCCATCACTCTCTTAGTCTCAGGCCAACCTGCAGAACGGTCTTTTGGTTTTCTCTGTTGAGTCACATCTGAAGAGACCCCGAAGGCCCCATGCTGTCCTCCCCACGCCCACCCTGCTGCTCTGCAGCCCTGGTCCCTCACTCCCCTCTCCAGGACTGCCCTTATAAAGGTCCTGCCTGGTCTCCATTCTCTTCGACTCCTCCACCCCTCCTTCATTGTCCACCTTTGTCACCCACACGCACATCCTCGATCACGAATGTACCCGAGTTCTGGCTGGCCGGTCTTGTTGAATCCAGACTCTCCTAGCAGACTTGCAGGGCCTCATAGTTCGGCCCTCCCGGCGCAGCGAAGCGCCTCCTGCTGCCCCCACAGCCAGGGCAACCTCCTCTGCTCACGTCCCCTCCAGGCCCACCCCTTTCCCATGCCTTGTTCCTGCTCTGCCCTCACCCTGAAGGCCTTTTCTTTGTTTTCTGACTCATTTGTGACGAGATTAGACCCCTTCCTTCACGCAGTCTCCTTCTCATGCAGGATGCACCTGCCCTTCCTCCTGTCTCCCCACACCCGCAGCCAGCACCAGCCAGTGCAGCCCCCTCAGCAACTCGTTCTGTTCCGAGCACTGAGTGTCCTCCCACAAAAACTGTTGAACATCTTGACTATTCTCCAGACTAAGCCCTGCTGCCCCATCCCAGGACCTCGGCATAGGGGCGGCCCTGAGGACCGATGTCTTTTTGATGGGAGGGCTGCTCAGCTGTGCTGCAGATTGGGCAGAATGACGAGCCAATCCTGATATTGGCGACTAACAACCTGCTAGGCCTCCCTGCCCCAGTCCTGAGCTTGCGCTCTGCCAAGTGGCTCTGGGCCTGGCCGGAGAAGGGTGCGCAGGCTGCTGGAAGTACCTTGTGCAATCCACGCTGACAACTGCAGAGTCACAGTCCTCACCCAGGTCAGGGTGGGGCTGGTGGGGCCTCAGGGGTTCAGGAGCCTGGGTGTAACAGCAGCCAATCAGGTCAGGGTGAGACAGATGGACAGACACACACACCAAGTATTGTCCCTGGGGCTCAGCCCAGCCCACTTTGGAAGCTGAAAGGAGGAAGGAGGTCCTGTCAGCCCATAGCTGGCTTTATTGAAAGTTACCCAAATGCAAAGTCTTTTTCTGTTGCTGTTTTCATTTAACTTGGGCCCCTTCTGACTTTTTCCACACCCATACCCCAAACACAGTGCATACTAAAAAGAAAGTGCTCAAAGACATAGGGTGTCATGGTAGCTAATTGCTTGGGTGTTGGAATAAAAGGAAAAAACCAAAAACCCTGTGTTCAAGACATGGCTTTGTCACTTTCGACCTTAGTGTTCTTGGGTAAATAACAATTCTCTGAGCCTCAGTCTCTACATCTATAAAATGTGAATAATATTAGCTACTTCATGGAATTGTGAGGGTAAAGGAAAATATATATGTAAAACGTTTGGCACAAAATAAGCATTCAATAGAGGATGTACAAAAGCTGTCTGGAAAGTATCCAGCCACACAACTGTTCTCGATATATTAACAATGGCTGGATACTTTCTGGACAGCCCTTTTTATATGAATTTTATTCAAAAGAAGAATTTGTGATAAAAATACGGGACACAGAAAACCCAAAACAAATGCAGAAGAGACAGAAAGAAATGGGAAATATTGACAACACTGTGGCAACCATGGGAATGTTTAGGCCTCGTTCAAGAGAACCTGCTGCAGGGCACAGGATGGTGACTGCCCCAGCGGCCACTCCCTGGAACTGCCACTGCTCATGCCAAGGCCACACCCTCTTGGACCCACTCCCAGCCAAGGACAGAATGCGGTGGGGTCCTAGTGCCGGCCCATTCCTGTGGGATGCGGGACTCCTCTAATAGGCAACCTTGGCTCCAGGACTCCCCATCAGCCAGGCTGGAATTTTCTTAGAACTGAGCTGAGTCAGAGGCCCTTCCTTCCTTCCTTCCCTCTCTCCTTTCACAGGTATCCAAATGGCATGACAAGCTGCAGGCTCTCCTGCTCCTTTCTCTTTCTCATCCAAGTTGTTTCAATAATCTTGCACAAATATCCTATGTTGGCCTCTTTAGTTGGAAGAGAATGGCCAAAAGCATTCCTGTCTTAATCTGTTTGGGCTGTTAGATAACAGAATACCGCAGGTTGGGTAATTTATAAAGAACAGAAATGTATTTCTCACAATTCTGGAGGCTTGGAAGTTCAAGATCAAGGCACTGGCAGGTTGTGTGATGAGGGCTGCTGTCTGCTTCTCTGATGGCACCCTGTTGCTTTATACTGCGGAGGGGAGGAACACTGTGTCCTCACATGGCAGAAGGGAGGGAAGGGGTGAATTAAGCCCTTTTAAAAGGTTGCTAATCCCATTCATAAGGGCTTGACCCTCATGACCTAATCACTTCCCAAAGGCCCCACCTCTTAATACTGTTGCCTTGGAAATTAAGTTTCAACATGAATTTTGGAGGGGATACCACCATTCAAAACCTAGCAGCTCCTAACAGCCCAGACCCTTCCAGACACCTTGAAGACTGAGGAGCTTTGTCTCCCATTCAGGAATATCACAATACAGCAGCCAGTGGCTGGGAAGCCCTGCTCTAGGCCACAGGACCCTCCTGCCCTGGCTCCAGGTATACTCCAAGCCCAGCTCTTGACAAAAATACCTGCTCCCTGGTTGGTGGCAGTAACAATCACACTGGGATGGGACCTTGAATCTTCCAACCTCAGCAAGGCAGGTATCTATGGAGACATTTGGGACTCCGCCCTCTAGGTGGCTCCTACACTGAGAGCTTTTCCCTCACCTCTTTAAGCCAGTCAGCCCCACCCCTGCCACAGCTCACAAAAGAAAAGAAAGCACAGGCGTGTACACATGAGGACACACAAAAGTGGAACACCTCCTCCCAGGCTAGGAGGTGACAGAGGGAGATGAGGCAGATCCATGGAACAGACAAGGGGTGAGTCCTATGAAACATCTTGGAAGATCAGGTCCTCCCTTGGCCTAGGGGAGTGTTGAGATCAGAGGCCTGGTTACCCTGGCAGCATAACCTCCCCTCCCCAAGTGCAGCAGCCATAAGCCCAGGTCTGAGCTAAGCTGCTCCGAATACACCTGGCAAGGAGAGGGGAGTGATGAGGACTGAGTCATTTAGGACCAGCCAAGAGGATACTCCTTCTTGGCAGCTTAGAGCAATCAGCACCCTGTGCAAAATAATAACCACCACGTACTGAAAATTCCCAGTGTGCCAGCCACTGCACTCAGCATGTTCCACACCTTAGTTCATTTCAACCTCACAGCAACCTGTGAGCAGGTCTCTGAGAGCCGTAGAGAGGCCTGGCAGCTCTCAGGATAAGAGGCTCCTTATTCTTATATGTGTGCACCCTCAGATCAACTGGTGCAGTGGAAGGGTGGATGGCAGTTCAGATTGATGGTGCATTTGGGGATTCAAAAAACACACAAGTAATCAAAAACCTCAAATATTAGAATAAAATTTATAAGATACCTAAAATGTCTTCATTATTTCAGATATATTATATAATAATTTAACCTAAATTATTTCTTTAAAAAATTCAGAAAATTTAGTGTCATTGAAAATAGTTAATTTTTTTTTTAATGTTGACAGGGATCTTGGTCTGTCCTCTGTGTCTTTCATCTTGAAACCAGGACTTCTCCTTTGTAATATTCTACTCACTTCCTGTCTTAGTCCATTTGTGTTGCTATAAAGGGATACCTGAGGCTGGTAGTTTATGAAGAAAGGAGGTTTACGTGGCTCACATTCTGTGGGTTGTCTGTATGAGAAGTGTGGCGCCAGCACCTGCTTCTGCTTCAGGTGAGGGCTAAGGCTGCTTCCACTCCTGGCGGGAGGCAGAGTGGAGCTGGCATGTGCAGAGATCACATGGTGAGAGAGGAAGCAAGGGTGGGGAGGAGAGTACCAGGCTCTTTTTAACCACCAGCTCTGGTGGGAACTAACAGAGTGAGAACTCACCCCCACCCCAGGGAAGGGCATTAGTCCATTCATGAGGGATCCACCCCTGTGACATAAACACCGCCCATTAGGATCCACCTCCAACATTGGGGATCAGATTTCAACATGAGATTTGGAGGGGAAAAACATCCAAAGGATAGCAGCCCCCTACACACCAAACCCATCATATCAGTAATGGAAAAGATATAAACATAGGTTAATAAATTCATAACCCATGATTCAAAACAAGAAAGGGAACTTTTCATAAGTCAGAAACTCAGAGGCAGCCCTAAACGAAGGAGGCAAATAAGCAGCCTCAGCGGGACGCATGGGCTGCCACTCTACCAGGTGCCCTCCACACCAAAGCTGCCACCTACCTATTCAGTTCCCAGAGGCTGCAGGGTCACTTCAAGGCTGTGACAGTCCCACAATGACATAGCTTCAGCCTCCTCCCTGGGTCCCACACTGCCACCTGCAGGCCACTACTGCCATTGCAAGGCCAGTGACTCATGGCCAGGAGCCATCACAGCCCAGGGCATGCACAGAACTCTTTCAGAGATGAGATTATAACCACCAATCGCCAAATATATAGAGAAGGCAGAGTCCACGAAAGAGAGGCAACAAAGAACCTACCTGAAGGAAATCATAGAACAATCAGAAAAATGCCTTAAAATACATATATCATTAACATCATCAGATTTAAAAGAGTGAAGACTATTTGTGCAATAAAAACAGGTAGTTTTGGAAAAGATCCTATTAGAGAACTTAAAATGGAAAATGTGATAGTAAAATTAAACCAAAAAAACCCCAAAAGACAAATCGAGGAGCAGACTGGACACAGGTGAAGATTGTATTCATGAACTGGATAATTAATTATGCCAAGAAAAACCTCAGAATGCAGCACAATGAAAAGCTGGAATGTGTAAAGAGAAAGTTTAGAGCACTGATTCAGATATTCCTATATCTGTTTAATACAAATTCCAGAAACAGAGAATGAAGAGCAGTTTTGACAAAATTGGCAGATAATTTCTTAGAGCTTCAAAAAGACATGAATCTAGAAATTGAAAGAGCTCACTGATAATTTTTTAAGTTATACTTTAGAAAAATCATAATTAAACTTTTGAAAATCAAAGTCCTAGAAATTAGAGAAAGACAAATTACCTACAACAGAATGAGAATCTATTGATGTCAGACTGCTCATCAGCACTCTCAGATGCACAAAGGCACTAATGTCTGAGTAAATGTAAGTTTGAACCAAGAATTCCACACTCATCCAGACTGTGATTCATAAGTCAGGGTAAGAAAAGACAACTCCAGACATATAAGACTCAGACCGTTTGCCATTCACAGTCCCTCATTAAAGAACTCTTCGATTTTGCACTCTAAGAAGAAAAACACAAAAGGAAGAAAGGAGTTATAAGAAGCAATGGCAAGCAAATAAATCAATAAAGTGTTGTAAAGTGCAAATAAAAGTTTCTATGTTGAAGTTTTCAATACGCTGGAAATAAAGTTCCAGGCGGTGGAGTGGGTGGGGAGCAGTGTGCAGGGCAGGAGCGTAGAGAACTGAGAGCAAGCTGAGATGCTTTTCTCCCTGGGGAGAGAAAATAGAGACTGACTTTTTAAATGGGCTTTTTAAAAATAAATATTTAAGTATTAAAAGCTTCATGAGAGCTAAAAACTGGAAATAACCCAAATTCTCATCAGTAGGGAAATGAATAAACAAATTGTGGTATATCCACATAATTCCTACCCAGGAATAAGAAGGAATGAGTATAACATGGATGAATCCCAAAGGTGTTCCGCTGAGTGAGAGAAGCCAGACACACAAGAGTATACACTACATAATTCCATCATGTGGGACTCTGGAAAAGACAAATCTAGCCTGTAGTGACAGAAAGCAGACCGGTGGTCACCTGGGACCAGGGGTAGGGAAATGGACTGGGATGGAACACAAGATAACTTTCTAGGGTGATGGAAATGTTCCATATCTTGATTGAGGTGGTATTTACACATATATGTAAATATGTCAAAATTCATTGAACTCTACACTTGCTCTTGTACACTTACAAAATGCTTAGAATGGATGCATGCTATTGCATGTAAATTTGTATGTCAATGAAATTGTCAAGAGGAACCACCAGAATACTAGAAGCAGAATGCATAGCCTTCGATGCAGCCGAGGGGGAGAGTGGAAGAGACTTGAATCGGAAAGCAGTAAAGAGCAGAGGGGAGAGAAAAATCACAGTCAACAGAAAATAAGTGTCCTTTAAGATTCAGGACTTCCTTTGAAACTCCTCCAGAGGACAATTTGTTTGAAACCAAAGGATGGTAAGGTTGGTGGGGAGGTAGAGGTGGGGAGAGATGGTACGGGAGGGAGCGCAGCTTTTCCTGGTACTTGAGGGAACTGGGAATCTACACGCCTTCAGGGGCCTTGAGGTACCTCCAGAAAATCCCGGGAGTTATTAGGGAGCCCAGGAGAGCGTTGGAGGAGGAGGAATGCAGAGGCACTGGAGGGCCAGAAGGAGGCGAGAGAAACAAGAGGACACTTCAGTGGTACCAACTTGAACCTGAAATGCAGGTGAAGGGCCACACAGGCCTTGCTGCAGAAGCCTCAGTTTCCAAGGTCCAGAGGGGCTGAGTAGGGGAGGTGGATGAGGAACATGCCGTGCTGTAGACCAAGCAGAGCCAGCACGGCCATCAGTAGTTCTAACGCTGCCCAGGGGAATCCAATGTGCGGCCCAGGTGAGACCCATGACCAGGTCATGTTTGACTCTTCCCCCCAGCTCCTCACTCAGCTTGGCTCCCAGAATCAGTCCTGATGACATTTCTTCATCCCCTAGCTGAGGTCATCCCTGTACCTGTTGACCAATTTCTTGGCTAGAGCACCAGACCAGCCTCCTACTCTCTGCCCTCCCATCCTTTTCTCAATGTCTTCTCAACCCTTTGAGAAGGTCTTGGGAGAGGGCCCATGGCTTTCAATGGCCTTTCATTAACTTTTCAAAAGTTAAGAACCATTGGAGTAGAGTGTTGCACATCTTTTCATGGTTGGTAGGTGACAAGCCATCTCTTAGAATGTGGGTTTCCCATTCATTTATTTGTCAAATATTTATGGAGCACCTAGGCACTCAAGGCACTGGGGATACAGCAGTGGGAAAAAAAAGACAAAAATCCCTGCTCTTGGGGGGCTGACATTCCTGGGGCCAGAGTCAGACTGATGCTGTTTGAGACGCTGAAGGCTGACTGCAGATTCTAAGTTGTGAATTCTGTGAAATTCTAAGAACTCTGTGAACTCTGAGTTCCAAGTTCTAAGAACTCTGTGCAGTTCTAAGCTGTGAACTCTACGAAGGTTCAAATAACAAGTTATTGATGATGGCAGGCACAGCAGTGGTGACAATATCCACAGCAGGAGCTCAGGGGCCAGCCTAGGGCTGTTCCCAAGTAGACCTCTTACTGCTGAGCCCAGAGGCAAAGGCAGTGGGTGGAAACGGCAGTGGTGGTGAAGAGGCAGGAGAGGAGAACCAAGCTGCCCCACCCCATGCCACCAAAGCACTGGCTCTCTGGCCCTCATCGCTCAGGTCAGCTGGGGGCCAGGGTCCCAGGCCAGGCTCTGGCCACCCTCCTCTCAGCTGAGAGCACAAACTAGGGTCTTCTCAGAATCAGGACTGGTGAGGTTTCCCAGTACGTGTGTCCCTGATTGAAAGAAGAACTGTGACTTTGGTCTCAGATGGCATGTTTGTATGTGAGAGAGGGAGGAGCAGGCCATGCAGCCAGATAGGGCACTCCGGGCTCAGCGGCAGCAGCAGCCAGAGCTCAGGCGTGTGAGGGAGCCTGGCCACTGCAGGGCCCAGCGGCTCCACACCGGGGCGGTGAGGAGGGTGACGCTGCAGAGGGAGAGGCCAGAGGGAGAGGGCCTGGGCAGAGCGATCTCCTCCGCACAAATCTTAAATCTGCCCATGCTAGGGAGGCTCTAGATATTTGGAGGGCCCCAGACAGGTCAGGGGAAATACAAAAAGGTAGAGGAAGACAGAGACTCGCCCAGATCATGGGCTGCATCTGTGAAAGAGGCGGGAACCTAGGCAGGGCTACCTGTACCCATCCCCCGCCCCACCTGGCTGCCCTCCCTGGGAGCTGGCACACCCCACTCGCAGATGCACGTCCATGCTATGCCTCTAAATGGCACACCCACTTAGCTCCTGGGGACGGTGAAGCTATACTTGCATGAGGGAGCAGCTGTACATGTGACCAGAGATTGGGGCCCAGGTTTAAATAGCGAGCACGGTAATCCACAGTGGGCAACTCACAGGGAGACAAGCACCCCCACCAACTGGAGGCCGGCCACACCGGCCTCAGCCCATAGGCTCTGGGAGGCTGGGCAGAGAAGGGGGAGCTGTGAGGAGGGACAAGGGAGGCCAGAATGCAAGGGAGGGTCAGAGGCAGGACGATAGAGTCAGTGACAGACTGGCAACCCACCCACGGGGCCTCTCGGCATTCCTGGTAGCAGCCTCCAGGAGCTCAGGTGGGGTCCCAGTGTCAGGAGGACAGTGGCACCTCAGCCTGCCCCTGTTCTGGAGGGAGTCAAGGAGCTGGGTCCTCTGAGGTCTGTGTTTGGGGTGGGCCCTGCAGCTAGACTGTTGCCTGATTCTGCCCACACCGCCCTGCACAATGAGCATGGCTCTCTTCTGCCCTACCTCCCCAAGAGCCCCTGCAGAGAGGTCCTGCCCATTTCCCCCCAGAAACGCAGGTACAGTCTACAAGCACTTTCTATGGCCTGGGGGCCCCAGAGGCAGGTCCTAGAGAGAGGGGAAGCAGAGCCCCATAAATTGCCCCAACTCCTCCTCGACTGCCCTGGCCAGAGCCCAGCTCTCTCCTCCTGTCACAGTCCTCCTCTGCTGGAATCAGCCCCCAGCCTTCTCCCCAGCCTGCCGCCGGTCCAGAGCCAGCTGGAGGGCGTGCCTCACAGTCTCCACGTTGTTCAGAACGTTGTATCGACTCAGGGCCACCAGCCGATCGAAGTCCCGGGGCTCATAGGTGAAGTTCATCATACCATAGGGGGTATCTGGCCCATTGATAGCAAAGTCCCCAAAGGCCCTCTCCTCAGCCGTTTGCCGCTCCACACCTGTGGGTGGGGAAGCAGAGGAGAGGCCAGGCTGGGGCACTCTGTGGGACTGGCTGGCACAGCCCAGAAGCCTCGTCGCCCCAGGACATCTGGCCGGCTCCACATGGGCCTTGGTTGGACCCACATCTCAGCTCTCAGGCCGCTCAGGAGGGCATGGCCCAGTGTGAATGCTGAGGTCCAGGAAGCAGTGGGCAGCAGTGGGCAGCAGAGGCCCCCAGGAGGCCCGTGGGAGGTATGCTTTGGCATATTGTCCTGGACTGCAGGGCATCCACGGTGAGAACAGCATCCTATCACCACCCCGGGGCTTTGCAGGTCAGACCCAGGCCCAGAGCTTCCCCTTACCTGGGGCCAGGTGTGTTCGAAAGGTACGGTTGACAAGGGGGAAGTGCAGCACAATGGGCGAGCGGGGGTCATCGGCCTTGGCAAACAGATAGCACTCGCGGGGCTCCTGCAAGTCCTCAGGGCCCACCTCTATCCGAGGGAAGGGGATTCCTCGGTCCCGGCAGTACTTCTCTGTCATCTGTAAGACCTGGGCAGGGATGCAAGCTTCTGACCCTGCCTGCCCTCCACCTGGCTCTGTCCCCCACCTGGCTCTGCCCCCACCTGGACTCACACAGACCCCGGCTTCAAGGCCAGTACTGCCTCTGACCAGCTGAGTGACTGCAGGCAGGTGATGTCACCTTTCTCAGTCAGATTATTCATGTGTAATAAAAATGGAGTTAACTACCCAGTGGGGCAGTTGTGAAGATTAGCAACAATCAATAATGATCAATAACCAATCTAGTGCTCACCGTAACTACCACGGCCTTCCTTGCTCCAACCCCTCTCTGCTCCGTTAGGGGCCGATTTCCTTTTCACAAGGCCGACCCTCAATGATTACAGACGGTCAGTGTCAGATGAGGGAGGCTTCGTCAGTCCTCCACTCCCATGCTCTCATAGGACCCAGGAGGACAGGGAGGAGGCCAGAGAGGAAGGTCTGCCCCAGCAACACGACCAGAACCACATCTGATGGCAGCACCTGTCCACTGGCCTACAGAGCTTGAAGAAGTTGCTGCTAGAGTCTCTCTAAGGGGACCCCGATGGCTCTGTTGTTACCATAGTAACAAAGGGACAGCAGACCTAGGCCCAGCCTAGAGCAGGGAATTCTATCATGGAGGGGCAGGATCTAGAACACAGGGTTTCTTATGGACCAGGTTAGAAGACTCCCGAGGACCCTCTGTGGCCTCCTCTTCCTATTCTCTCTCTCCCATAATCTCCGCAAATCTCCCCCTCCAGCCGGGGAGGCCTGTGCTGCTAGCAGACTTCAGAAGGTACCCTGCCACACACACAGCAGAACCCAAGCTGTCCATGAAGGGTGATCCCCACACGCCCAGCCAGGCCTCTCCGCAGAGCCCTCTCCTCCTCCTCCTCCCTTCCCCTCTCCACTCCCCAACCCCACCGCCCTACCTCACCTCAAAAGGGGCTTCCAAGGAGTAGTCAAAAGACAGAATGAGGTCCACCGCTCTCTGGGGCAGCAGAGCCAGTGGGAAGGGAGAGTTGATGGCGAAGCCTCCGTCCACCAGGTACAGGCAGTCCCGCATGGGGGTGAGCTGGTTGGGGAAGGCGTCCGGGTGTGTGTCTGCGAGGTGCGTGTGCGCACAGGGACAAATGCGGTTGCTCTTGCCAGCTGCCCCCTTCTCTTTGTATCCTCATTCACACTCTCTCTGGAGAGTTCTCTCTCCCTCCCTAACTGATGGCCTTGGGCTCTCCCACCCCAACCACTGGGCCTGGCCTTCCACCTTCCAGCACAGTAATCAGAGAACTCCGTCAGCCCGTCAGCCCGAGAGCAGCAGGGGACCACCACTCAATGCCCTGGACTAAAGCCAGCATGGGCCCCAGGGGACCAAGGCACAGGCAGGAAGGGGACCTCACCCACCTCCGCCCAGGGCAGAACCCACCTTTCCAGGCCACGAACTCCCTGCCGGCCACGTAGTCCTTGTGCAGGCAGAGGCCGCGGGTGAAGTTAAAGTTCTGGGCGGAAGTAAAGCGGGAAGTGAATATGTCCAGCACGGCCTGGGAGAAGGGGCCCTGGGGGGTGAAGAGCCTCGTTCGCAGCCTCGAGGGGTCATGCAGCTGGAGCTTCTGGCAGTCGTCTAGGCAGGCGTAGGGACAGTAGAATGTAGTAAGGAGTGGTGTCCTCCTTTGTCCAGTGATCCCCCCCAGCTCAGGCCCCTCCCCTACATGTGTGCCCTCCCCACATCCCTCTTCCTCCCCCACCTGCCTCCCAGCCTCTGACCACTGCTTCACAGAACCCCTTTTACATGACTTTTTTCACCTCCCTCATGTTTTGAGAGTTACCTATGACATTGCATTTATTAATAATTTATCTCCTACCCTTTGAAAATAAAGTTATCTGTACAATTCCAATCAGAATTTCATGTATCAGATGGTAACTAAGCAGCTACTATGTGCCCAGCACTGTGCTAGGATGAGGATGCAAAGGTGAATGGGGCCTGGCCGCAGCCCTCCAGGCTTGTGGCTTACTTGTGGGGGAGTGCCACATAAAGAGACAATAAATCATAACAATGCCCCAAGAGACAGACAACAATGAGGATGTGCAAGTGGTCCCAGGGGATGTGGCAGTAAGACCCTCAATCAGCCTGGAGGGATGGAGTGAAAAAGAGAAGCTGTCAGACAAAAAGCATCTGAGCTGACTCATAAGAGCAGAGCAGAGGTTACCCTTGGGGGACAGGTAGGAAAGGTGTTCTGTGCAGCAGGGCTCTCGTGGGTCATTGAAGGATCAGGCTGAAGGGGAGCCACTGAAGGGTGTGGACAGAGTGGCAACCACACACCCCGTGCTCCTGGGCTGAGTGGAGCTAATCGGAGCCCAAGCAGAGAACTCAGAGCGGTGCTCTTATCACACCTCTGGGCATCCAGAGACCCTGAGCTGGAGGTCGTTTCCTCAGGACTTCCCTGAATCCAGTCGGACAGACAAGTCCTTCGCCATCCCCTCCCTCATTCTTCATACCTCTGCCAGGGCCCTACTGCTGGAGAGTGGTGTGGGAGGGGTCGGGGTCACTACCCTCACCTGTGATGTTTACACTGCCTCTGTGCCACTCCAGGAAGCCCAGGCTGGAGCCCGCGGTCTTCAGGAAGATCTCATCCAGGCTGGCTGCGAAGGCGCTGCCCCACACTCCTAAGGAGACAGACAGGACCCCACCCCATGTCAGGGCCTGGGCCTCGCACCTGTCTGTCCCCAGCCCTCCAGCTGAGACTCACCCTGCAGGTAGCAGATCCGGGGCTCAGGCCGCAGCTGCAGCAGCCGTCCCATGAAGAACTCGGAGCCGAAGAGCTCCGTGGGCACATAAGCACCATACTTGGGAAAGCCGACCTCGTAGGGGGTGAACTCACACCACTCTGGGGGCCCGAATGAAGGGAAAGTCGTCAGGTGTCTCCCACCAGGGCCCTCGTGCCCAAGCAGGAATCAGCCTTGCCAAGAACGGGTGGCAGCCACCCCATTGTGCTCCAAAGCCCCTGCGTGTGGTGCCTCCCACTTGTACCCAGCTAGCCCTGGCCCCCACAGCCTCCCACCGCCCACCTCCACTAGCTCCTTCCCTGGTCCCCACACCCAGGCACCTGCAAAGTCTTCCCCGCTGATGTTGGTGCGGACGTTGACACCGGCATAGATGGGATACGGGTTCCGACCCTGGCTGACCGCCTCCTGCTGGTCAGACAGCTTGGCGGGGTTTTCCTGGGTGGGAAGGAAGGGAGCCAGCTTGGCCTCGTCCCGGTGGTCCAAGACCAGCACCTGGCAGGCTGTGGTATGCCCACAAAAGAGACCTGGGTCGGCAGGCAAGGCCAGCGCTGTGAAGACGAGCTATGCCCCGTTACCACACAACAGATTTTCCTCCCTCTAGGCCCGAGGACTGTCACAGGAGAGGGAGGCACACCAGATTGTAAGGGCCGGTTTCAGGGATAAAATGGCCTTAACAAAATATTTATGATTACGTAACTAATTGCTACAAGTCTGTGACTAAAACCAAGACTATAGTAGCGTGATACTTATAAATTAATTTTATAACCTTGTTTTTGGCATTTGGTTTTCAAGTATATTGCTTAAAAGATTTTAAGGAGTTAATGAGTTCTTGTCCACTCCTATTCCCACCTGGCCCAAAATGTTTAGTTGGCTGTTAGCTTTTATGGCTCCAAACCTCTACTCGGCCATAGAGGTCCAAGAACTTGTTCTATAAAATTTGGATTCAGTCAAAAGGCCACACTCAGGGATCCAGAAGGCCGCATGTGGCCCCAAAGCCGCAGGTTCCCCCCACCTGGCAGATGGACCTAGGGATAATAGCCCTCCACCCCATCAGTGATGAGACAGAATGAAGTTTGGCCATCGCTGCTGACTCTGGCATATCTCTGCCAAAGTGGGGGACTATGAAATAAAAAGAAAACTCTAAGTCCTCTGCTAACTGAATGGACCCCTCTCAGCCAAGGGGACCCTAGAAACACTTGACAACTGAGTTCCCAGCCATGATGGGATGGGAGAGACATACAGCACAATTACAAATGCGTTATTTGCCTTCATAAATATTCATGATGCCTCCTATAGCTTGTTGAATATGTATATTTGACCACCCTGCTCCATAAAATCTCCTTTTGTCTGTCTTTGAAGCACATGGATCTGGCTTCTGGCCAGGGCTCTGCTTTCCAGCATGTTGGAATGGCTGCCAGGCTCCTACCCTTTGTAAGAAATAAAGCTCTCCTTTTTCCAAAGTATTACCCTCATTAATTATTTTAGTTAACAGGAGCCAGAAAGGTGACATGATGTCAGCCCACCCTGGTGTGTCACCCTTTGCCCCCAGGAGAGCCCAGACCTCAGGAAAAGGTGTTAGCACAGATCTTAGCTCGAGGGGTAAGGCAGAAACAGCTGGGGTGGGTGAGGATGGAAGGAGTAGAGTGGAGAGGAGATGTGTATTTACTTCTTGCTCTTCTCTTACCTCCTGATACAGGAAATACTCCACAAGGAGGCCCCAGAGGTCAATGAGGGACACACTTTGGCCACTGCGCTCCCGGACCCCCAGTTCCTGCGTGTAGTATTGTAGCTGCTCTGTGGACATCGCCCCCAACTTACTGCTGCAGACCCGAGCCTGGGCACGCTCAATGGGGCCCTGCAAGGCCACCTGGGACCAGGCCGGGTCCTTGTAGAGTGTGGAGATGCACCTGGGAATGGAGGGCGTACCTTGAGTTAGGGACAGGGAGCACGGCAGGCGGGGGAGGGACGCAGGAGTCTGTGAGTGACCCCTCTGCACGCCCCTGTTGCCCTGTACCCTCACTCAGCAGGGCCCTGGGGACTCAGCCTCTTCCTGCCCTCCCAAGCCCCTTGGAGGCAGGATCCTAGCACTTCCTCAGGGACCCTATCAGATTGCATGTCATGCCACTGCCCTTTGGGGCTCTCCTTTATTCTGCGCCCTGCCCCATCTCACTTACCAGGTGGACCCAGACACCCCGCTCAGATAGGTCACAGTGTCCAGGAAGCCGAGCTCCTGCAGCCCTGCCAGGCTGCCATACAGGGAAGACATGGCTCGTGTTCCACCCCCGGAACCCAGCACAGCCACCACAGGCACCTGCACAACAAAAATGCTAACTACTACCACTGTCGTTTCCACATGATTGCTTATAACACGTCAGACTTTATTCTAGGAGCCTTGCCTGTATTATCTCATTGGATCCTCACAGCAACCCAATGAAATCCCCATTTTACAGATGAGGAAATTGAGGCACAGAACGGTTAAATAATGTGCCCAAGATTAGACAGTGTAATGAGCTATCAAGCCCAAGCAGTATGGCTCCAGAGACGTCTCTTAACCATTGTAATAGCAGGAAGGTATGTGCCTGGAAGATATATTTGATTCACCCAAAATAGCTAAAAGCAGGTTTCTCAGCCTTGGCACTACTGATATTTGGACCAGATAATTCTTTGTTGTGGTGCTGTCCTGTGGGTCGTAGGATGTTTAATAGCATCCCTGGCGTTTGCCCAGTGGCTGCCAGTTGCATCCCTCTACATCTTCCCCACCCCATAGTGATAGTAAAACATCTCTAGACATTGACAAATGTCCCCGAGGAGGGGGAATGAAATTGCCCCCAGCTGAGAGCCACTGAGCCAAAGTGACAGAGACCAGCAAGCAGTCTGGACCCGCCCCCAGACACCACAAGTGAGCAAACACCAAGGTCCTTTTCAGGGTCAGAGGTGCCCAGGGGGACCAGATTTGAAGCTTTTGGGCTGCTCAGCATTTCCACAAAGGTTTGGCTCATTCTACCCTAGACTTTCAGTTTCTTTCTCTATCCTCTTTTCTTCTCCTATCTTGAGAAAACGCTCCCTGTCCACTGCTCACCAAGGGCACTGATGCTTCTGAGTGCTGGATGAGACAGAGCAGATCTCTAGCACAGAGTGGACATGTTATTGGCTGAACAGACCATCTAAGCTCGCTCGGCTCGTCAGTGCTGGGCAGCGGCTCCATCTCCTTGGTACACATGCAGCCAGGAGGAAGCCACCAAGCCTGATCCACCACAGGTCTCTCAGCACTCCTGTCCCCTGCTGACTTTCTCCATGACCAGATCTCACGGACCTCCCACCTCTAAATCCCTTTGACCACTGTTATGGACTCAGTTGTGCCTCCCCACCCCCTAATTCATATATTGAAGCCCTTTCCCCAAAGTGACTATTTGTAGACAGGGCCTATAAGGGGGTAATAAAGGTAAAATGAAGTCATAAGGATAGGACCCTAATCCGATAGAACTGGTGTCCTTACAAGAAGAGGAAGAGACACCAGAGAGCTGGCTCTCTCTCCACGCATGCACAGAGTAAAGGCCATGTGAGGAAACAGAAGGCTCCATCAAGAAGAGAAGAGAGGGCCGGGCACGGTGGGTCATGCCTGTAATCCTGGGAGGCTGGAGCAGGAGGATTGCTTGAGGTCAGGAGTTTGAGAGCAGCCTGAGCAAGATCCTATCTCTACTAGAAATAGAGAAATGAGCCGGGCATAGTGGTGTGTGCCTATAGTCCCAGCTACTCGGGAGGCTGAGGCAGGATTGCTGGAGCCCAGGAGTTTGAGGTTCCTATGAGCTGGGCTGATGCCACTGCACTCTACCCTGGGCAATAGTCTCAAAAAAAAAAAAAAAAAAAAAAAAAATGAAGAGAGGCACCATCAGAAACCAACCCTGATGGATGGAACCTTGATCTTGGACTTCCATCCCCTAGAACAGTGAGAAAAATAAACAACTGTTGTTTAAGCCACCCAGTCTGTGGTATTCTGTTATGGCAGCCAGAGCAGACTAAGAAGACATCCACCCTTGGCCAGGGCTGCTCCGCCCTCGTTCCACATGAGGTCCTGACTCTCCTGATTGTACTCATCAGCTCAGGTGAACAGGCCAGCTCCCTGCTTCCTATGCTCCCATGCTTCCACTGGGCTTCCTGTCACCTCTTGGCCATGCTAGTCCTTTCAAGGGAAGAGTGGCCCTCAGGACCAGATGGAGCTCCTCCTCCATTCCATACCTGGCCAATGTCCGGAGCCTCACTTAATCCGAGCACTTGCTGCAGGGCCGTGGACACGATCTGCTTCCTCTTGTCCAGAAACTCCTGCTCCCCGTCACTGAGGTCAAAGCCAAGGCGCAGGTCCAGGTCTCCAGAGCTGCCTCAAGTGGGGCGGGGGTGGGGTACTGGGTGACTGTCCAGTGGAGGAGAGCCTCAGGCCTAGCCCGTGTTTCGCAGGAGCAGGCCCACACCCTGAGGAACCCCTCAGAAATACCCCAAGGGACTTCCTACCGGCACCAGCACTGGGGATGAGAAGGCGCCACCCTCACAGCCTGAGCTTGGTGGGCAGGAGAGCAGAGCATGCTGGGGTGTTTCCCCACACTTCCAGCCCAGCCCCAAGAGGCCTTCCGCTTGAAGTTCCACCTCACCTCATTTCCACCTTCACACTCAGAGCCACGTCCTGCCCCTGAAAGAGACGGCAAGCTCATCCCTGAACACGCTGAGTGGGGTGCTCTCAGGGAAATGGCCTCCCCCTGCAGCCCCTTTGCTCGGGTAACTCTGGCCCAGTGTGGACATCATGGCTGAACCCCAGGCTGGCTGATCTGCCCTGCCTCTCAGGCCCTTGCCCCAGCCCCCTCTTGGTGGTCACAGAGCACCCTCCAGCACCCAGGCAGGGCCTTACCTCCCCCAGGGCCACGAAGCACCGCTCCTCCCGGCCTACGGGCAGAGAGGACAGCAGGATGCCCCCCTCGCCCAGCTTGCTGCTCTGAGCCTCCAGCTCCGCATTCGGGCCACCCTGGGAGGAGAAAAGACCCAAGGAGCTCTCCAGCGTGGCTCTGGGACGCCCCTCTGGCTGAGCCGATTCTAAGACCCCGCCCTTTGTCCCTGGTTCACGCACCTGTAGAACCGTGAGTTTCTCCCCCAGTTCCACATCCAGCCTGGAACTCAGCACCGGGTTCACGTGGAAGGTAAAGGTGGGTGGGAGGCCTGGCTCCATGGGAGGCTGCAGGGGCAACAGCTGCGGCTTCTCATAGGCCCCGGGTACTGCCAGCTGGAGCTGCCTAGAGCCTGAGAGCAGAGGGCCCAGATGAGGGCCCAGGTGAGGGTGAGTGTGGGTCCGTGCATGTGCGGCTCATGATGGCAACACCCAAGAAGCAACAACTCTGCTCTTCTCTTCCCCTGGGAAATGCCAACTCTTATCACCCTACTCACTCTCAGCCACTCTGATTATGGGGAAAACGTCATGAAGGACTCCTGGGGTCCTATAACCTGTCCTGGTCAGAACTGGGACCCCGGAGGAGGGTGGGAAACACGAAAATGCCTAGGGAAGAGGGAAAGGCAGGGAACAGGGAGGGAGAGGGCCCCGCCCATAGCCCACGGGGTTGGTGGTTTTGAGATTATTATATTAACTATATAATGTATAATTATATACATTTATATATTCATTATTATATTAATTACCAGTTTTCAACTGGTGATTTCCCTCATCCCTTACCTCCATTTAGGCTCTGTGCTCATTGCCTTGGAGGAGGTTTGTGGCCAGAGAGAAAACAGAATAGGCTGCAAGCCGTTCTGGCTTTTTTAAGGGAAGGGGCTCGCAGAGGAGGTCGAAGGAGGAATGGGATTCGTGGGTACAGAGAGGACGTCCATCCTGGGGAAGACGGAGGGCCAGCTGGGCCAGAAGATGAGGCCCAGGCCAGGAGGGTGAAGGGTAGGCCTTTGGGCCAAGGAGCGTCCTGCCCTGCTTCCCAGCAGCTTTCTGGGGAGGAAACCAGACCCCAGAGAGAAATAGCTCCGTGTGACAGGCAGAGGGGACCACAGGCAGCCTCACAAGAGTCCCTGACCCCAAATACGATAGGGAAGCAACAGAAACCTAAGGGCGCAAGGGTGGCAGATACCAGAGGAGCAGAAGTCCAGATGGGGTCCCACCCCCCACAGCAGCTCCTTGTTCTAGATGAGACCCAGGGACTTGTCATAACCCTGAGGCAGGAGGGACTTAGGGAAAATCAGGAAAGTGACATTTCATTCACACTAAGGTTTGTGGACTGAGATGGAAATGTGCCATTTGTAAGGAGAAATGATAGAATCTTTGGTTAAGAGAATGGGCCATGTAGTGTCACAGACCTGGGCTTGATCCTGGCTCTACTACTTATTGGCCATGTGGCCTTAGGCAAGGTTCTTCTTTGAGCCTTGGTCTTGTGAGTTAAAAGAGAATAATAATTGCACTACCTTATGGGATTGTTATGAGGATTACAAGATAACATGTATGTAAAATGCTTAGCACAGTGCCTGACTCAAAGTAAGTGCTTGGTATTACCTGGGCAGGACTCAGACTGTCAGCACTGGGAGGGACCTTAGCTGTCGCACAGCCTCCACTGCAATCCCACATCTGGATCCTCCCTCCCCCCCACCCTGGGTTCTCACTCTTTGCCATGTGACCCCTCCCACTAAAGAGGCTGGCTATATTCCCAGCCTTCCAACTTGCAGTTCAACCACGGGACCTGTTTTGGCCAATAACATGTTAGTTAGCGGCCAGGATGTGACCAAAGGCTTGCTCAGTTGGGCTTGCTCTCTGCGCCTCTGCTGATGCGTTGAGAACATGCCCAGGCTAGTCTACTGGTCCCAGAAGGAGGATGAGAGACACATGGAGTAAAGCCAGGCCACTCCCACCAAGCCTGGCCTCAATTGGCCAAGTCCCAGCTGACCACCAGATCTGTGAGTTAAGTAAACATTTCTTGAATGCCACCAAGATTTTGTGGGGTTTGCTGTAGAGCAATAGTTGGACCGATACAACCTCTATGCTTGAACACTTTCAGGGACAGGAAATTCACTACCTCCAGGGCAATCCATTCCATCTTTGGTCAGCTTTGAGCAGTGAAAAACTTAGGAACTTCCTGTCCTAGACCCACCTCCTTGACATCAGCAGCCCCAAGTCCAGGAGAGAAGGCAAGACCCAAGGCCTATGACCAGACTCACCATACTCTCGACGCAGGGCCGTCTCATCTCCCAAGAGGGTGCCCTGGACTCTCAGACAGGGGTGAGCCTGCAGAAAACAGAGGTCTGTGGGAGCCAGACAGCCCACAGGGCCCTTCACAGGGCGCCAACCACCATGAAGGGAGGGAGAAGTATCTGGGGCAGGGTCCGGAAAACAGCCATCCCAGGGCCTCGTGGGTAGGAATGTTCTGTAGCAGGCCCCCAGGTTACACCAACCCCCAGGACTCAGGGAAGTGGGCCCTGGTAGGGAAAGGGGAGGAGGTGAGGGGCCCTGATAGTGGCTACTTGGGCAGTCCCTGCAGCCAGGACCCCACGTGAGTAATGTGCCGTGCACAGGTAGGAAGGCTGGTCCTAGCTGTCCACCCAAGTGCCAGGCAGCTTCTTGTCCATCTCTGGAGATGCCTCCCTAGTACATCTCCCCTCTGAGAAGGGGTTGAGGGTCCTTCAGGGCATGACAGGCTCAATCATGGACTCCTTGCAGCCTCCCGGCCGGGGACAACCCCAAGCTTGCCTTCCCTACTCACCACCAGGACCCCATTGGTGATGACTTCAGACGCAGGCACCTGGCTGCAGAGGATGAAGGGCTCATGGGACATCTGTCCCCCTTGGGGTGGCTGTTGCAATAATAATGTGACCAAAGCAGCTAGAAGAGCCTGGGGAGCGTGGCAGGGGGAGCGGATGGGTGGACCTGTCGTCCAACATGCAAATGGAGGTTGAGACAAGGTTAGCCCCTCTTAGGCCAGGCCTGCAAGGCCAGAGCGGGACATGGTGACTGGCAGCTGGGAGCTCCCATGACTCAAATCTCTGAGTCGCAGAGTAAATAGGAGGGCACTGGTTCTGCCTGGACTCACCTCTGCTCCAGAACAAATTCCACCTGCAGCTCTTGTGAATCCTGCATGGAGAGAGCACGGAGCACTGATTTTTAAAAGGCTCTGAAAGCCTCCAGGACTGTCCCTTCCCCCAAGCCCTGCTCAGCTCCAGGGACTGGAAGGGGATACTGTCATTGTGGCTTGTCAAGGACACAGGAGGGGCAGTGGCATCTCCACACAGAGCCTCATTCATTCCAAAATGTGTGCTAGTCGCTGCTCTAGACACCGAGTTCAGTGGGGGCTGAGACAGACAACATACTGCCCTCAAGGAGCTCACACTTTGGTTTCATGAGAGGAAGAAGTGCTGGAGGGAAACCTTGACAAGGGTCAGAGCTGCGGGATGGCGTCGTGGAGCCCCGTCGTGGCGGCCCTGTGCCAGGCTCCCTGCCAGCACGGGTGGGCTCACCTGGCGGTCAAGAGGGAAGGTGTGTCTGTGGGGTTCGCCACACTTGAGGCTCCTCAGGTCAAACAGGAGCAGGGAGAGCTGGTCGCTGCCCAGGACATCCTTGTCATAGAGGGTGAGCTCCAGGACGTTCTGGGAACAGGGCAGGCAGGAGGTCGGTGCTGAGGCAGAACGGGAGGGCAGAACCTGAGGAGTTCCCCTCCTTCCACACAGCCCCTGCCCTGCTGGCCTCACCTTCACAGCGCCATGGATCTGGTAATGGAAGGTCTCGTTCCACTCGGGGTTGCTGCAGTTGGCCACTGTTCTTGTCCGGGCAGGGCTGGGGGACGCCGTGGGCAGCCACAGTTGCACGTAGCAGTCGGCTTTGGACACTGCAGGTATGACAGGGGAGGGGCCTCAGCCTCAAACTCTTATTGCAGGAAAGGTTTCCTGGAGGAGGCTGGGGCGGATGGGAGGGAGCAGAGTGGGGAGAAGAGGCTGCCTATGTGGTATGGTGGGGTGAGGAGGTGGGGGGAGAGTTTTGGTGTCCTGGACTCCATTTTAACCAGTTACACCTCCCATTCAACTGAACAGAAATCCTGCAGCGGCCAGTTGGAAAGATCACGTGACCACACAGACTATTGAGTAATTCCCGGATACTGCCTGATTCCGGCAATAAAATTCCCTCCCTGCTGAGCATTGGCATGGAAAGCTCCAGGGGAGCAGGTGCTGGACCTGAAGCGACAGCTGGCCTCACGCCTCACCCAGGGAGGCACTTCCTAGACTCAGGGAGGAGCCCGGGGTCTACACAGCTCCTGCCTGCCCCTCCCAGGCTGCCTCCCTCACAGGGCCAGCGCCAGCCCCCCCAACACACTCACTCTCATGCACACACTTATATACACTAACACACGCACACTTACACAGAGCTGAGCTCTGAGGAGGCCCAGGGAAAGGAAGGGGAGGAGTGGAGATGGGATCACTCACACAGGTCTGTGTGCTGGATATTTCTGGCCCTCAGCACCTTCACCTGGAGGTCATAGTATGGGTGGGTTTCCCGCTGAAACAACAGAACTCCAGGGCTCAGTTCAGGGAGCCAGCGTGGGGCCTGGTCCCCTCCCTCCAGTGGCTCCTGGCTCCCATCACAGAGCAGCAGCCTGGCACAGGGTCACTGATGTCGCTGTGTGGGGACCAGGGAGAACTTGCCAGAGCTCAGGTGTTGGAAGTTCAGCACTTTTGTGATGTGCCTGGACCCCAGAATCCGTCAGGCCTGGGTTCAAATCTAAGCGCCAGCAGGGACTAGCTGAACTGTGGTTATCACGCACCACAAACTTGCTGCCCCCGTCAGGCCACTGGGCCCCATTGTAGCTTGGGAGCTGCAGTGAAAGCTGGAGTAATGTGTTTGAGGAGATTAAATATTAAAAGAGAAAGCTGTGACCCACCCCACCCACGAGCTCCCGGACAAAGCCGAGAAGACTGCCCAGGTCAGTGGGCAGGTGAGCAGAAGCCAAGAGTCACCCAGCCTTTACTGGTCTGATGAGTCGCTGAGGAGATCGCAGCCGGGCTCAGGAGAGATAACATCAGGGTGCAACTTCCTGGGAGTGAAACTCTTCCTCACAATCCCAGCAGGCTCCTTATTCCTTCTCTGTACAGTGGGTTCTACAGTCAAACTAGAGCATTCTTGGCAAAAAACACTCAACCAGACAAGTGTCACATGACCTTGCTCTCCATTTCCTAATTGGAAGGGATTATTTTCAAGAGCTAACGTCTTGGCCAATCTCTCTAACTTCTGCCAGGTTGTCTGCAAGAAATAGGTCTTGCCCCAAATCAAGCCCCAGTGCTGGGGCTGGCCTTGGTCCTCACAGAGGACTGCAGCTCCAGCCCAGGACTCCTCCAGCCCACCTTCCCAGGTAAGATCAGGTACGTTACCCGCTGCCACCGAGGACCCCTCTTCTCTCTCTTCCACAACAGCACTGCCCCCAGGAGGGGCAGCCCCTTGCCAGACAGCCACTTTGGCCAGAGTGCCCAGAGCATGGCCAGGCAGCCAGGCCCAGCAGGGAGCCCTGCCCGCTTTCCAGAGCCGCCCTGCTCTGTGGCTACACGCGCTGCTAGCTCAGGTCTGACAGGTAGCACTGGGGTGGGGAGGGTGGAGCTGCCTGCTCTCCTGAGGACTCAGCGCTGGGTGGCCCTGTTGGAGTTGGAGGTGGGGTTTGACATGCTCTAGGAAGTGGCTGGAGCCTAATTTCCTCAGGCAGGAGGCAGTTCAGTCCCTCTCCAAGACTCTTGGAGTCTCTGGTCAGCACCCTGGTTCCCAAACCCACCCTCTGGTTATCACTGGGCTGGCTTGTGAAAAATAGAGGCCTGAACCTCATCCTCCCCAGTCTGAGTGCATGTGGGCAAAACCCAAGTGTTCGCATTTCCAACAAGCCCTCTGACACAGCCGGCCCAGGGAACGTTGGCTGGGCAGCGCTGTACCGGGGACTAGTCTCCTTCAGCTGTCAAAAGGCCTAAACCAACCACCTTCAAGTCCCACCCTCCCCACGGCTCTTAAGTAGCAGGCAGCATGGGAATCTTTGGTTTACTGTTCCATCTGGACTCAAAAATGGTTCTTGTTAGGTTTATTCCAGGTGGGAACCCAAAAACTATGTATAGGACAGAATGTGGTTAATGCAAAACTCAGGCTTATAAAACAATAGCTGTAGGAGTCTGAGGAGTCCCTGGACTTTGTAGATCTGGCAGACGGCTACAGCCAGCATTCCTTCCCCCTCTCTCCCTGATAGAGATTAAGTTTATCTCTTCCTAGATCTGATAGGCAGCTGCAGTCAGCATTCCTTCCTCCTCCCTCCCTGATAGAGACAAGGCTATATCCCTCCCCAGCTCTCCTGATAAGGACGCCAGAGCATAAGGATGGATGCGACTGGGGCAAAGGGGTCGTAGCAGTTGGTTGTTTGAAGAACTTACTACAAACAGCTGATCTGCCCACCGTCCTCTGCTGCATGTAGCAGGAATCAATTCTTCACCTGCCAGTTTGGCCCAGAAACAAAGAACTGAACAGGGCAGGTGGGAGGGAGTCGGCTATTCCTGTTTATAAAAACCCTCACTAAACACCCTTCTGTGCTGACTCTCTTTTCAGACTCAGCCCACCCGCACCTGGGTGAATAAACCAGCCATGTTGCTCTCACATAGCCTGTGTGTGAAATGTGTCCTTTGGGTCATTCATTCACCCTTTCAGTTCTCACCTCTCTTGGCCTCCTTCATTTACTCCCTGAACACTTAGAGCCTGCTGCATGCCAGACCTGTACCAGCCTAAGAACGCAAAGTGAGGGGGCTCGTCTACCTCTTGAAGAATTCCCAGCCTCGTCACTCCCTGCGGCTTCTGCCCAGGCCTCTCCCTAGGTCGCGTACAGAGCATACCACACAGTGTCCAGGTACAACAGGAATTTGGTCAGGTGGCATAAATAAGGACAAACAGAAAACAAGTCTGCCAGGCCTTCAGCTACTAGAGAAAGGCTTTAGAGACACCTCTTCTGACCATTGTAGACTGCAGGCTGCAGACAGTATGTGATGTTCCCTTTTCTGTGGATCACAACCATCTCGATGGCTGAAACAGGCACATTCTCCAGTAAGAGTAAGGATCTCTGGGGCAGTGAACTGCAGGAGATAGATTTCTGTCCCTTTACCAACATTCAGTCATCTCTACACTCTTCCCAAGGCCTAGTGTCACAGGCTGAAAAATACATCCAGAAAGAGGTAATTCAACTCCAGAATGAACTAACTGGGCAAGTTTAGACCAGAAACTCCTAGAACAAAATAGAATGTGACTGCCAGTGGCCAGGCCCCAAGGGAGGGCCTGTTTCTGCTTAATTTAGACTGTGAAGCCAGGACCTGGGCTGGGGTCTCAGAAATGGGAGTCCAGCCGCCTTAGTTGTCTCTGTGAATGTGTGCAGGGGACCTGTGGATCCACATCAGAGGAGCCCAAGTGGGAGGGCAGAGAATTGGCTGGTGGCAGAGCCAGGCTTGTGGTCCAGGGTCCTGACTGATGTGCTTTCTGGGCTGTACCACACTCTCTCTGGAAGTCATCTGCCCCACGCCTCAACAAAGTCATGAGTCTTAGTTCCAGATATTTTCATTCCCAGAAAACTCAGGATGACGACAGACAGCTCAAGAGGGGGACAATACAGAAGGACCTTGCCTTCTTGGAGCTGGCTAAAGTGGACCAACACTTCGCCACTTCTCAGAGACCCCTGGTGTTTCCTCCCAGTCGACACGAGCTGCAGGAGAGGCCCAAGGCCCTACCACTGAAGGGGCAATGCTCATATCCTCTAGAGTTCCAGTGTGTTCGGCGGGACCTTGTGATGTAAATGTTCTGTATCTGTGCTATCAATACATCAGCCATTAGCCACACTCGCTGTACTGGGTGGCACACATCAAGACATATGTAATATCCAGCCTACAGAGGACAACAACAACAAAAAAAACCCAAGACACACATAACAGAAGTACTCTACTGACATTTTTTCTTAGTTACTGATTGGCTTATTCTTCTAATTCTTAGCTAAGTTACTATCCTTTCAGGGTTGTTTTCCTCAAACTCCATAGGATGGGGGAAAAAAGAGATCCACACAGGCTTGGTTTCTTGCTTTATTGGGTTTATTATGAGGAGTGGTTACGAGATCTCCATCTGTCCTCATTAGAGGGCTTCGTCTCCGGCCTTCTCCATCCCTCTGAGGAGGGAGAGTCTAGGGAAGAAGAATGGAGTGTGGGGAACGGGGTGTGAATGTGCCAGAGGGAAGAAGACACGTATTCCTCATGCTATTGCTTCCAACACAGTTCATGAGAGAAGACACAGCCGGCCAGGAAGGCGGGATCGTGTGGCGCGGGAGTTCCTGCTGTGCAGTGGAGGGTGGGCCTGGAGCTTCCCTGATGCTCCCAGAGGAAGTGCAGTCCCAGCTGGCGCAGATGTGGCCACAGACAGTACTGCTTCTTGTGGGTGTGGCCAGTCGGGACAGTGGCTTTCCTATCTCCACACACTGGTCCATGGAACTCTTATAAGTGCTGCCCAGCCGCAAACCCGAGCACAGTCCTCCATGTCAGTGAATGGTGCTGACGTTACTCACTCTCTCTTCAGACGCCCCCAGACAGCTCGCCTGGGGGCAGCCCAGTCTACTTACCACCAGCAAATCGGCCTGGAACACGGCACGGTGCCGCAGTCCACAAAGGACAAGGCATGTCAAGGATAGGCCACTAAAACTGTCAGTGTTGGGCACCATTACCCACCCTCACTCCGTCTGAAGACACTGGGGCCACAAGACTTAGAACCTGCAATGAAACCAGGGAGGATGGGATGCAGGACCACACTCCTCGTGTGACCCCAGCCTGTAGTGTTAGCGACTCTAGCCTGAGCACCTCTGGCAGGGTCCCCTGCAGTGTTTGACAGATGTGGCGGTGAGTTATTTTCTAAACCCGTGTGCCGCAGCTCCTGCCCTCCTGCGTTCTCTCTGCTGTCTCTGAGCACCTCGTAAGCACACCTGGTATCACATCTTGCCAGTTCTTGCTCTGCTCTATCCCTGTGTGTAGCAGAGATCCACCTTCCTACGCTATCCCAGTGTAATCCTCCAAACCCGGCAAAACAAAGCTGGGGAACAATGGTTGTAATGTTGTAAGGCAAGTGAACAGAAACTGGCTGCAAAAAGAGAAAGGTGCCCAAAGCACAAAGAACTCCACTCGCAAAGACTGAACCAACCGCCGGAGCGGCTGGTGAGTGAAGCAGAGCAGGTGCCCTGCGGGCGTGTGCCTAGGGGACCACTTCCCCTGTGCAGTGCCGGCCCCTCCTCAGGAGCTGTGGTCACACTTGGCCCGAGGGTCCACAGGCCCCTTTCTAGGCAGAGGATGGCGCTCCCTGGGCATCCAGGCGTGGAGTGTAAGGAGGGTCTATTTACAACACTGGCAATCAACTAGCAACGGATTCCTGGGAACTGAGACTTCCTCTTGCTTATCACCTTACCTTGTTTACACACTAGCCATTCCTGGAGTCATGGAAGTGGGAGAGAAAGCCCAGATGGGGCGGTGAGGGGAACATAAATGGTGAGAAAGAAAGAAGACTGGAAACAGGGTGAGCAGGGAGGCTGCCGTGGAGACACAACGGGCACCACACAGAAAATGAGCCCTTCCGTCTATGCAGCCAGACTAGCTCAAGTGCTGTCCTCTCACAGGACTCTCCAGTCAGCCACACCGAGGGGTCCTTGTGAAGCTGTGCACTTACCTTAACAGAAAATAGAATAGAAAAACCCTCAATAAACAACCCTGTGGCTACAAACGCTTGAGACAAGGTTCCTCATTCCGGTGACTGGTGTGCAATGGCAAGACGGCGCACCTCCTCTTGCCTAAGTAGGTACTGAGTTCTCTGGAATTGCCCACAACATAATGGTTATGAGGTATTACTAATCTCTTTTTCTATTAAAAAGCTGGTAATGCCAGACCATGAGTCTAATTAATTCAGAGATGTTCCAGGGCGCAAGATAGCTGGTAGTGTCCAAATGAGGAGACATCTGGTGGTGGCAGCCCACAATTCTAAGGCCAGGTGCTCCTTCACCTTTCTAGGAGAGCCAAGCTGTCCATTCGCTGAATCCCTGGGATGCTGGGCTCAGGTGTCAGCTGGGTTTACCTCTTTAGAACAGAAGTAGTGCACGACCACTCCATTGGGGTATCTTGCAAATGCACTGCAGAGAAGGAAAATGGCGTGGGAGTGAGGACTAACTCTAAGAGACCACTTCTCTGGTAGTGGCCCCTTTCTTCAGAAGGGAGCTATCCCAGAAGCAGCCCAACCAAACCTCAAAGAACAGACTGCCCCGTGGTCTCCAGATTTCTGTAGCCACTATCTCTGGCAAATAACCAGAGGATGAGGTGCACATAGTCAGAATGTATGAGGATATTTCTTATTAAGAAATCAATGCAAAACACATGGCAGATGGGCAGTACGCCAGCGCACGGCTCAGCACTGGCTTACTGAGGGCAGAGAAGCTCAGCAGAACAGGTTTCAGGCTAATTCTAACAAAGGTCAGCCAGTTAGGTCTCCAAAAGGAAAGGATTCTTCCAGCCATATGAGAAAAAGGACAAGCCGTTCTCCAGTGAAGGAAAAGGAACTGACCGCAGTACACGTGGTCTTAGCACAGCATGAGGCTGGCTCAGGATTTTACTCAAGTCATGAGGTAGCAGCTTGAAAGATCTGTCTTCTTTCAGAGGCTCATCCTTAAAAAATAAGGACTTTCTGCCCACATACATCTTTTACACACCCACTGGCTACATCATAATTTCTGGCTGCCAGAGGGGAGGGGGACAGCTTTATGGGCAAGAATGCAACAGCCCCAAGGCATACATTTCAGGTCTTTACCTTCTTCTCCAAGCCTAACACCAACTGACAGCATGGACTGCTCGCTGAAGGCTCAAGAACTAGAAGTGGTCAGGACAGCCAGCAGCTGTGCTCCCCCTCTTAAAGGGCAGAAATCCATCCAGAGCATTCCCCAACCCAGTGAACCTCCATGAGAGCCCAGATACAGCTCCAGTGAAGAGGAGGCTTACCTGTTTCCGATCTTCTTCTTACACACCATGCATACTTTCTCCTCTGTGATGATGCACTTCACTTGCTGGTGTAAAATCCGCTCTTCCTGGACCTGGAAGAACAGGGAGATGGGGGCAGAAGCTCCATCATCTGGCATGTAGAAACAGAAGGCAGAAGCCAGCACTGTTTCCTCTCTCAGACTGCACAGATCCCCCTTGGAACACTGGCAACTAAATAGCAAGCTGGCTACTGGATCAGCTTGTGCCACGCTGTACAGGAACAGAAGGCTCCACCTTGGCTGGAATGGAACATGTGGACACCGTCTCACACTGAAAAATAAAAGCACACCCTAGAGTTTGGAAGGCCCATACCCTCAGGAACTCTGCATGGAGAAGGTTCTTGAGCACTTGATTGAACCGTTTCTTTTGAGCATTTTCCTCCAAGACCTTTTCCAGAAAGATGCGTATGTCATTGATCTGAGTGTTTGCTGGCAGAAGGTTGAGGGCCTAGGGACAAGAATAGAGATGGGCACAGGGTGAGGTGAAAACAGGGGACTGAGGAAATGTCTGAAGCCACAGAGCTCTTGGGCCCTAGTCCCTCACCGCATCCCTGTTCTCATTCAGTGCTCCCTGTAAACACCCTCCACCTCCCCGGGAAGAACCCCTGACCTTCGTGGTGTCCAGTTTGCTGTGGTGCAGCTCCAGGACCTGCAGGGCAGCCTGGAGGTTGGCCTGTGGCTCCAGCAGTTCCAGCTTGATGGGCCCCAGGCAGTGAATGCTGGGAGGCGACAGGTACATCCGAAGCAGGGACAGATACACCTGTCTCATACAGACAAGAGCCATGCACGTCAGGCTGGCAGCAACCCTCCCGGGAGCCCCAGCACTGAGCACGCCTGAAGATTAGAAATCTAGTCTAGTATCAGCTGTTACAGAGCATTGAAACTCCTCGTTTTCACCTTTTAAAATTTTGGTAAAGTCAAATAGCCACCGAAGATGTGAATTAAGGATTGTTTTTTCCCGAGTAAAAAAACCAAATGCCTGTGTTTGCTTAATATCATATCATTTATAAAATTTGCTATTTGCTAACACTGCAAAATAACTCAAAAAATTCCTCATATCCTTTGGCTTTGAAAGCTAAGACCTGGTCTACATTTTGGAAGGTAGGGATTAACCCAAGGTGAGATGCTATATTTCCTACTGGGACCAGTATTCAGCATTCAGCACTCTTAACATTTTGGGCTGGACTGGATAGTTCTCTCTCTCTTTTTTTTTTCCCCAGACAGGGTCTTGCTGTGCTGCCCAGGCTGGAGCACCGTGGTACAATCAGTCATAGCTCACTGCAACTTCGAACTCCTGGGCTCATGTGATCCTCCCACCTCAGCCTCTCAAGTAGCTGGGACTACAAATGTGCCACCACACCTGGCTAATTTTATTATAGAGACAGGGTCTTGCTTTGTTGCCTAGGCTGGTCTCCAACTCCTGGCAGCAAGCAATCCTTTCACCTCGGCCTCCCAAAGTGCTGGGACTGCAAGTGTGAGCCTCTGTACCTGGCCTGGGCTGGATAATTCTTTTTTGCTGGGGCTGTCCTGTGCATTGTTTAGCAGCATCCCTACCCCCTAGATCCTAGCAGCACCCCCTCCCCTCAGTCATGACAATCAAAAATGTCTCCAGACATTGATAAACCAATGTATATTCTAGACTTAGTACATCACAACCACCAGATGTTCCTCCTCAATAGGCTGACCACATAGTTTATTATACAAATCACAACTCTTGAGAGTCAAGGGACAGGAGTGCTATTAGTAATCACAGGAACAACAGATGTAAGCCATAACTTTCCCAAGCAAACCAGGTGAATGGTCACCCTGCCTCTCCCTCAACACACACAGGCAAAATCAATCAGCACCATGACCCATGTTCTATCTTATTTTGCAATTCACACCAGTGCCACCCACAGCCAAACCAGATGGGATGAGGTATGCAAAGGGGCAGGGAAATGCACACGTGCTCCCTGGCTTGGAGCCACTACTCACATCTTTGTTGCCATCTTTATTTTGGTCATAGTGTTTGTGGCAGTACCTGCAAGAGAGAAAGTGGTAAGAGAAGGTGAGGGGGGCCACATCTCATGAGAAGTGATGAGCAGGCCATCCATAAGCAGCCTAAGGACAGACAAAACCAGGGGCCGAGAAAGGAGGCAATTCTCACTCCTGCAGCAGAATGTGGGGAGATGGCCTTCTTAGCCCCTCATCTCTCTGGGGGGCCTGCTCTTAGACTCCCTGGGAAGTGGGATGACACCAACTTACTCCTCAGCCATCCTTGTATCCTTCAAGATGTGGACATAAATGAAGAGAGCTTGTTCATGTTTCCCCATGCGCCCCAACAGGAGAGCTCGTTCTTCTAAGAGGCCTAGGAGGAAAAAGGAATACAAGTAACCACCCCCGCCACTATGCAAGCACAAGGTCAGGGACTAAAGAATGGACACTGGGGCAATATAAAATGGAAGAAAATATTATTTTTATTAACTGGGATTTTTTTCAAAGAGAAAATTATTAAAATTTTTAAAAGGGAGGAGGAAGCTAAGTAATGGGTACTTTATTCCATCTTTTATTGTAACCACTTACAAACTGGGTAAGAACACTCATTCAACAGCACAGTACATAATAAGCTAAGTGCTTCAGGAAAGGTGAGCACTTGGTCTCAGTTCTCCTGGAGCTTATACATCAGACAAATTATGCCACAGTACAAAAACTGCTAAACAGTGAACTTGGCCAAGAATGTGTTCTGAAGCAATAAACAGGTTGCAGCCTGACTATCAATTAGCATGTGGTTCATACCTAGAAAAGAGATTTCTCTCAGTTATGATACAAAAGTGAGTCTTCAGAGGGGACAAAATAGGAGCACTGACCTGAAACACCCGATTTTTCCCAGGCCCAACTTTGTGGAGAGTTGGGGAACTAGCAAAGGGAAAGCATTACCCTCAGCTGCAGTGGCTTCGGCCCCAAGACAGACACTCACCATCAAAAGGGAAATCGCAGATGAGCCGGCCTGGATCATAGTAGCTGGAAATCTCCAAGAAGTTAAGGAGCTTTTGCCGGTATTCGCCTAGCTCACCCTCTTCCTCTCCAGCAGGGACTGGAGTTTTGCCTTTAAGGGAAACCAAACTCTACATAAGATGCCGTGGGCCAGCAATGTGTGGTCCTCAAGAAAAATGAGGGATGAGGTTCAATGATGTCCCCACATGACCAGAAAGGGCCTCCAAGGTGGTGTCCAGGTGGACTTCTTTTTAGTTCATGATCTCTACCTGGCCCCAAAACATCAGCTTAGGGTTAAACAAACAAGCTGAATAGAGAAATACAACGGTAGGAAAACCTGTTTCTTATCAGCACAGCTGTCATCTTAGAGACAAATCTTTTCCTTTTGCCCTCCTCCAGGAATGACTCAGTCACTCAGAGATGCCTGCACCCAGATAAGAGCTCCTGGGTCTCATGTGCCAGGCCTGGGTCACTTAGCTCCCCTGGCTCCTCTAAGGAACTTTCCGCCCAACTGGGCAGGGGATAGTGGGGCCTGCTTCCCCACACCACACAGGGCCCCAGGTCTGTGCTAGCCTCCAAGGCCTGGGGCCAACCGGCTTCCAGTGAAAACTGGTACCTGCGGGGAAGGACAGGAGATACTCCTTCATCAGGCCTTGCACCTTCTCACAGTACAGCTGGATCAGGCAGTTGTGGAACCGAGAGCCCGTCTCCTCCCACACATGGATGATGTGTTCCTAAGGCGAGACGTAGGTCTTTGTCACTGGCACCCTCCACGTTATGACCTGGTCTCCGACAGTTTCTCTCACATTTTTTAAGGCCCAATAGGTCCCACCCAGATTATTCCCTAATCAAGCTGCAGAGATTACCAAGGGATAGCTCTTCCAAAACCACCAAGACATTTCACAATGCAGCCCAGTAATAATGTCAGAAATTGTTTGCTCAATTTCCAGTCTAAACTCCTTTTATTAATCTTGTCCCGTGATCCTCCAAACTCTCACATCAGCCCAAGTAATTAGGGTTAAAAGTTTGTATTCTGGTACTTAAAACGTATTTGATTGTTCTGTGGTCACAGTTGAGTCTGGTTGTACAAATGTGGCTTTGAAATTTTTTTTTATAACATCATTCTTTTATTGCTCTGTACTTTACCTAAGATGTAGAAAGTATCATCAAAAGTAACATGTCCAGCTTGGTCTACTGAGATCTCTTTCTTCAGAAAAAGTTGAAGTACCTCTTTTCCTTACATTCTACCAATACCCAAGTGACACAAACCCCAAATCTGAACAGCCCAATAACTAAACCACACAGTCCTGGATCCTGGCTTTAAAGCTTTTTAGTGCAGACCAAAGACTATCTTACCAGATAAGGAATAGCCAGACCCTTGAAATTCTCTATTAAGAAGCCGAGCACTCGATCACGTGGCAGAGACTCCACCTCTGGGAGATCTTCAGTAAATATCTGTCAAAACAAACCTAAGTTCCAGAGGCAGAACCATCCGGCTGCAATTCTGCCAAACACACACAGGCGAGTGTGGGATCAGACAGACAGATGTTTGGAGGGGGAAGGGCATACAAGAAGGCATCTGGAGGTAGTCAGGGTGTCAGAGACTAGGCTGCAGGCCTCCAATGCCAATGCTCTTTCTAACAACTATGTTGATGTCCCACGTTTCCCAGCCCATCCTTCCAAACACCCAAGAAACCGCATAAACCCATCCTCCTCTCTATCTACAGCTGTCCCAAATGCAATCAGGACCAACTGTGATACCAGATAAATCCAAGGGACTCTCGTGACCCACCTTCAGGCCATCTTCTGGGAAGTCTCTCAGCACCCACACTGAGTAGGAAAAAATCAAATGCAGGTTTTCTGTGCCTAAAGTAGGGAAAAGTAAGACTCGTCAGCAGCTGAAGCCCATGGCACTGGGAAGGCAGGTGGGCAGGTGGCCCCAGAATTCATTTTCCAGACAAGGCAGCTCTGCTCAAGCACCTGCCACTCAGGGCTGCTTGGCCCTACTGGGCTGGCTCCAGACCAAGGGGTGTCATGGTTTGACCACCAAGGGACACTAATGCCAACTGGAGGAATGAAGCTGACTCACCACAAGGGATGGAGGGAAGCGACCAGCCAGAATCAGAACCAGAGGGAGACCAGGTCACTTGAACAGGAGCCCTTTCCCACCCACCCCCTTTCAAAGGCTGCACTTACCCAGATGTTGTAGATACTGCACTGTCCTCTCGTGGCCTTTCAGAGGGGAGTTTGCTTTCTTGGACTGGTCCACCAGCACCTGCAGAGCTGGCCACAAAGCCCGAGAACAAGGTCATGAGCCCTTCCCCAGAGGAGACTGATCTCACCTCAGCAAGGTCCCCTACCAACGTACAGGAGACCCTCCCAGATCCAAGAACCGTGCCCCCACCTCAGTCACCTTTCTCGTGGAGCCCTTTCTTCTCATATAGGATTATCAGCTCACTGTACTTGTGAGCCTTCTTCAGCACATGCTCGCTCTCCTCGATGTGGCAATGATTGTTCTCCAGACGTAGCAAGGGGGCCACCAGGGCCACATTCGTCTGTAGGAGGAGCAGGACTTCAGTGGAAACTGCTTCCTGAGGTGCCCCACCCCTTCCTAGCCCACGCCTGCTCTATGCGGAAAGGCCAGGGATGTAACACAAACAAGAGAAAGCAACCAGCCCTTTTTCAGGATGGCAGATAGTTGCTTTTAGAGCATTTATACCGTTTTGCATGATGTGTTTTAATGTTCTGGGGGGAAAAGAGGGGATATCTTCTTAGAGGAAATATTGTCCCTGTTATCCTTTTAGCGCTAGCCCCATCTGACCAGAGAAGAGCCCACTTTACAATTCTGGACCAATATTTTGCCTTATCCTCTTAATTCCAAGAGACTCACAGGTATCAGGCAGAGACTAGGTGGTTCCCAGCACCACAGATCTCACGCTCACTAGCAGCAGGTCCCCAGGTATAGTGCTCCCTTTCGATCTCCCACAGTTTCAGGGCAAGGGAGGCCTGTGGGCAGCCAAGTGCTCAGGTAACTCACATGGAGGTAGCACTTTAGCAGAGTAGTGTCAATGATTTGCAGCAGCTTCTTCTTGGATTTGATGGTGGGAGTGCCCTCCATGAGTGGGGAGGTGCTAGACTGGTGATCAGAGTCATTCAGCTTCTTTACCAGTTGACTTCGTTTCTGTAAAGGTCAAAAATATGGGTCAAGGCCAAGAACAAGTTTTCCTTTGTCACTTGAGCTACTGAGTAACTTTGAATACTTCTAAATCAGCTCATGCCTATCAACCCTGGTCTCACATTAGCATTCAATTTTTATCAGAGATCAAAATCAATGACTGCCAGATTGCTACAGATAAAACAATAACGACATTTATTTATTGAGTATTTACTACACATCAGGCACTGTGCCAGGCACTTTCTTAAACCAATAACAAATGCAGGTATTATTATCTCTACTTTACAGGTGAAGAACACAAAACATAGATGTTAGATAGTTCATAAGTGGCAGAAGTAGGGTTCAAACTGAGGTCTGATTCCAAAGCCCATGTTTCAATTTTTTTAAAAATCAACTTTACTAAAGTATAATTTACATAAAATACAATGTACCCTTTTTAAGTGTACTATTAGATGCACGTTGACATGCATGTAACCACCACCTCAATGAAGAAACAGAACATTTCTATCACCCCAGAATGTCCCCTCATGTTCTTTCCAACCCCACCCAGCCCCCACCCACTGATCTGCTTTCTACCACTGGAGATTCATTTCTGCCTATTTAAGTGGAATCATCCAGTGTGTATTCTCTTGTGTCTGGCAAATCCCATGGTCTTGCTCTGACACCTCTCTGGCACAATACCAGTGTCAGTTCACTTCACACATTCCCAGAGTCAGGGAAGAAGGCCCAGAGAAGAATGCAAGCTCACCTTCCTAAAGCTAAGATATTGGCAATGGAGGGCCATTCATAATGCCACAGGCTTTGGGACATAATATACACAGGAATCTTTTTTTTACTTGGCATGGGGCTGAGAAGTATCTAGGCAAAGGCAAGTTTACATCCTTGTAAGACACCTGCCACATCTGTGTACCAGTCCCAAGGCTACCTGTGTCTGATCAGATTTGTGGGTACCCACTGATCCAGAAGCTGAGAAGAGAAAGCAGCATTACAGTTTTTCCAGCAACACTTCTCAGGGCCTACCCAGAGAACCCTTACAAATGTCTGCAGAACACTAAGAGGAAAAAATACTAATAAGGTCTCTGACTCTGAATGGGTATGCAGGAAATAAACAGCAGCCTTCTGTGACTGAAGTTTCGGGTTAAGAGGCTTTAATGCAGATGTCAGTCTTAGTGCTGACTTTAAAATTGTACTTATTTATCCATAATAGTTAGATTGAAAAAATTTTAAGTCTAAATACCTAACCAAAACATGTTATAGAAGAATATTTATTGACAAGGAAGGACTTTCCCAATATAGGGCTAAATTTTTAAAAAGTAAGTTGTAAAACTGCTTTGGTTCGTTTATTATAAATAAATAATGGATATCAAACTATTAGTTGACTATTAGTTTGATATCCATTATTTACAATAAACAAACCACTAAATAAAAAAAAAGCTAATTCATAAGTAGATATAAAAGTCTAGAATGACAACACTAAAACATTAGTTATTTATTCTCTGGTGATAGTTTTCAGTGATTTGTATTTTTGCTTTGTATTTTTTTGCGTTTTCCACATAGAGCAGGCATTTTCCCCCAAATTATGTATGTTACAAAAAGTTTGTTTTAAAAAACCTTATTCTCAAAAAAAACCCAAAAAAAAACAACAAACCTTATTCTCTTTAATTAACTGAAATTTACCCTTTTTAGTTTTTGTAAATTTACTAGGAATTGGGTGTGTTTCTTAGTATTAGGATTTGGCAAAAAACAGCTCAATGGTACTGTTCAGCTGGAAGCAGAAGAAAGAAACTATGCCTCATGCAGACTTTCCATAGCGTCCAGGCATAGGATGAATGGCTTTGCATTACAGAACGCCCTCTATTCCTGGCCATAGAGAAGTAAGTATTGGAACTCCCAGGTAAATTCTTCTGTATCCCTCTGTATTTTACCTACCTGTGTCAGGTAGTCAATCAGAGCTAAGTGAGCCTTCTCCAGTTCAGCCCCTGAGAGCACAGGCAGCGGGTTCGGATACTGCAACTGCTTCCTGTAGTCTGTGGGCAGCAGGTCGGGGTACAGGCCCATCACATGGGTGGGATCTATAGGGAAGGTAAACATGATTCCTCTGGAAAGGAGCCCAGTAATTTAAAGATAAAACAAAACAGGACTCTTACTATAGCAAAATAAGTTCTGGGCTGATTTTTTAAAAGGAATGACTCTAAGGTCACAAAAATTCAATAAGCTATATACACTTATGATTTGAGCACTTTTTATATATATATTTTACTAAAACATTACAAAAATGGCATGACTTTATAGTCTAAGATATAGACACATACACAAAATTAGAACTGAATATTTACCAAGTTTCTTAAAGTAGAGGATAAAAAATTTCCTAGGAAAAGTTGATGAGATTGATGTGGAAAGGATCAAGAGACTTAAAAATTAAAAATTGATATGTCAAAAAAGGAATATTACTAAAAAAACCCCAGACAACAAGCTAGAGAATATATTTGTAGTAGATATGTCAAGAAACTAGTATGTTGATTATACAAAAGCAAATTCACACAAATTGGTAATAAAATATAAGATTTCATTTGATAAATGGGCCAAAGACAAGAACAATTGACAACAGAAAAATATAAAAAAGTGGGAAAATGTTCTGCTACATTAAGAATCAAAATGGTATGCATTAAAAATGTCAAAGAGGTGACTTTGTTTTAACTTCTTGGAATTTATTCTATTCTTACAGATGCAGATGTTTGTAATAGCAAAATGCTGTAAGTGGCCAACATATCCCCCTACCCCACCATTGGGGATTGGTTAAATAATTTATAGCGCATTAATACTGTGGAACACTGTGTTTATGGTCAACTGGCACTTAGCATCTAGTTCTACCCCTTTCTACATTCTTTCCTACCTACAGGGGCTATACAACTGAAAACTACTTTTCTTGAACTCCCTTGCAGTCAGGGTTCTGGGTGCAAATATGGTTCTACCAGTGAGAACCACGAGCGTGAGCTGTGGAAACTGGAAGTGAAGTGGAAGCCTCCCTCTTCATACTGAGTGGCCAGCTCACCAGTGTCTGCAGCCAGACTCAGCACTCCAGTGTCTAGTTATTTTTTTTTTTTTTTTTTGAGACAGAGTCTCACTCTGTTGCCGGGGCTAGAGTACCGTGGCGTCAGCCTTGCTCACAGCAACCTCAAACTCCTGGGCTCAGGCGATCCTTCTGCCTCAGCCTCCCGAGTAGCTGGGACTACAGGCATGCGCCACCATGCCCGGCTAATTTTTTCTATATTTTAGTTGGCCAATTAATTTCTTTCTATTTTTTAGTAGAGATGGGGTCTCGCTCTTGCTCAGGCTGGTTTCGAACTCCTGACCTTGAGTGATCCGCCCACCTCGGCCTCCCAGAGTGCTAGGATTACAGGCGTGAGCCACCGCACCCGGCCCAGTGTCTAGTTATTAATATCAGCTCTGTCACTATCTAGAGGCACTTGTCCCAATGCAGCAGCCAGCGACTAGTCACCAGCTCGGAGGGAGCTGAGACTGCTGCGGGCTGGGGCAGGCGAAGCAGCAGCAAACTTGCTGACCTCGGGCTAATAGGCATGTGCCCAGGAAATCAATGTCCAGCAGCAGACCGCTGTCTTCTGCTCCTTCACATCATCCAATTATTTGTGTGTGTAGTAAAATATACAAAACAGTTATCATTTTAACCATTTGTAAGTGTACAATTCAGTGACATTAAATACATTCATACTGTTGTGCAACCATCACTACTATCCATCTCCAGAACTTTTTATCGTCCCAAACTGAAATTCTATACCCAATAATAAACAATCACTCCCCATTCTCCCTCCATCCCAGCCCCTGGGAACCTCTATCCTACTCGTGGTCTGTGAATTTGCTTACTCTAGGGACTTCATTTAAGTGGAATCATACAGTATCTGACCTTCCGTGTCTGGCTTATTTCACTTAGCACAATGTCTTTAAGTTTCATCCATGTTGTAGCATATATCAAAATTTCATCCCTTTCAATGTCTGAATAATATTCCACTGTAGTACATACCATAAGAGGTAATATTTTAATATCTATTCAATTAGCAAAAAAGTTATTTTTATATGATATTACCCAGTGGTGGAAATATTGTGAAAACAAATCACTCTTATACTGCTAAGATGATGAATATTGCTATCTCAATAAGGAAAAAAGTACTCAGACCCACTAATCCTTCCTCTAGGAATTTATCCTAAGAAAATAATCCAAAAGATTGGGGAGAAAAATCCCACAATGTGTATGAAGAGGTATATGGTGTATAAAGCACTATTTGTAACAATGTAATTTTTGGCAATAATGCAGAATTCCTTCAACAGCAGAATAAAGAAAGTATGTTTAATTCAACTGATAAGAGTATTAGGAAATCATTACAAACTACAATTATGAAGCACACGTAGCAACCTGGAAAAATGCTATAATAATTTTAAGTAACAAAAGCTATAAAAGTGTGATCATACTTATGTTAAAATGTATACATGTAGAAAAAGTTTGAATGAGTAAGAGACAAAATAAGAGGTAAGGTTGGATCTAGGTTTTTAGTCTTTTTCTTCACATTTTTACAAACTTTTCATACTAACATTACTTTATTTTCATTTTTTTAAAAAGTCAGAGTGGGGCAAAGGCAGGCCATGTTCCTTCTATAATGCACCCGAGTTCTCAGCAAGCTGATCAGAGGACAAATGCCTTTTCTGAACCTTCCAGACACACACTATTCCCAAATCACCTGTGCCTGGCCACATATTTCTACCTAGCCAGGAAGACCCCATTGCTTAGAATCAGAGAGTCATGACAATCTCAAAAAAACACTCACAAGAAGGGGTAAAGGGACAGGACACCTGGCAGTTCCACATGGGAGCCGCAGGAAAGCACACCGTCTGAGGGAAGAAGACAGCTGCTGGGAACACTAAGTGAACTCGTGGCCTTCCCTAAGGCCTCGTCTGACTCCTGACACAAAGATCCATGTCTATAAATGTGGATCCAATTACACTGTTCTACTTAAAACCTTGTGATGTCACCTGAGGCCTATCAAAGTCTAAGCTCCTCCCTGGCATTCAAGGTCTTCTGAAATCTGGCCCCAACATATCTTTCTAGAGTGATCTATCACACACTATTAAACATCACACTGAGCTCTGGTTCACAGGTCCTCAGACATGAGATCTGAGTTCCCTGCCTCCAAGCCTTTCTTTACGTTCCACTTTTCCTTCTCATATTTTGGGGCCCAGTTCACCTCCTGTCTCCCTTACTCTTGGGCAGACTTCCTCACTCACTTCACTATGCCTCTGGAGAACTTTTTACACTTATCCCAGTGTTTCACTGAGTGATTTAACATGCAAGCTCTCTGTGGACCTATAACATCTGTTATTTATCCCTGAAGCCCAGGAACGAAGGCAGAGCTGGCATTGACAATGCCTATCTGATTTGCCTTTGGGGCAGTATGTTCTAAGTCCAGATTATGCCAAGCATTGAAATCCTAGTACAATAAGACATGTATTAATAATTAACAAAGAAATGACATCCCTCATGCAGAACAAATGATACAAATCAACTGTACTCTAGCCACACTGATCTGGCTGTTTCCTGAACATACCAGGCATTTCTTCCCACCTCACCGCACTTGCACTAGCTGCTCCCTCTGTCTGGAATGCTCTTTCTCAGACATCTGCATGGCTCATTGAATTTTCTCCTTCAGGTTGTAACTGAAATGCCCCCTTCTCAGAGATGCCTTCCCTAAGCATTTCATCTTAAATTACAATCCTGACCCCTGCCTTCACTACTCTTTATCCCCTTCCCCTGCTTTGTTTTTCTTAGCACTTACCACTTCTCGACATATTATAATTTTGCTTATTTATTTTGTTGTCTGCTCCACCCCCATGAAAATATAAAATATACTTGGTACGTACAATCGCCTTCAGCATATGTAAAAGCTTGATAAATATTTGTCGACTGAAAGAATAAATGAGTAAATAATTGGTATAGTATTTGAACCAATTTGACAGTCCAGGGGTTGATTTCAAGATATAAATATGGGTTTCAGGAAATGTAAGAACTACCTCACTCACATCCTCACCATTCCACACCACCCACACTCCACCACCACACCCCAAACTCCCAGGGCCTCGATGCAGTGAGTCTTCTCATCACCCCTCCTGCAAATACCTGTAGCACTCACCTTGCTGCCTTGCATTAGAACTTTTTATGTCCAAGCTGTAGGTTGCCACAGGGAAATAACTCTAAGTAATGCTTCTGAAACATTTTCAGGATCTTAGACACCTTAGAGGTTTTGATCCTCTCTCCAGAAAAACCCATATATGAACAAAATTTTACATTGAGTCTAGGGTGGCACACAGACTTACTAAAGCTCACTCTCAGGCTTTATGTCCCTCGGTTCACTTAATAATATTAACATATAATGGGAGGAGACAGAGCTTCCTGAATCACAGAGAGCAGAAATATAACTGGCAGTTACACCCAGGTGAAGGGCCTTTCTGTAGGTCCCTGAAGAGGGAGGGGCAGGAAAGCAAACTCAGAAAACTGGGCCCAGTCCATCCTGCACTAGGGGGAAGAGGAGGACCGGTCTTGGTAGATAGCACATTTCAGCCATTTGAGACTATTCTCTGCAGCAGGGTCCCCCTTGGGCTCAGATGAAATGTGCCTCTACACGACTTCCTTTTTGCTCTAATTCTGTGCTTATAAAGCAGTCTTCTGACTTGGAATTTCAGATACACCCTGTTCTGCTGAGTTATTTTAATGTGAATTAGCTCATCCATAGTTGGTATGTAGATGATGTCAGTATTAGGCAAAAGTTGTGTTGGTTCATGTGTGTGTTTTTCCCAGCTTGTTAATGTTTTTGAAGTGGCTGGGGGCAAGCTTCCTCACAATTAAAGAGAAAGCCTTAACTATACATGAAAGCCTAAAGAAAAGAGTTGAAAATCCTATAGAAATACTCTCCTTTAGTGCAAGCAGTGGCTATTCAGTAGCTTTAAGAAGCACTATACTCCGGCTGGATGCAGTGGCTCAGGCCTGTAATCCTAGCACTCTGAGAGGCCAAGGCGGGAGGATCACTTGAGGTCAGGAGTTTGAAACCAGCCTGAGCAAAAGTGAGACCTGTCTGTACTAAAGAAAAAAAAAGTAGAAAAAAAAATTAGCCAGGCAACTAAAAATAGAAAAAATTAGCCGGGTGTAGTGATGTGTGCCTGTAGTCCCAGCTACTAGGGAGGCTGAGGCAGGAAGATTGCTTGAGCCCAAGAGTCTGAGGTTGCTGTGAGCTAGGCTGACATCACGGCATTCAGCCTGGGCAACAGAGAGACTCAGTCTCAAAAAAACAAAACAAAACAAAAGAACCACTATATTTTCTATCAAGTTAACCCATCTGGAGAAGCCTAGATTAGCTCCTTACCCAAGCCCACACCGTTGTTACCTGTGCCGAGCTTAGCAAAGACCTGCATGGACTCATCAAAACGCTTCTGGCAGAAGAGGTTGAAGGCATACAAGTTCTTGATGTGATGGATTTGTTGCTGCTTTTCACTGTCAGAGTCATCTTTCATTTCCTAATAAGAGAGTAGAATAGGTAAGAGCTCAGTCACTCAACAAATATTTATTCAGTACGTTCTAAGTGTCAGACAACATCCTGGGAACCACGGACGCCAAAGTGTGCAAGACAGACCACTTGGTGTCTGCCCTCGCAGACTGCCCTTATAGTCTAACTGTTAGGAAGACTGCTAAGTAACTATGCAATTAAAATACAAGAGGGTCCCTAAGAAACGCCTAACCAGTACTCTCAAAAACTGTCATGGTCATGAAAAACAAAGGAAGACAAAGAAACTCTGGAAGACCAGAGGAACTAAGGACACGTGACAACTAAATGCAATGTGATTTTTGGATTTGATCCTGGAATAGAAAAAAAAGGGCATTAATGGAAAAAAGGGCCAAATCTAAACAGTCTAGAGTTTAGTTTAAAACAAAAAAGCAAAACAAAATAGGGTAAATGTGATGACAGAGCAGGTGGGAGGGATCCCCAATTCAGTCTGAGTGGGGGGTCTGGGATGGGTTCTAAAAGGGAGCTAAGTTGAGATGTAAAGGATGAGCTGGAGTTAGCCACGCAAGGCTGGGCAGGTGACAGAAGGGAGGGGAAGAGGCGCGTGTGCTCCACAGCAAAGGGACAGCACGGCCCTGAACCAACAGAGAGAGAGCACAGTGAGCTCAAGGAATGAAGGACATTTGGTGTAGCCGGCATAGTTGGTAAAGGTCCTGTTCAGAGTAAAAGCTAAATAAGCTATTACTTATTAATTTCTTCCTTCAAAACATCTCTCAATTTCCCCTCTTCCTTTCCTTTCCTTTCCTATTGCCACCACCTTAGTCCTGGCCATTGTAAGCATGTGGTCTCTGTACCTGGTCTCAGCTCTTCTGCTTGGTGCTTCAAAGGCTTTTAAAACACAGACAGCCCCAGCCTTCTTATCTAGCTGATTCCCAGACATTTAAGCCATACCTTCTGCTCCAGTCAGGCTGGGCTCCAAACATTCTAGAAATGTGCCACACTTGTTTCTACTTTTGTAACTTCCTCTCAATCTTCAACACTTCCTGTTTCCTGCTCCTGATTTTAATCTTTTCTTACCCATAAAGGGTCAATGCAAGTGTCTAACCTTAGGATGCCTTTTCCAGCCCACAGTGAACTGTTCCTCTCTGACACTTAGCATCATGTTTTGTCAATGCCAAAGTTTAGTATGTAACTGTCCTTTGGATGTTCTCTTATCATTTAAATAATAAAAGATAGGTTCCTCCAGGACTAAGGATTATGTCAACCAACCTTCCTGTCATAAAAAAGAGCAAATATTAAGTACATGCCTAGAAAAGAGGAGGAAAAATGGAAACCCACTTCCATCTTCTCTACCAAAGATTAAACAATCTATAGTAGGTAGATCACTAAAAAGATTCTGAGACCTTCCTGTTAAGAATAGACACTAAAGGCCGGGCGCGGTGGCTCACGCCTGTAATCCTAGCACTCTGGGAGGCC
>VBSM01001044.1:11105794-11149130 GCA_008086735.1 Cheirogaleus medius | reverse complement strand
GCCTCCCAGAGAGCTAGGATTACAGGCGTGAGCCACCGCGCCCGGCCCCATGTGGTTTTTGAAATTTAAAAAAAGTGAAAATAATTTTAGAAACAAATAATGCTAAAAGATTTGGGGGGGCATCAAGAAACTCAAAGTCTTAAAAATACCTAAGTTAACATTAAAATTAGTTTATAATCCCTGAGCACTGAAGCCTTAGGATAGTAGTCCATGATAATGCCACTGCATAGAGGCAAGCAGCCCTAATTATCTGTCCCAATAATGAAATACATACCATTGATAATTATTATGTAGAGAATTGAGAGTTAACTCTGCCTGGTTTAAGTTACACAGACACCTTTCTTATAGACAATGCAGAGTGCATGAAAAATAACTAAGCATACAAAGAAACAACAAACCCCATTATGTCAAAAGCTCTATTTAACTTGGTCTTTTGACCTGTGGCTCAGAAGCATAGAATCATCTGCCCAAGGTAAACTCACAATCATGTTCCCTAAGGTAAACTGATGATATTTGCAAAATAATAAAATTTTACCCTTATTAGGTAGTAGTCTCTCTTGAAACCCACACAGATAGAATTTTCACACCATGCCATGGACTTGGGCACATCTGGTACACTAAAATCCCCCTGAAGAAAGAGAGCAAGAGTTCAATTGAAAAGACATTAAAAAAAAAATCATGACCTTCCTATTATTCCACTTCCATTCCACAAAATAACCCTCAACCTCATCTGAGGACAATTCTCCAAGTACAAGGTCAGAAAAGCACCCTTAATAAAAATACAAGCACCCACAAACTGAATAAAGTACGTCTGGAAAAGGTGAAAAGCCACTTTGAAATAAACCAATCTGTAGAGATGTAGAATTATATTACAGGTAGACATAAACAAGCTCTCATGTACTTTATACCTGAGTATTCATCTGGGGACAACCGTAAGACTGGGGTTCTGAATGTCACTAGAACTGAAGAGGAAGTCTTTTCAGCTGTGGGCCAACTGTAGCAGCAGCTCCCACCCAACCCATGGATCAAGTAACAGTGGACTTTACCTGCAATTCATGAAATTCCCTGTCCTTCCAGAAATAGAGCTGCAGCTTCTTTTTCACGGCCACACACATCCGCAACACCTCCTCACCAGTCTCTGTGTGCTGGGAAAAGACAACCAAAAGAAATGAGGATGCACATACAATAACTCTCCATAACTATCAACGAGATTAGAGATTTTCTACCTTAAAATGGCTACTAATCTGAAAATCCCCTATAACATAGTCATGCTGCCAGAAAAGCTGAGCAAAAGAACAGCACTGTCTCTAAGATGTACTCATAAACAATTGGCTGAGGAACACTCCTCCCCAAGGGTTGCCAGCCAAAGGTCCCAGCACCAGTGGGACATTCAAAATTCAGAGAGGAAGATCCTAGGGCAGACCTTCCCCTACATAACTGCTTCTTCCTTTTTTTCCTTAAATCATTAGCACTCGTGGCTGTCAACACATGCTGGGTCAGGTACCAGTGACAGCAGGCCCGCTTTCAATCCTTTAAAGGGGCGGGAAAAAGAAAATCCATAAGCGTAAAACAATACACTGTTGATACACAGCATAAATGCTAAAAAGGGATCAGAGTTGAATAGAGGGGTAAGCCAGATACTGAAGAACGTAAGGATGATGAACTGGCAATAATAAGGAGAGGTGTCTTTTATGAACAATGAAAACTCCCTAATGACAAAGACCACACTGATCTATTTAGAACAAGAGTCAATCTGATGTCCTATAATTATGTTCATGATGCTGTTACAGTCTGGCTTTCCTATTAATGATTTGTCCATGACAAGTGTTTTTATCCTTGGTTAATTGCCTCCTGCCATTAGACCCAGGCTCTCATTAACTCATATGCATGGAATACAAATGCTTCAACTTCATGCCACATACCAAGGGGGAAATTTCTCTAATACAATCAAATATTCTCTTTGGAGTCTTGGCTGGGTTTGGATCATCAATGCCATTCTTCCCATCTAATGGTTGGAATGATATAGGAAAGACTGCATTGATTAAAGTATAAAGTCGAATTTCATCTTACATACACTTACCTGGAGGTCACATGTGAACAGTGATGCTCCCTTTGCCTTTGAAACCGTAGTGATTTGTTGAAATGTCAATAGGTCATGGACATAAATGTTATTTTCTGTTTGGGAAGAGGTAAAAGATCATTATAAATGATCACAATTTTCTAGTATAGCCACCTTCAAGGCAAAAAAAGTATGTAACATATAGAAGAAGCAAATGGCAGATATTAGTGGAAGACGTACCTTCAGTTTTACTAACAATGATTCATTCTAGGCTATTACCAGTACAAAACATTTAAGAGGTCTCCTGGTCTTCTAAACTTGGATATTTTGTTCCTTAAAATTTGGGCTGATGAGTAAAAGAGATCTTTCATTTTCAAAGCACTTATATACTCTGTTCTTTTCAAGTCTGGAAATTTTGTGATGCAGTATTTGTATAAGAAATGGCTTTCAATTCAAAGCTACATACATTAGTAGGCTCCAATTAGAAAAACGAAATCCTCTGTGGATTTTGTACAAACCCATGGCAAGGATTTCTTTTCTAGCAAAGCAAGCAAAATAATAATTTTACCCGGGCCTCATATGTAGTTTTACTCATGAAGGTTTAGTTATCTTAAATGTTTATCTGCGGACTTAGGAACTAAGTTTAAAATGATTCTACTATTTGTGCCCGGAGCTGAGCAGCTCAGAGTATGAGGTCAGTTTCTAGTCTCTGCTTGACAAGAAAAGGCCTCACTGGCTGCCTTCCACAAAACCTTGATTTTTCAAAAAAGGCCTTAACAGTCTTGCCCTGATCTAACTCTTCCCGAATATCTTGCCACTCTCTACCAAATATCCTTAGTCTTCCCACAATGAATTACTTGCCATGTACCTGCCCCATCTCAGGGTCTTTGATCAAGTTGTTCCCTCTGCCTATAATACTCTGCCCACTTCTCTTCCTGTCGAAATTCTAATCCACTAGACAATACAGTCCCTCCCATTACTAAGATCTCACAACACTGCTGATAAACTTCCACTGTAACTTACCACAGTGTATTATGATTACTTTCTATCATTTCTGTTTTCATAATCAGAATATAAGTATCAAAGATAGCAACCATGTCTCATCGAACTTGGTATCCCCAACGTCTAGTCCAGGCTTTGCACAAAATAGGGCTCAATAAACATTTGATCGATTATTGAATGAATGAATGAGGTGAGACTCCTTAGAGAGCAGACTTCAAGTTTATGGAGGATGCTGTTGCCTTTATTACTCATGTACCCTGTGGTATCTGGTTTGGAACATGTCAGTTCATTGTTAAGTAACCATTATCAAATTAACCATGAAAGGGTTGAAGCTTGTTTTTTCTGACACATGAAATACAAATGCAACCCTTTTTCTTACCTAACAAGCTGACCAGAATCTTAAACTGGGAAACCACATGGATCTGGAAGATAGCAAATCATTAGACCCAATTAAACATTTCTGACAAGGTTTAATAAATGTTCATTTAACAACAGTACTAAAAAGGGACCAAAGAGCCCAGTTATGGGGATCTGACTTATTTTTATGTGCAACCACAATTTCTGCTTGTGAAAGAGGATCTCAGGCACATGATATATGGGCAGAGATCCCTGTGTAAATGGAAGGACAGAGAGAAGAGGATTCAAAAAGTTAATAAATATCATTACCGAAGTCCTAGCTTTGATAGAGTCTCATATAAGTTAAACATTGTTGTATGACTGCCATTGCTGCCTACCTGCTGAATCTTTTTGGAGAAGTTCTTATTGGATTTCTCTAGTGTCACTTCAAACCTGTTGCAACCTATGGAAAAAAAAATAAACATTGGCAGTTCCAAACACAGGGATACCTATAAAAATACACCAAAAATACTGCTCCATAGTGCTACCCTATGTAAATCTTTAAAAATTTTCTAGAAGACTAGAAGTCAGAGATCTAAAATAGCCAGTTGTCTTTATTGAGCACAGTAAGATGCTTTCAACTCCAGTTTTAGAAATGAGAGTTTCATGCACCTTCACTTGGCATCGGCAGAAAGGATCACACAAAGTTTACTGAAGCTGCAAGATACTTCCGAGTCTGAAGAGCTTATCTTACAAAATAAGTACCTTGGCAAAGTGTTTCACAAGGAAGAGTGTAAAAAGGAACAGTCAAATACAAGAGCCCAAGCAATGAAACCCAGCCCAAAGCATCCGTAGGTCTACACCAAATAATTCCCAGCAGCTACCCTATGTCCAGTATCATGGGGACAGAGCAAATGCTCAGCCCCATCTCCAGAGCTAAGCAATTTAACGCGTCTACACTTACTGCCACTTTCAGGTGATGCTACATCTGCTGGCACTGTTGCAAAAAAGGGGAAGAAAGTTACATAGCATAAAAACATGACGATTCAGCTTTGCTGGGTTTGACAAAAATATTCAGCCTCAAAAGTCACCAGAGAGTCAAAAAGAGAATAATTATCACAATAATAATAGCAGCTATCATTAAGCAATAACTAGGTGCCAGGTTCTGGGTTAAAAAATTTTATATATTTATTTTCTGTAACCCCACAACTACTCTCAAGAAGTAGGTAGTACTATTCCAAGTTTGAGCGGTCTGATGGGTCAAGCAGTTAGGGCACAGCCAGTGAGAGACAGAGCCTAGAAGCAAACTCAAGCTTGACTCCAAAGCCTGTGCTCCAAGCCGGCACTCTGCCACCTGCCCCTCTACTCCATGGAGGGGAGGCTCACACTGCTGACCCGGATGTTCCCACAGCTAGCTGTGCCCTTGCCCCCAGGAGTTGGTGGAGACTCTTTGAGGCAGTCACAACAACCCATGCCACCAAACACTATTTACTTCCTCCATGTGTCCCTCAGCAGAGATGAAGAAGGGACCCTAAAACTAAAGGGAGATTCAGAAACATGCTGTGGTATTTTGCTGTTACACCAGGAAAAATAAAAATTCACCCAAGTCATGCTTGAGAAAGAGTTCTGTATTTGAAAAGGGCCTTAGTATTATGTTCGACAATTCTCTTTTTATACAGAATTCCATAAGGCAGATATTCTCAAGCTTTTTTGTCTCAGGATCCCTTGATAATCTTAAAAATTACTAAGGACCCCAAAGAACTTTCATATGGGTTGTATCTATGAATGTTTACCACATTAGAAATTAAAATTGAGAAATTTTTAAAATATGTATTTATTAACTTATTTAAAACAGTAATAAGTCCGTTACATGTTAGCATAAATCACATTTTAATGAAAGATATTTATTTTTACAAAACAAAAAATATGCACATTTTTGCACACTTCTTTAATGTGTAGCTTAATAGAAAATAGCTGGACCCTCACATCTGTTTCTGCATTTAATCTGCTTTGATAACTTAATTTGTTTTGGTTGAAATATATGACAAAAATCTGTCCTCACATGGATATACACTTGAAAAGGGAGAAGTACTTTAATAGCTTTTTTAGGTAATTGTGGATCTTCTTTGACATATACCGAATCTTGACAAAAGCAATTTCTTGTAATGTGAAATCTCAAACCTATCGAACTTTTCACATTGTTCCATTAAAATCCATTGGTCTATCTTACACTTAGAATAGATCTTTTTCTCATGCATGATTTAAAAACTTCATACATTGGTCATCTGGAAAATATTTTACTCCACTAAAGTCTGAATTATGCAGATTTTCCAAATGTTGGCATGTTTCATTATAGGATATGTTGAAAGTCACACTCATTATTATCACCCTAGTCTCATAAAAAAAAAAATTTTTTTGAGTATTGAAAAGCTGTCAAAGTCATGGGGTGTCCACATGTTTTCCACAATTCTAATTTTCTCTTGAAAGCTCTAACTTTATCGTTCACAACAAATACTGCCAACTGTTTTCCTTAAAGTAACAGACATGCTTTGTTCATTTTTTTAAAAAAACTCTGTCAAATACCCAAATGGTCTGAAAAACTATAGCCTGCCAGTCATTCTTTCAAGCAAAAATGATACTCCATGAAAAAAAGTCACCAGTTCAGCCCATAACTCAACCACTGCACAAGTACAAGTACTTTTCCCTGAGAGAGTCATTGGACATCGTACCTTGTCACACAGCAGTACTTTATGTGTAATTCTCATTACATCACAAGAGATTATTAAAATGATTCACTACCAAAAGTAAAAATAAAATAAAAATAATAATTTTTATTGCCTCCCCAAGAATATTCTTAAGTGAAACTAGCTTTAAAAAAAAAACTGGCCAGGCATGGTAGCTCACACCTGTAATCCCAGCAAATCCAAAAGAGGCTGAGGAAGGGAGATCACTTGAGGCCAGGAGTTTGAAGCGGCAGTAAGCTATGATCATATGATCATGTTGCTGCACTCTAGCCTGGGCAACATAGTAAGATCCCATCTCTACAAAAAACTAAGAAAAAATTAGCGGGGCATGGTAGCATATGCCTGTAGTCCCAGCTACTCAGGAGGCTGAGACAGGAGAATCTCCTAAGCCCAGGAGCTTGAGGCTGCAGTGAGCTATGATCCAGCCACCGCACTCTAGTCTGGGCAACAGAGCAAGATTCCGTCTCTTAAAAAAAAAAAAAAAAACACTGTGAGTGCATAGTGAGAATAATACAGTGACTACCTGTACAGTTTGGGACTTCTGTTTTAATTTGATTCATGGTCAGGGGCCAGCAGTTTTAATTACCATCCCATTGTAAATGTTAATACAGTAAAAAAATCAAATAATGTTTTAGTGTTTCTTTTAACTTATTAATAGTTTTGTCCTTGTTTGTGGGGCCTCTGAAAGGATCTTGGGAACTCCCAGAGGTCTGGAGACCACACTTTGAGAACTGCGGTTCTAGCTAGGGTAATAGTACCACTGAAACAAACCTACGGTTGTGAAGGCCTTCAGTGTGAACTAATCTAATCCCTCTGTTCAAGATAAGAGTAGAATAAGATGTTTTTTGAGCTCAAGGGAGATGGCTAAGATCAGATCAGAACCTAGGACCACAGACTCAGTCTTTCCTTGACATGCTATTACCCCTTCCTTTTCCTCAGAAAGATAGTCTACCCATAGCCCGAGATATTCCAGATCGAGGTCTGGAATATCTCAAATCTAGAAATCAAATTGGTCCTTTAGAGCTGATCACAGAGGACCAGGTCTATTTCTGGTCCACCACCAGGTTAGAGCTGCACCAGAACTAAACTGTTCGCTAAGGGTATAGGGAGAAGTGACATTTCTTAAAGTGATGTTTCAAATCTCAGTTTGATTTCCTAATTGTCTTAGCTAGGTTAGTACTGCTATTCTTTTTTTTTTTTTTTTGGAGACAGAGTCTCACTCTGTTGCCCGGGCTAGAGTGCCGTAGCATCAGCCTAGCTCACAGCAACCTCAAATTCCTGGGCTCAAGCGATCCTCCTGCCTTAGCCTCCTGAGTAGCTGGGACTACAGGTATGTGCCACCATGCCCGGCTAATTTTTTCTATATATTTTAGTTGGCCAATTAATTTCTTTCTATTTTTAGTAGAGACAGGGGTCTCACTCTTGCTCAGGTTGGTTTTGAACTTCTGACCTTGAGTGCTAGGATTACAGGCATGAGCAACCATGCCCAGCCTGTATTGCTATTCTTACCTATGGGGAAATTGAGGCCCAAAAAGATTAACTAACCTGTCAAAGGTGACATGGTAAATAATCACAGGGTAAGAATTAGTTACCACCAGGGTTTCAAGAGTAACACTAATATTACAAGCTTGAGTCTACATTGTCCTGGGTAGCTGGGACTACAGGCGTGCCTCACTATGCCCAGCTAATTTTTTAATTTTTTGTAGAGACGAGGTCTCACTATGTTGGTCAGACCGGTCTTGAACTCCTGGCCTCAAGCAATCCTCCCATCTTGGCTTCCCAAAGTGCTAGGATTACAAGTGTGAGCCAATGCACCTGGCCCAAAAAGATCTTTTAAATCAATTCTTCCTATTTTTTTCCCCTACTACCATACCATTTATATAGCAATCTTATTCCCATCAGAAATATTTCTTATTACTGATAGTGAGTCTCAAAAAAGTGAAGAGGGAAGAATATTCAGCCCCACCTCCCAGATGGAGGTAGAGGAATATAGTTTGAGGGGAAAAAAAAAAAACAAATCTTGGAGATTCTCACATGCTTTCTCTCATTTTCCCACTGTGCTCCCTCCAACCTCCAGTCACTCTTTTTGGTCCAGGAACTACTGATTTCACAGTTGCATAGTAGTCAACTATCAAAACTTTTTTTTTTTTTTCATGAGCAATAAACCATTTCTTTCTCAGTTCTGGAAAGTTTGCAACTTACCAATGTCTTTCCGAATCCTATAGAGAAGAAGATGTCCTTGTTTGGTTCCCACCAGAAGCCATTCCTCTGGAAAAGAAAAGAGCTGTGAAAAAGGCCAATCAGATTTCGTAAAACTCCCTATTTCTTTAGCTGGGGCTTGTAATCAGAAATCAAAGTGTCAAGAAAATGAGTTGCTTTTGCTGGCAGGTATTTTGAAAAGCTAAGGAATGTCTGTATTCAAGAAATGTTTGAGAATCAACCAATCAAAAAAATATTTATTGAACAATTACTAGGCTAGACATAGTAGAGGATAAAAATGTCCTTGATTTAATTGCTCCAAAATTAAACTAACCAAAAAAGATATAAGAGCTTTTTATTTTTAAGGTAAAAAGATTAAGATTTCATTTTGTATTATTTATATCTTTTTACTAAGATTTTTTTTTTAGTTAAGCTAAAAATAATATGATAGATATTTATAAAATCATAAAATGAATAATACAAACATGGAACTGGGCACCCAACCTCAGAAATATTAGGTTATTAAGTATGACATGTCCCATTTCCTTAAGTACTAAGTTTGACAGTTGATATCTCTGACATTTCACTTTGACACTTCTTGTTTTATTTTTATCGTGAAGGTACATCTTCAGTCTTTCAAACACATGTTTTGGCTTGTGATTATTTTTCATATTGTTTTTTAGAGTAATTTTTGTGAAACCATGGATAAGTCAAAAGTTCATGTTATAATAATAGCTAAGAGGCATTCTTTGAAGGTTTAATGATTTTAATTTAGGAAAAATAAACACCATGGTGTAATAAGGTTACAGAATTCCTTATCTCAAAAGATGGTCTAGCAGATAATAACAGTGTTGATAAGAATGTGAAGGAATTAGAACCCCTATACATTGCCGGCAAGAATGCAAAATGGTACAGCTACTTTGGAAAACAGTCTGGTAGCAGTTCCTCAAAAGGCTAACCATGACCCAGCAATTCCACTCCTGGGAACTCCCACGGGAACTGAAAACATATGTTCACACAAAAACTTGTACATAAATGTTCATAGCAGCTTTATTTGTAACAGCTAAAAGGTGAACACAACCCAAACATCCACCAACCTGTGAGAGGATAAACAAAATGTGGCACATCCATACCATGGAATATTAGCCAGTCATTAAGAGGAAGGAAGTACTGATATAGACTACAACATGGATGAACCTGAGAACAGTGAATCAACTGAAAGAAGCCAGACACAAAGGCTCCATGATTCCATTTATACAAAATGTCCAAAATAGGCAAATCCACAGAGAAGTAAGGTCCAAAATAGGCAAATCCACAGAGAAGAAGGTTGCCTAGGGCTGGTGGGCTCAGAGAAATGGGAAGTGAATACAAATGGGTACTGGGTTTCTTTTGAGGGTAACGAAAATGTTCTAAAATTGATTGTGGTGAGAGTTGCATAACTCTGTGAATGTACTAAAAACTATTGAATTGTACACTTTAAATGGTCAAATTGCATGATATATGAATTACATCTCAATAAAACTATGACTGGAAAAAACACCCATACAGTCTAGGCCAGTAGTTCTTAAACTTTTATGTGTATCAGAATCATCTGAGGGTTTATTACAATAGTGGGCCCTGCTCCTAGCACTGATCTAGGCAAAAAATAAAGAGGTTCTGAAAGGGTTTAAATAATTACCCTGACAGATCCATATTACATCATTCAGGGAAGATATATCCTCAGCTTTTTGATAACATAAAGGTCACTCATTCCTTTCATAAACTCTCTTGGTTCTTGATCCTCTATAAAATAAAATAATGGATGATGGTACAAATGGATAACCTTTATTGTGTAAGCACTGTGTTTTAGGAAATGTTAAAGATATATCATATGTTATTTCACTAATCCTCATAACTATCCTTTGAAGTAAGTCCTTTTTTTAAATCCCCATTTTAGAGATGAGGAAGTTGAGGCCTAAGGGATATATAACTCATCCACAGTCACACATGTGGTAAGTGGCAGAGTAGGAATTCCAACCCCAATCTGTCTGACTCCTAATGGCATGCTGTGGTGCACTTGCTAAGGCATCCCATGTCAGAAAAATGACTGTCAGCCAGAGGTTGTCTGAAAGGCAGTAGTTATATTTATAAAAACAGATCAGGATCCACAGTTCTCCAGGATGATGTTCTCAGTTGTCCAGAAAAAGACAGTGATTCTATTTTCTTTTCTTTTGTGTCTTAAAGGAAATGCAAGACACAGAAAGTAAGACATGGTGTGCTCTTAATGACATAAGTTGAAATCAGAAATAACACTAGCTCTGATGGAATGCTGGAGACTTACGCAGGAGCAGAATACGGAAAAAAGTTTCAGTTTGTAATGTTTGCTTTATAAAAGATATTATGTTTAGAACTCTGTTATGGATATCACAATATTAGGCAATTTGGCAATACTAAAGTTGAGTTTTAGGATATCCATTGATATTTCAGATATAAATAAAATGAAGTGGATTTTTTAAAAAAAAATTCACTCATAACATACATAAAAAATCTATAACCAAAAGGCCAATCAGCTTCCCCATCCCTCTCTCTCCACTCTGCCCCTCAAACTCCTGCCAGGTCCTGTTTTTATTTATCTCTTTCAACACCCTCAGCTTCCTCCAAAATCTGCAGAGGTCTACCAATTTTACCTCTAAAGGTAGCTTTTGACAGCCCCTTCCCTCAGTCTTTCCAGGGATTCCTGTGACAGCTTCAACTGGTCCCACTCCATGCCTTCTTTCATGTTCACTGTCAGTTATCTTAGAACAGATCCCTGATGCTGTCACATTGGGGCTTACACTACCAAAATATGAAGCCTAACTCCTAAACATGACATTTAAGAGTCCATTTTCCATTTTTATTAAAATGTTTATTTGTCAGTAGATTTTTAGAAATCAAATGTCTACTGATCATGAAAGGGAATCAGATAAAGTTCACTGAAATTTAAAGAAAATTTAATTGAAATTTTATTTGACTCTTCTGAAGCTTTCATTTGGAGGTGCTAAGGAGAAATGCACTTATATATGCAAAGTATTTGTTAACAACTTTCTTCTAAATATTAAAAGCACCACACACATACTTATTCCTAATCCTCAAACTTGTAAGGACAAACAGTGCGTCATCCAGATGTGCTAATAGCACAGAGCCTTGAAAAGGCTTGATTTGGTTACGGAAGCCAGTGGGGGCTCAGGTAGCCAGAGGACCTGACCACTCTCTAGGACATGTCACTGTGTAACACAGCTATTCACACACAACACACAGAGCAAGCCTGCAGAACAGGCACAGCATGGGGTGGACAGTCCCTTCTGAGACCTAATACAGTATTGCATGACAGAGAGTGGAACACACTACACAAACAGGCAACACACACATAAACAAAGCACTGTCAGCCCTCAAAAACTCCTGATGGTCTAACCCTGAGCCACAAGGTTGGACTTGACACCTCCTGGGAAGTGAGTAAAGCTGGGCCCTATTGCTCATAATTATGCTAATGAAGCTCCATCCAACAGTACAACAGAGTCCAACCTCATGTAATAAACAATCCCATTCCTGGCCCAATGCTGGCCACTGTGGGGAATACAGAGATGAATGAATAAGGTAGTAGTCACCTCCCTTTTTTGGGTCAAATGGCAAAGAACAGTGTTTCTCAAAGCATAATCCCTCATTAGCTGCATTGTAATCACCTGGACTTACTAAACATGAACATTCTTGGGCTCTGCATGCAGAGATTCTGCTTCAATGATTCTGGGGTGGTACCCTGAAATTCACATTTAAATTTTAATTGTTTTTAATTTTATGAAATATTTACATAATTCCAAAGCTAAAACTATGAGAAGTCTAGCTTCCATCATTGTCCATTCTACCATGGTCTCTCCCTTCTGCTATAGGTATCATTTTAGTGATTTTTGGTTTATCCTTCCATTGTTCCTTTGGAAAATATACTATATACATACACATATACCGATATACACATACACATGAAGCCTGCATTTTTTACAGGCTCTGAACATACATTGAAGTTCGGGATTCACGCTCTAGAATCAGACATGATTTACTGAACATATGACCTTGGAAAAATTCCTTAAATTCGCTAAGCTCCAGGTTCCTCTGTAAAATGAAGTTATTATTTCATAAACACCTATAACAGATTAGTACTCAATAAATGGGACTGTTATTATTTACTATTATTCATTAATTAAATAAATATTTAATGAATAGCCAGGAACTGTTCTGGACACTGGAGATATGGCAATCTACAAAACAAAGTTCTTGTCCTGAGGGAACTTATATTCTAATGTGGAGTGAGAAAGATAATATAATAATTAAATATATAAAATAATAGTAGGTGGTGATCCGTGACTAGAAGATAAGGCTAAGAAAACAGCACATCGGTAGATGCGGCAACCTCTTTGATACAGGATAGTTAGGAAAGGTCTTGCTGATTTAGGTGACATTTCAACAGACACCTGAATGAAATGAGAAATGAGCCATATGTAGTAGGGCGAGAGAGTGCCAGGCAGAAGACATAAGAAGCGGTAAGGCCCTGAGGTAGGTATGTGCTTTGCACATTCACAAAACAAGGAAGACTGTGTGACCAGCACCAGAAAGGATTAAGGGGTAAGCATGTAAAAGATAAAGTCAAGAAAGTAACCAGGGCCTGATCATGTCAGGTGTTGCCAGCGATGGTAAGGACTTTGGAACTTATTCTAGTTGTGGTGTGATACCACTGCAGGGTTTTGAGCAGAGGAGAAATGTGATCAGATTTAGGTTCTCAAAGGTTCATCCTACCTCTGGGTATATAAAAAACTAAAAATGGCACAAAGGCAAACACAGGGTGATCAATCAGAAGACTATTACAGTAATTCAGATGAGAAATGATAGTGCCTTCATCAAGAGCAATAGTAGTAGAGATGGGGAGAAATGACTGGATTTTAGATTTGTTCTGCAGGTGGGGCAGACAAGATTTGCTGATGGATTGGATATAGTGTAAAAGAGAATGAGAGAAGTCAAGAATGATTCCAAGGTTTGGCCTTAGTCAAAGAGGTAAACAGAAATGCCATTTGCTGAGATGTGGGATACAGAGAGGACAGGTATGTTTGAGGGGAATGGAATCAAGAACTGTTTTGGCCATGCTACTAGACATCCAAATGAAGATGCTGAAAGGCAGCAGGATTATACAACTTTGGAGTTTAGGAAGAAATCATCATTATCAGTGTTCTCCTCATTTCTATTTCCCAGGAGATAGATTATGGTGTCTCTAAGACACCTTCCAGATCAAATATTATTTGGCCCTGTGGGATCTGGTTCCTGAAGCTTCCTGGACAAACTTTCCATCTAAGGACACAATCTACATAAGGTGGATAATGACTAGAAACAGCAATAATTACTGTTCCTAAAATATGGAAATAAAGTACTTTTGAGGCAGGAGGCAGTAAATGGCCTCTTGTAGGCCAATATCTACCACAGCACCCTAGGAAACAAGGGGCATTTCTCCTGTTTGGTGGGTGATCAGGGCAAGCCAAAAGCTACCTACCATTTCAAAACTGTGTTTCTGAAAAGCACAGGTACAAGGAAACTTTACTGTGACAAAGTGGAGTTTGTGAGAGAGTCTAAGTGAAATATGAACTGTTTCCATAGAGGATCAGAGTCAAGGATTCTGACAAGTCTAGTCAAGTGTGACAACAGCTGCATTCATCCTTTCAGAAGCATATGTCCTTAGCTGACTTAGGTATCCCTCCTCCATGTTGCAGTAATAGGCAGCATATGTCTCTAGTATCATTTTATCAAGTATCATTATCTGTCCATATGTCTTTGTCCCCAAGTGTGTGTTCTAGGAGCACAGGCACTGTTTCTTATTCATCCTTGTATTCCTGTCTCTAGCAGAGAGAATGGTCCATGTAGGCACCTAATACATATTTGATGAAGCAATAGGGAAATGAATTCCTCTGTGCAGTGTCAGGTCTTTTTTTTTTTTTCCCTATTTCTTTTTAATTTTTATTTAGAGCATTTAATGACAGGAAATGGAGGTTTTCTTGAGATGTCTAGAGGAAGTAGGATTCTCTCCTTAACTCAAAGGACTAGGACAGCTTACTGTGGAGGTGTGATTTTAAAGAGGCCCAGAGCTGCTAAAGGAGGAGAGATGCACATGAACATGAAGATTTGTAGTGAAAGAACCCTACTGAAGAGGCCATGAAGAACTCTGCAAGGATGACACTTGCATGTGGCACTATGAACACATGATGCATAAGATGCCATTCACCACCAAGATTCCATGAGGCCCATCATGGGTATCTAGTTCAGTATACAATCTGATTAAGAGTTCTGAGCTACTTTTTTACAGTTCTTGATTCTAGGGCCTAAACACTAATAGGAAAGATTGAAATTATTTTCTTGGTCTTTAGGGGCTGCTATCAAACCAGCCACTCGTGGGTAAAAGCCCATTGTTCATAGTTAAGAGTCAAGGGTAGCATCCTGAAACTTTCATTTGTATTCCAGAGCACACAAGAGATGCCTGACACTGCTTTCTGTGCTAGTCAATCCCAAAAGGATTATGCAAGTTTTCATAGGTTAGGTTTCATGACAGTCTGGAATGATGCTCTTCTACCTACAGAGTTAGTTAACTTGGTTACTTTGGATATAAGGTATTGACCCACTTGGTTAGATTAAGAGGCTAGTAACTATGTGAGCTACCTACAGGAATGAGAAGTGAACAATGAGTGATCACGAAGGGGCGTGGGGAGCATATAGTGTTAACTTACTCAATGCCCAATAACCTGTGTTGCCTTCCATCTAGAAAACAATATAATCATCTGGACAAGTTCAAGCAGGCTGAGAACCTCACACTGCTTTGCCCCTCTAAACTGAAGACTTACTGGGAATCGAAACGGGCCAAAGCTGAGCACAACTAAAAGGAAAACTCAACCTCCAACTCTGCACAGAGCGCAAAGTCAAATGGAACATCCCTAAAATGACTGGATCCCTGGGGTTCGCCCAAGCAGCCCCGCAGACATCGCTGTCTATAGCCGGTGGTCATCTCTCTGCCCTTCCTCATCCCAGGCCTCTCTCCGGCAGCATCCGACCAAAGCCCACACAACCTGACGCCTGTCCACTTCCCCAGCATCGTGAAAAATCCGGGTCGCTCCGGCGCTGACCCCGCCTCGGCCCCGTGGCCCCTCGGCTCACCCCAGGCAGCCAGACAGTCGATCTGCAGAGGCAGCTTTTCTAGGATCGGCACTGGCTCGAAAGCGTCGTGCATGGCGGCGAGGAGAAAGTCGCCGCCGCCGTCTCGCCCCAAGCGTGCCGGGCCGGGGTAGAGTCCGGAAAAACACTACAGAAAGAGCAGACCAAGATCCAGCCTGGAACCCCAGCTACAGGCCCTTCAGTAACACAGCCAATCTTCTACACCGGACTTCCTGCTCATTAAGCCCGCCCTTTCCGCAGCCGCAGTCCCGCCCCTTCCGCCCACTGCACTATCAAGGAATTTACTGGTCCCTGGGTTCTCAGGATCCAGAACTACTCCATTCGAAGTAGCCACAGGCTTAACAAGAAAAGAAATAGCTCTTAATGTTAGTTCTAAGGCAGTGAGCGTGGTGGTTAAGAATTCGGGCTTTGGCGTCAGAGCTGAGATGGAGAGCTGTCATTTAGGAAATGAACTGTGTTGTTTAGGAAATTTAATCTTTAGAGGACTTACTTTCCTAATCTGCAAAATGATTTTAATGATTTTAAAGTAAATACCTATGACCTAAGTCTCATAAGCGCTTAGCAACACCTGGCACACTCTAAGCACTCAATAAATACTTGTGTTTTAATATTACCATTATATCCCAACTAATTCAAGTATCTTACCTTTACACTTCAAAGTTGTTCTGGGCAATGGTTGTAAAAGTGTGGTCCCTAGATCAGCAACAGCAGCACCTGTGAACTTGTTAGAAATAAAAAGTTTGAGGCCTAACCCCAACTCTACTGAACCAGAAATTCTAGAGGGGAACAGTAACTGTGTTTTAATAAGCCCCCAAATTAGTCCATATACTTAGAAGCTTGAGAACCACCATTCTAGGCTAGGGTTTCTCAACTGTAGCACTACTGATATTTAGGGCAGGATAATTGTTTGGGGGAAGGGGACTATTCTGTGCAGTGTAGGATGTTTAACAGCATCCATAACCTCCACCTACCAGATGCCATTAGCACCCTCTCTCCAGAGACATAACCAACAATGTCTTACTTTGCCAAATGTCACCTGGAAGGCAAAAGCACCCTGGCTGAGAGAACCATTGTTTGAGGCCAATGCTTCTCAAATTTAATGTGCATACGAATCACCTGGAGATATTGTTAAACTGCATATTTTGATTCAGTAGGACCAGAACAGGGCCTTCAATCGAGCATTTCTAACAAGCTCTCAGGTGTTGCTAATGTTACTGGTCCCTGGACATTTAGGCAGCACGAGTTGATTCACTAACTCTTGGAAGCCAGTAAAATAAACCCCTTTTTAAATTGGTGGTCACATTCCTACCAATTAAATTATCCAAAGCTGTGTCTTATATCCTAATATTCCTTTTAGGAAGGTAAGTGTCATGGCTCCTTCCTCCTATGGGTCCTGTTCTATCTGAGGTTACCTTAGTATTCCCCCTGGAGACTTATAAAACAACAACAAAATTGAGTTTGAGCTACAAGAATAATCCGTATCTGGTAACTTCCCCCTAAGAAGATAAGTCATAAAATTAAGCATTGGGGGTTAAAGCAAAAATGTAAAAGAAAAGGGTGAGTCTACGAAATGAAGTCAAAAAACTAGTCCTGGTCACTTTATTTTTATACAATGTCAGTTTCTTCATATATAAACTAAACTAGGGATATTTGTCCCATCTTTACCGAACACTGTTCTGATAATCAAATGGAAGTGTATTTTCAAGAAGTCAGAAACACAAAAATCACTAGACAAAGCTTGTGTTGTGGCTGATTTTCACCACAGAAGCTTCCTAAAAATTTAGAATTACCAAGTGCTGTGCTGGAGGAAGGCCTAATACCTTTTAGTTCCAGGCCCTAGACCAAAACAAATAATAAACTCTAAGGTCAATGTGAAACCATAAATTCCTTCTGAACCTGTCCTAAGAAATGACACACTATATCCAATCTCAGAAACACAGGAAGCCATTTCAGTAGAATTATCAAGCCTCAGGTTATAGAATTTGTACTACACCTTCCTGCTTATTAACACAATTGTTTTTTTCCCCTAGTCTCAAATAAACATCAAAGCAGCCTCATAAAGTATTTGACCAACTATCCTGCATTATAACTATTATCCATCTAAGTTTTTGTATTCAGCAGCAGTACAGGACAATATCATCAGCCTTTTGCTGATGAGTTAGCCTGAGAATAGAGTCAGTTTTTCATAGTGTTCCTTAGAGATACTGCCTAGGTGACTTTTTAAAAAATCAATATAATAAAGAGCTATAGAGAAACTACTTAAATGTTAACACTTTCACTAGCTTATGAGTTAGTGAATATTGTAGTCATGTGGTCACTGATTTCAACAGAAAATATGACAATCTAGAATAAAAGCTGTGGAAAGAAAATTTTTATGAGAGAGTTTGGGAGAAAGAAGGGTCTTTAGAGAAAGTTTGAAAAAAATGAGAAAAATATATTAATTTTGTTAAAATTTTTATATTAAAAAGTGGCGTGAACTTTTTACATAGAACAAAAATCTTGGGAAGGCAAAACTGAATAAAACCATTAAAACAGAAATATAGTGTTTCAAATGAATCCCATCACCTTGTGATGTCCCTTATAAACAGTCTCTAAACCAACACCAGATATTAGAACAGTCAAATCCTAAAGAAAGAGCAGCAGTCCAGGGCCTCCACACTACTTCATGCAAGAATTACTGTTTAAATTAAGCCAGCAGCACCCGTTTCCTTTGTATAAACTCCCTCTTCTGAAGCATACAGTCCCACTAGCAGGGTGCTCAATTACAGCACTTAGAGCAGCTCTCTGCCTCTAGTGCAACACCCCGTGAATGGCATGAAGGCAAACAAAGCATTGCCTAGGACTCCACAATGCCACCCTTGGAGGCTTACAAAACAGTAGTTAAAAGTTTCAGAGTGTGCACCACATTGCCAGCAATGGGATGTGTCACAATAGCAGATGTCAAGAGTTAAGCTAATATTTCTCTTTAAAGTACATCTGAAATAGAAAAATCTTTAATATACACCATTTGTAAACAAAATTGCACTTGATTTTGCTCTTTTAAATGATCTGCATCACACTGTAACAGTTTCTCTTTTTTTTTTCTTTCTTTTAATCATTAATAGAACCATGGCTCCTTAACTCAGAAGAGCCCTTTTTTCTTAAAACTACCTCTCCAAGATGGAACCTTGACTCCCCAGGAAAATGAAAGATAATTAACAATTTCCCCCATCACCTATGTAACTCCCTAAATAAATAAAAATTGCAGGCAGTTGCTCCTGGAGATTACATATTATGGTGTTGATGACATGGTCCTGTAGAAGATGTTAAACTTTTTAGTTTGACAGATTAAACAACTGAAATATTATAGAAATTTCAGGAACAACACACATAAGTTGCATAAACATCCATGTCAGGGTTTGGGAGGGAAAAGGGCATCAATGTTGTAAATAAGAAGCTTGTAGATTTTTCTCATCTTATGAATTTGTTTTCAATAAGATGTTCTCCTCATTCTGACACCTCTTGCCAACTCCAATGCCCAAAGATCAAGGAACAGATCAGGATGTCATTGCCTCCTTTAATCCTATGGAGTGTGTAGAAGACTGACACAGAAGCTGATCTCTTCCCATCTTCGACTGCAGATCTTCCCATTCTTTACTCCATTTTGGATCTTTCAAAGTGTGTGATCATTCGCTCCTGGGGAGAAAAAAGGTTTATTCTAAGTATATTCATTTAAAATGGTCTATATTCCAAATATCTTCCACAGAGACTATCCAAACACACATTTTTCACAAGTACTTGTTTATGTTAATTAAATGTTTAGAGCAATGGTTCCTAAACATCTATGAAGATTTTGAAACATACAGTTGCGCAGGATACAAAATCAACATACAAAAATCAGCTGTATTTCTATACATTAACAACTATCCAAAAAGGGAATTGAGAAAATAAACCTATTTACAATAGCATCAAAAAGAATAAAATACTTAGGAATAATCCTACCAAGGAGGTAATAGACTTATACACTGAAAACTATAAACACTGATGAAAGAAATTAAAGACACAAATAAATAGAAAGATATCCTATGTTCATGGATTGGAAAACTTAGTATCGTTAAAATGTCCATATTATCCAAAGCAATTTATAGATTCAATGTAATCCCTGTCAAAATCCCAATGGCAGTTTTTACAGAAATAGAAAAAATCCTAAAATTCATATGTAAACCCAAAAAGGACCCCAATAGCCAATACAATCTTAGTAAAAAAATAAAGCTGGAGCAACTTCCTAACTTCAAAATATATTACATGGCTATGGTAGTTAAAACACATAGTATTGGCATAAAAACATAGACCAATGGAACAAAAATAGAGTCCAGAAATAAACCTACATATATATAGTCAACTGGTCTTACAAAATGGGAAAAGGATAGTGTCCTCAATAAATGGTGTGGGAAAAACTGGATATACATGCAAAAGAATGAAACTGGACCCAGTTTTCAACATACACAAAAAACAACTCAAAATTGATGAAAGATTTAAAACATCAGATCTGAAACTGCAAACCTCTTACAAGAAAACATGAGCTTCTTGATATTGGTCTTGGCAATAATTTCTTGGACACGACACCAAAAGCACAAGCAACAAGAATAAAATAGACCAATGGGACTATGTCAAACTAAAAAGCTTCTGCACAGCAAAAGAAATAATCAACAGCATGAAAAATGACCCACAGAATTGGAATAAATATCTGCAAACCACGTACAGTCATGCATTGCTTAACAACAGGGATACATTCTGAGATATGTGTCATTTCATCACTGTGAAATAAGTGAAAAAAGTGAAATGAGTCACAAAAGGATCACAGAACAGAAAGCAGAATGGTGGATGGGGGGGTAAGGAGGAGCTGCTATTCAATGGGTATACAACATCACTGTGTAAGTATCATAGAGTATACTTACACAAACCTAGATGGTATAGCCTACTATATACCTAGGTTATATGATATAGTGTGTTGCTCCTAGGCTACAAACCTGTATAGCATTTTATTGTACTAAATACTATAACAACTGTAACACAATGGTAAGTATTTGTATATCTAAACATAGAAAAGGTAGAGTAAAAATAGAGTATTAAAATCTTATGGAACCACTGTCATAATGTGGTCCATCATAGACCAAATGTCATTATGTGGCACATGAAATGTGGTGTGTCACTGATTCTGATAAGGAATTAATATCTAAAATATATAAGGAACTCCTACAACTCAACAGCAAAATACAACTAGCCCAATTAGAAAATGGGCAAAGGATGTGAAATTTCCCCAAAAAATTAAAAATAGAACTATCACATGATCCAGCAATCCCACTTCTGGATATATACTCAAAAGAAATGAATCAAGGTCTCCAGATATTTGCACTCCAATTTTCATTACAGCATTATTCACAATAACCAAGATACAGAAATAATCCAAGTGTCCATCAAGGGATGGATAAAGAAAATGTGGTATATACATACAATGGAATACTATTCAGCCTGAAAAAGGAAAGAACTTTTGACATGTGCCATAACTTGGATGAACCTTGAAGACATGTTAAGTGAAATAAGTGAGTCACAAAAGGATCACAGAACAGAAAGCAGAATGGTGGATGGGGGGGTAAGGAGGGGGGGGTAAGGAGGAGCTGCTATTCAATGGGTATACAATTTCAGTTAAATAAGATGAAAAGTTCTAGAGATTTGCTGTACAACACTGTACTGATACTTAACAATGCTGTAATGTATACTAAAAGGATTGTTAAGATGATAGAGCTCATTGTTATGTTTTCTTACCCACCCCCATAGCCTTGACATTTATTATGTATACCTGCAAAGTCTTGCACAGTTTTTCAAAGACGAAAATATAAACAGATGGTTGAACTCAGTGCCAACAAAAGTACTATAGTAAACCTGTATTCCCATGAATGGCACAATCAGGTTTTACTTAATCAGACCTCTCTGGTAGGTCTGATTAGCATGACTGCAGAACTGAAGAGAAGCCCTAAAGGCAAGCAATTAGCAAAGAAAGACTCCAAGATAGAAATCTGGGAACTACAGAATACAACACAGAAAGCAAAGTCTTATGTGAATAGGTTCAAATCTGAATGGTAGAATTCTTAATTACTGCAATGCATAGAACAGCTAAGGAATTTGACACTGTATATCCTGCATCACACAGCAGATAAATGGGAAATGAACAAAATCATTTTTAGCATCCAAATAAACATAGTGAGTCAGACAAGATGCTCCCAAAAGCCTTTCTGAAATGAAGAGACTCAAGAATAATCTAATATTCAGAACATGTCTACAACTAGTTTCCATGAACCCAGGACACAATTCTAACATAAGACTTCAGGTGAAGCCGTCTAGGTGAACTATATGGAGGCAAATTAAAAACCAATATTAGAGGTATTAATTATAATCCTTATTATCTTAAGAAGGTAGTGACACATAATATTAAATAGTAGGTAACTTAATTTATATTTTGTTTTGGTCTATTCTATTCCTTTCTCAATATTTTTCCCTATTATTTTTGCCAAGATTAGATTAGGGTTAAATTTACATTTCTTAAAAGACAAAGGAACTAAACAGTAGAGAATATGGTATTTGCTGCCCAATTTAAACAAAAACATTCTCAAAACTGACCATATAACTGTGGAAAAGAAAAGGGGGACATGTAAAGAAAGGCGTATGTAAAGAAAGGAAACATTCTTAAATGTTTAAGCTATTAGGTCATTAAATATAAAATGTCCGATTTCAAATCAAAAGTTTAGTTTATTATATCTCAAACAAGAAGCAATACAATTAATCAAAGTATGTGCCTAAACTATAGAAACAGTTTTGCCACCTTAACAGTAGCTTGTTTATGACAGCAGCGAAGCCTGGAGAGCAAGTGGCGATGAAACCATGAAAGGCATTTTCCACAGCATGTTGAGAACTGAATATTTTTCCTTGTAAGGCAAGAAGTGGTCCAAAGCCTGGAAGAAGTGGGAGTCAGTTGCTGCAAGGTCTAGTGAATACGGTGGATGACAGACAGTTTCCAAGTCCAGCCCCTATAATTTGAGCAGTATTGTTTTTTGCGACATATGGTCTAGTAGAGAGATAGGATTAGCCTATCTCTACTGACCAATCTCGGCTGCTTAATCGCAAGCATCTTCATCATTTCGTCCAATTGATTGCAGTAGACATCTGCTGTAATCAACTGACCAGGTTTCATGAAGCTATAGTGGATAATACCAGTGCTGGACCACCAAACAGACACCATTAGCTTTTTTTGATGAATATTTGGTCTTGGACTGTATTTCAGCACTTCATCTTTATCCAACCACTGTGCTGAATGCTTGCGATTGTCAAAAAGAATCTGTTTTTCATCACGTAACAATACAGTGTAGAAAAGGTTCCCCTTTATGCTGTGACAGCAAAAAAGGGCAAGCTTCAAGATGATTTCTCTTCAGATGCTCATTTAATTCATGCAGTACCCATCTATACAACTTCTTTATCTTGCTGATTTGTTTCAAATGGTCGAATATTGTTGCAATAGTAATGCAAACCTTGCTGCTAATTCACACTTAGGTTGAGATGGATTCATTCACTTCCACTACAGCTTTCAGTTCATCATTATCCACCTTGGTCTCAGGTTGCCCACATGGCTCATTTTCAAGATTAAAATCACCAGAACAAAACTTCTCAAACCACTGACATACTGTACGTTCATTAGTCACATCCTTCCCAAACATGTCATTGATATTTCAAGCTGTCTGTGCTGCAGTGGTTCCACGACAGAACTCATATTTGAAAATAACATGTATTTTTGACTTATCCATGGTTTCACAAAAATTGCTCTAAAAAAAAAATCAAAAGATAATCATAAGCCAAAATGTGTGTTTGGAAGAATGAGGATGTACCTTCACAATAAAAATAAATAAATAAATAAATAAATGTCAAAGTGAAATGTCAGAGACATCGACTGTCAAACTTAGTACTTAAGGGAATCGGACATTCCATACTTAATAACCTAAATATATCAGTATTTCCATTCTTGTCCTTTTCAACTATACCAACCACAGTTGTTTGGGCCATTACTGAGTCAAATAAATTGAATCTCAGTGAACAGAAGACTCATGACTTCCTATTAACTCATCAGATCCACAGTTTATGCACATGATTTGATTACTAACCTCATCTGAATCCAGAAGGGCTGGTAGTGCTCTGTAGAGAGAGAGAAATATTAAATTGAAAAATGTAAAATAAAGCAATAAAAAGACAGTAGGACAGGGCATAGTGGCTCACACCCATAACCCCAGCACTTTAGGAGGCTGAGGCAAAGCCCAGGAGTTTGAGGATGCAGTGAGTTACGATCATGCCACTGTGCTCCAGGTTGGGTGACAGAGGGAGACGCTGTCTCAAAAAAGGACAGTATGATAATGAATGCAATTTAAAGTTTCTTTTGATTATAATTATCTAAGATTTATATTTATTAATGACCCTTTCAGGACAAAAAAGGCAAATACAATAAACAACAGAGTATCAGAGTTACAGGAATTGTATAGAGAAAACAAAACATGTTTTAGAATGTGATAGGACCAATGTTTCATTAAAATCATGGCCCTGGAAAGGAACTAGAAAAACTTCAAAAGGATTATTTCATTGATTTTAGAAAGATCTACTATACAGTTAAATCTTTCTAAGCAGAAATGTCATCTGAATGAATCATCTTAATTATTTTTGTTTTGTGTATTACTCCTAATTTTTAAATCATTTTCAACATCTTATATTCTCATTAGTATGCTCTTCAGCACATTCATTTAAAAGAATAAAAAAGGTAGTACTAACTTTAAAATAGGATCCTAGTGGATTCAATAATAGGATTCAAAAACTTACACATCTGTCACTGAAGAAGGAACATTCTCTTCTACCCATTTCAAATCATCTTCCTGCTGGGAACATACAAACATCAGTTGTTACTAAAATGAACCACATAATATATCTCAAATAAGAACCTTAAGGTCTTAAAATCTTTAGTCTTTCGTAACTCTAAAGTAGTACATTCACATAATAAATGGAACTACTGATAGAAAAGTCAAATAATTTTCTAAAAAGCTTTAAAAAATACCTTTGACCAACATCTCCCCAATTTCCCCCAGCTCCTGGTAACCACCACTCTACCCTCTGCTTCTATGAGTTCAGCTTTTCTAGATCTCACATATAAGAGCGATATAAGACAAAGATTATTTGTCTTTATGTGCCTGGCTTGTTTCACTTAACATGTCTTCCAGGTTCATTCCTGTTGTCACAAATGGCAGGATTTCTTTCTTTTTGAAGACTAAAAATAGTTAGTATTCCATTGTGTATATATATCACATTTTCTTTATCCATTCATCTGTTGATAAACATTTAGGCTGATTCCTTATCTTGGCTATTGTGAATAATCCTACAATGAACATGGGAGTGCAAATATCTCTTTGACATACTGATTTCATTTACTTTAGATAGTAATAATATACCAAGTAGTGGGATTGCTGGACCATATGACAGTTCTAATTTTTTGAGGAATCTCCATGCTATTTTCCATAATGGCTAACTTACATTCCCAACAACAGCATACAATGGGTTCCCTTTTCTCTACATCCTTGCCAATACTTGTTATATCTTTTTACTTTTTGATAATAGCCATTTTAATGGGGGTTAGATGATATCTCATTGTGGTTTCAGTTTGCATTTCCTTGATGATTAGTAATGATGAGCATATTTTCACATGCCTACTGGCCATTTGTAGGTCTTTTTTTTTTTGGATTATCTCTTTTATTTATTTTTTATTTCAGCATGACCATCCCCCAAACGTTACACATCTCACTCATTATGTTTGTATATACCCATCCCCTCGTGTAGGTCTTTTTTAAAGAAATATCTATTCAGGTCCTTTGCTCATTTTTTAATTGGGTTATTTTCTTGCTATTGAGTTCAGATCCTTATATAAATTGGATGTTAACCCTTTATCAAATGTATGGTTTGCACTTGTTTTCTCCCATTCTGTAGGCTGTCTTTTCACTGTGCTGTTTCCTTTAATATGCAGAAAGAAGCCTTTTGGTTTGATGTAATCTCATTTCTCTATTTTTGCTTTGTTGCCTATACTTTTGGAGTCATATCCAAAACATCATTGTCCAGCCCAATATCATAGGGCTTTTCCCCTGTGTTTTCTTCTAGTAACTTTATAGTTTCAGGTCTTACATCCATTTCAAGCCTTTAATCCATTTTGGGCTGATTTTTGTACTTGATGTGAGATAGGAGTCTAATTTTATTCTTTTGCACGCGGATATCCAGTGTTCTCAACATTGTTTATTGAAATAATGGTCCCTTTCCCACTGTGTTCTCGGCACCTTTATCAAAAATCAGTTGACCATAAATGTGTGGATTTATTTGGGGGCGTTCTATTCTGTTCCACTGGTCTGTGTATCTGTTTTTATGTCAGCATTAAGCTGTTTGATTACTATGGCTTTGCTGTGTATTTTGAAGTCAAGTAGTGTGATGCTTTTAAGCTTTGTTCTTTTTTGCTCATGAGTGCTTTGGCTATTCAAAGTCTTTTGTGGTTCCATATGAATTTTAGGATTGTTTTTTCTATTTCTGTGAAAAATGTCATCAGAATTTTGATAGAGATGCCACTTAATCTGTAGATCACTTTGGGTAGTATGGGCACTTTAACAGTATTAATTCTTCCAATCCATGAACACAGTGTATCATTTCATTTATTTGTATATTCAATTTCTTTCATCAGTGCTTTATAGTTTTCACTATACAGGTCTTTTAGCTCCTTGGCTAAGGTTTACTTCTAAGTATTTTATTATTGTGTACCTATTATAAATGGGACTCTTTTCTTGATTTAACTTTTGAATAGTTCATTGTCAGTGTACAGAAAGAAATGCTAATAACTTTTTGTCTGCTGATTTTATATTCTTTAATTTTATTCAATTTGTTTATTAGTTCTAACAGTTTTTTGGTAGGGTTTTTAGGGTCTCCTGTGTATAAGGGCATGTTGTCTGCAACAAGGACAATTTAACTTCTTCCTTTTCAGTGTGGATGGCTTTATTTCTTTCTCTTGCCTAACTGTTCTGGCTATGACCAAATAGTTTAGTTTTTAAAACTATACAGCAGAAATAGAAAATGATGTCCTACAGCCTTAAAAGTCCTCCTCTCAGTGGTCTAATACCTAGCGTTTGTGTCATGCAGGCTTTGTTCCTTAAAGTTGAGATAAATTCTAAATCCCGTTACTATAGAGTGAATGCCCAGTTCTAATAAAACAATATCCTGGCTAAAAAAAATCTTGGTCTTTACTAAAAAAATAGTTATTAATGAGGCTATAAGTTCACTGATGAAAAACATTAAATACAATAATCAGACTGGTCTGGTACTTTTTTACAGTATTGTAGCAAACCATCTAGTTAAAGATTACTAGATCTTAGACTCACTTGCTATCTGTTTTTAAAATGTAAATGTAATATCTATTAAAGGACTTATAAAGCAAGCTTAATGATAACACATGTACAAAAATCATTAAGGCCTATATGTAACTGTTGAGTTCCACCAAGGGCTGGAGAATAAGACAAAGACCAAAAAGGAAAGGAAAAGAAGTCATACTTACTACTTTGTTTCCTTTACTATTTCCATTGGGTTCTTGTTTGGTACTTCTCATTTTCATTCCTTCTGTAGAATAAAAAATTTAGATTGGTTAACTTTGCCAACAGACGAGCAATGACTAAAAAAATTGATTCAAAGCTTTATTTCAAACTTAATGACACTTGTGAATTATACAACAGATGTTTCTCCATTTTTACATTTACACTGGGAAGTCAAAGCTAAATTTTCAGCTCACTTCTAGCAAGTAAATTGGACATTTATTGCACAATTATTTACTGAATTTACCAAGGCTTCATCTTAAGACTCACCCTTATTTTCTCTTAACCCTGACTTTATCCCATACCAAATTAAGGAACAATACAATTATAAAATAATAAACAGCATAGTTAATATTAAAAAAATATTTAAAGCACAAATAAAAGGTGAATTTTGTCACTACCAAAGCTTTCCTTCAGCATAGGTTCCTTTTGTTCATCCTCCTCCTCTTCCTCAGACAATGGTGAAAAGGCAAACCTGATAGAACAAACGTAGAACATAAGGAAAAAATTAGTAAACTACAAAAACCACTCCACTATTTGGATTTTACAAAATTAATTATTGAAACTGTAATTATAATTCATAAAATCAGTTTAATGAATAATAAAATAACTTTTCCTGTTTGGAAAGCTCTTAACTGCCTACATTATTAGCAAGGGAGAAGCAGGATCATATTTATGAGCTACATGCTACCCGTGACCTTGGACAATTTACTCTCTGTACCCTCAGTTTCTTCATCTGCAAATGAGGGGATAATAAAACATTACTCACAGGGGTATTTTGTGAAAAGTAAATAAATCATTACAAATAAAGTGCTTAGAACAATATATTTAGTAAGTATTCAATGAATGTTCATTTGTAAGGATATATCACACAGAGTTAAGTAAATTCTCATCTAATTTAAGATCTCAGCCTTCAAATTAGGAGTTAAGAGAAAGGAAGCCTAATCTTGTATGTTCCAGGTAATCTAAAATCTCAGTTTCAATAGCCAGACATGGTAGTCCCAGCTACTCGTGAGGCTGAGGCAGGAGGATCACTTGAGCCCAGGAGTTTGAGGCTGCAGTGAGCTATGATTGCACCACTGCACTCCAGCCTGGGCAACAGAGTGAGACCACATCTCTAAATGACATGGAGGCCTGATCTCTGGCTCTGGTACATCTCAGATGCCTTTCCTTCACAACTTCCAAGAGACTCAGCACAGCAGCTGCCAGACAGGTAATTCCTACAATGCTTTTGCTTTGACCTCACACTATACTTTCCATTTTTACTATTATCTACTATTTTCATTTCACCTTGTTTTTAAATTGTCCTTTCATGATAAAAATTCTTAATAAGCTAGGACTAGTAGGGAACATCTGTAATTTGTTAAAGGGTAACTAACAAAATACCATGGTAAATATCATAGCTAATGGTATTTGAGAAGCATTTAAAGTCAGAATGAAATGAAGAGGCCCACTCTCATTGCCTCTATTCAGTATTATACAGGAGGGCCTAGCCAACATAATAATATAAGCATCAGAAAAGAGGCAGGAAGATTATCTGGCAAGAAAGAAACAACATTGTGATTACTTTAGACAAAAACTTATATGATAAAGTATTAGCCTGACTACCAGGAGGGGTTGGAAACTAAAGGTTAGCCATGCAGGTAGTATTTGATTGAGCTCCAATAAAAACTCTGGACACCTAGGCTCAGGTGAGTTTCCCTGGTTGACAGTACTCTCTGTGCATATTGTAACATATTTGACTAGAGTAGATAACACCCTCCTTTAAAAACCCTGAGTGCTGAGTGTCTAATGGGCATTCCTGGACAGAAACAATGTACATCTGTCACTGCATTTTTGTTGCTGATGAAAGCAGTACACTTCATGTACTTACTCAGAAGAGGGAAAGAACATAAGGAAAGAAAATATGGATTTCTCCAGACTCTACCTGTGCTTTTTCCCTTGCTGACATCATTGCTTTGTTGTAATAAATCTTTTTTTTTTTGAGACAGAGTCTCACTCTGTTGCCCTGGCTAGAGTGCCATGACATCAGCCTAGCTCACAGTAACCTCAGACTCCAGGGCTCAAGAAATCTTTCTGCCTCAGCCTCTGAAGTAGCAGGGACTACAGGCATGTGCCACCATGCCCAGCTAATTTTTTCTACATATTTTTAGTTGTCCAGCTAATTTCTTTCTATTTTTTTTTAGTAGAGACGGGGTCTCACTCTTGCTCAGGCTGGCTTGAACTCCTGAGCTCAAGCGATCCTCCCACCTCAGCCTCCCAGAGTGCTAGGATTACAGTCATGAGCCACCCACCACGCCCGGCCCTGTTGTAACAAATCTTAGCTGTAAGTACAACTACATGCTGAGTCCCATGCATCCTACTAGCAAATCACTAAACAGATGAGTGATCTTGAGGATCTTGGAACACTTCAAACTGGAAACAGCCCAAATGCCCACTAATAGGGGAATAAGTTAATTTAACCATACCATATATTCACCATGTAATATTATGCCATCCATGAAAATGAATGAGTTCAATTTAAACTAGATCTCTTGAAAGGAATTTCCACAATGTACTGCTCTGAGAGTAAAGGAAGATTTCATATTTGAACAAGGAATAAAATGTGGAAAGATACACCATATTAGGCGGTTAACAAAGAAGTCATGAGGAATGGGCAATGTTTTAAAAGAAAAAGGAGAGAAAGAAAGAAGGAAGGTAATGTAAAGATTTTTTAAATGACTGAGGAAGGGAAATTTTAAAAAATATAACTATCAAGTAACCAGTAATTAATAGACAGTTCTCCAGAAGGTCTAGGATCTTTCTGAACAGTATGATTTCAGATCTCCTTTATTTTCTGTCACGTTTTTTCTCTATTGTTTGACTTTTTTAAAAAAATGAACATATATTAAGTGCATAATGAAAAGACAACAAGGCTATTTTCATGGAGTAAAAGGATGTCCCTATTTTCTTTCCCAATCTTTCACTGGGATGTCTGATTATAGTTATACCACCTTACCCTTTTCCTTCTTTGGTAGTGTGGTTGTTAAATATAAGCTCTTAACCGTCTAAATGCAAGGGAAGAGGAAAAAAGGGAAACAAAGGCATGGATATTCACAAAAAGATGGGCAGTTCTTAAATAATTAAGATTTGCTTACAGCTGTACAAATCAAATTCACTTGTGAATTTTTAATTTCAAAGTCACATAAGTTTTCATTTTATCCTTTCTATTATTACAAAGTGAGCTGGGCTTCTGACTACAGAAATTTTTCTTTCCTTCTGGACACTAGACAGGGGACTCTCATTACAAGTGACACAATGTATCTACCTTCTTTAATTACTATGTAAATATCTACAGGCATACTTCATTTTATCATGCTTTACTTCACTGAGGTTTGAAGATGCTGCAATTTTTACAAATTGAAGGTCTGTGGCAACCCTGCATCAAGCAGGTGTTATCAGCACCATGTTTCCAACAGCATGTGCTCACTTGGTGTCTCTATATGAGCATTTTATAGCAATAAAATATTTAATTAAGGAATGATGTACATTTAAAAAAAAATGCTACTGCACACTTACCAGACTATAGTACAGTGTAAACATAACTTATATGTACTGGGAAACCAAAAAATTTGTGTGACTCACTTTACTATAATATTCATTCTTATAATGATGGTCTGGAACTGAACCCACAATATCCTCAAGGTATGCCTGTGTATTATTAGAAAATGTCAGAGTTGAAAGGGACTTCACATCACTTGATTTAACTCCTCCTCATTATTTGGAAAGGAAACTAGGAACAGAGAGGTGAAAAGAGGCAGCATGCCAAAAATCACAAAGCAAGTTAAGGATTCCAGGCTCAGTGCTCCTTCTGCTCTATGACATAGCCCTGACACTGTCCCCAGTGTACCATCCCTAATTGCTGACATGCCCTTTAATGGTTAGCAGAGTAAATAAGAAAAGTCCAGGAACCTCTGGTTGTTTGCAGATGGTCGCCAAAGAACCATGATGACAAAGAGGATCATGGAGAACAGCAACCGCCAAATGGCATCATCCACCCACAGCTCCCGCCAGTCCTACAGTAAGGGGAAAGTACAACATTTATATACATTATCTTACCCCTTTGTTCACAAAGCCCTTGGCATAGGACAAGAATCACTTATTTATTCATTCAAAGTATATTTACTGAGAGCCTGCTATGTGCTCAGTACTGTGATAAGTGCTGGGGAAACAAAGTTAATGAATGTAGTTTCTTTCTTTGTAGGAAGAAAAAAAGGCACCACTGATTAGAGTATTTATCAAAGCTTCATCATAGCTAAGACTCTTTAAGGAAAGGTTTTATACAAGGAAGACATAATAACATTAAGTTGTTATATTTTATAATTTTCATTTTCATTTATTTATTTTTACCAAAATAGAGCTTTAGCTGCCTCCAAAGAAATCCTATTGGCCAGTCTTTGAGCTCATATCTTAAGGACACGGCTTCTACTCAGATTATTGTTATTACTAATATTATTATTATTCACACATATGGTACTTAATGTTTAGTATTCTGGACTTCTTCCAGATTTTTAGTTAAGGCAAGACCATAACAGACTATGATTATCACTTATAAAATTCTCTCCCAATATTTGGATATATAGTCATAAAACAAAAAGCAACTACCATACCATACCAACTACCATACCAAGCACCAGGATACTTAGGAGGAGGGAAGTATTATAACCCTAAGAGCAGAGCACTAGACCTAATTTCTTATATGGTACATATACAAGAACCTTACCATTGTCATCAACATCATTATCTGTGTATAAGACAGTATACTATTCACAAATGTACATGCTATAACTCACCGACTGACACGTCACTATCCTGAACTTCATGGTTGTCCAGATGATAAATACAATAGATGCTAATAGTAAATGAAAATCCTGGTCAGGGTATGAATGCTGGTTTACATCCCCAATTATATCCCCCAACTTCTGATTAAGTGGAATTCCACATACCCCAAACCACCCATACATCATTTTCTATCAGATCTTTTAACAAATGTATGCAATACATATTTACTGAACACCTACTATCAGCAAGGTTCATGATACATACTCTTGTCAATCCTTTCTATACTTAAAGAATAGTTTTGTAATAATTTTATTTGCCATCTGGCTACTTCAGTAATCCTCAGAATTAAAACAGAAGGTTTTGGAAATATGGCTTTTTCCAATATTATCAACGTAATTTTTTCCTTCTTTTATCTTTATAATGCTAATTTTTCTTTGGCTGGTCAGTAAAAAAAATGGTTGATAAAATGACTACAACACAAATAGAAGAGCTGGTTCCGATCATAGATCAGACCTCACTATTCTATGCCTGGTACAAGGACAAAGAGGTAGGCAAGTTAGCCTAGTTTGGCTACCATCCACCTAATGTCTGTATTTCATGTGTGCTTAATGACATATGTAAAAACACTATAACAGCAATGTACCCTCATCTACAATTCTATAGCTGTTTAATAAAACCAAATAAGCATGGGGTAATGCAGGGGTCCTCAAACTTTTTAAACAGGGGGCCAGTTCACTGTCTCTCAGACCGTTGGAGAGTGTGCACTGTGGGCCCAGGACGAGTTGGCTGCTAAGCAGGACAGGCAGCGGCGGCAAAAACACCCAGCAGGCCGGATAAATGTCCTAGGCAGGCAGCAATGTGGCCCGCAGGCTGTAGTTTGAGAACGCCTAGGGTAATGTCTTCTAAAAGGAATCTAAATGCTATTTGGCACTCAAGCTAACTTACCTGAAGAAAAAGAATGCCTCAGAAAAAGAATGGAGACAACAGAGGAATATACTAAGAGCTGAAATTACATGAGGTTGATTTTTCAGCTGTTATACATAAAATAAATGGTTCTTAACTTTTTTTAAACCATAGATCTTTCTGAGAATTTGACAAAAGCTAAGAACCCTTTTCCCAAGTGAAATGGACAAAACTTTCTATGCCCACCCATGCCCTCTCAGGTTAAGAATCTCTGTTCTAAACAGATGACATTTAAACTGCAGGAAGAAAATCCTAGACTTACCTGCCACTGCCAAGATAAGCGTGTTGGTGAAATGTCGGTATAACGAGAGTTTTACAATGTTCCTCCGAAGTTTTAATAGCTTCATCGTTTGAGTTAGGCTAATAAATATGTGTTTGCAGGTCAAGGAATTCAACATTCAGAAAAAACAGTAAGGTAGTAAATTAATCCTCGGGTTTCTTTTAGGATCTGGGATCATACTAATAAAGTTACGGATCTCAGAGGTCTTGTAGCTTTCTTATTCTCACTTAATCTCACAAACACCCCAAGATTAACAATAAAGCCATCATTTTCAATGAGACATTGAAGAGAAGACAAAACCAGGACAAATTAAGAATGCACAAAATAAAAGAAAAAGAGGAAAAATATAAAAAAGAGAAATAAAGACAGGAAAGGCTTAGTAGAGAAACAAAAAAGATGAAAAAATAGACAAAGGGTAGAAGAGGAAATGAAAATGAGTAACAGGCAAGGGACAAAGAGTTAACATCATCTTCTCTCTTCCTTTAAGGTGGGTAGCCCTGTTTTCATCTGTCTCAGCTAATCCAGTCTAGGGTCATAATTACATTCATGCTTACAACCTCCCAGAGTTCTACCCTACAGAGTTCCCCTTGTGCCATCTTATAGAATCTGCCTTCAGCTGCCTGCACTACCATGAATTAAGAGGACCCTATGATGGGCTGAGAATCCCAGGCAGTTTGGTTCCAAAAGCAATGACTCTCCATTTTCAGAACATTATTCCCAAGTAGAAGTTGCCAGAGAAACACAGGAGGGGCAGTGATGACTACTAAACACAGTATCTGTTCCCATGTCCAACTTTCAGCATAAAGAGCAGATATAAAAATAAGAGGGTTGGCACTTGCTCTGCCCTTTGACAGAGCCTTAGTTGTCACCTAGTCATTGGGTTATCTTATTGCATAGTCCAATCCCACCTCCCTCTCTTTTCCTCCCAATACTCATAGAGGTTCACAAAACACACTTGGAAAGATGCTGATCTGGAAAATTTTTGGCCATTTGGACCCAGGAAATTTTAACTTCAAACTCTTTTGCTATATGGCAGTCCACTCAAATTCACAAAACTACAACTTTGTTCACATTCAGCTTTTCATAATCTATCAAGTCAGTAATACTGCACAATTGCAAATAGGACCAAATATATAAAAACCAAAACAAATTTAAAACAGCCCCCAAAAGATAAAGTCCAAAAACTTGAATCTATCACCCAACAGGCCAAGTCCCTAATAGATAAATGTTTAATTTTAAAGAACATAACAAAAAGATTACTGAAATAGAAACTTGTCTGTTACCTGCTGGTTGATAATCATTCTTCCTTTTGCCTATAATGAATCAATATTTATTCTGAATAGTGGAAGTCTTCAGACAACTCCAAGTCAGCTTTGGAATGAGGGAACAAAACATTCACCCTGTTAAGGGTTAAAACCTACTAAACCTACACAGAGTTTCGGAAGAATCAAACCACTGTATGTAGTTCCTGAAACCACATATTAAGGATGAAAATCTTTTCATATGTTTCAAAGCACTTAATAATTGCTAGAGGCTAAAAGAAAGAGCAGGACAAGACTAGACAGTGATTCTAATACTGTGATTAGGTACACAAGTAACAAGTGCAAAATCAAGATGAAATGCTCATTTAAAAGAAAAAAGCCAGAAGCGTTTATCTTGTGCTCAGTCCACAGTCACCAATTTATGATGTGATTTAAAAATAAAACAAACAAACCAAAAAAACACAAATAAAACTGCTTACCTGACCTCTCAGGTTATTAAGACTTAACATACACTATTCCCCAAATAAGGAGTAATCAACAAAACTGATTAAAAAAAAAAATCTTTGCATAAAGATCAGTAGAAACCCATCTCCAAGGGGGAAAAATGGACCATCATCCAACAAGCCAACGAGAAGGATATCCACCAGCACAGGGCAGTGTCTAGGAAAGCCAAGGGGATAAAGGCCAAGGAAGCGAGATCAGTCTGGGCCTGCAGACAAAGAAAAAGAGGTGGTGAAAAACAGAAGTCTAGAGAGGCATAGAAAAGAAACCAGCATACAATTCTGCATTTACATAATAATCTGGAATGGTTTTGCATTTCAACTGAAAGAAAATAAAAACAACTAACACTTGACAATGCCTAATCATTCTTCCCTTCTTACAAACCATCACATAGAATATACAACTAAAAGCATTTCACATAAATTATCAATTACAATCTCAATACAATGACACATGCTGCTAACTACCATAAAGGTAACCACCATGGAGTTCCTAGCATTCAAAAATACATGTTATGAATTGACCACACCAAAACAGTTCTAGTGTTTATAAGCCTCCATCTCATCCTACCATTTCCTATTATTGTGATTTTTGGCTACAAGTCTAAAAAGGCTTCTCTCATATTTTAAGAAAATTACTGCATCATATAGTAAGAATTATTGATATACAGGACTGTAATATAATGAAAGAGCTCACCCAAAATAAAATGTAAGGCAATTATCTGTCTGAAAAACTATGCTCCTTGTTTCCACAAGTTTATATATAAGATGCTTTTTATATAGCCCTAATTACCCAATCACCAGTGCATTATTGAAAGGATATCCATAAAATAAAACAGGCATCAATTGCTGAGAGGGCCAGGTTTACTGCCAGAGCCAAGGAATAAGAAAAATACTACAGCAGCAGCAGAAGAAAGAAAATGAAATTGACACAGGGTTAAAGTTGCTAAAAGTCTATGGAAATTACATACAGAGGATAGTGTGATTTGAAAAACAAATTTGCATCTACAGAGGGTATTATTTAAGGGGCAATTTATTGCAAAAGTTACTGAGTCCAGATTTCTTGAGGGCAAGGCAAAATATATAGCATTTACCATCTTGAATCTAATAGGTTATTAAAAAGTCTGATTTTTAAATAAATAAGAAAATTAATTGGAATGGCCTAGGGAGGCCTGCTTCTTCACATTAATCCAGATATAACATAAATTTCTTTATTACTTACATCTCAGTATTTTCAGTTTCCTTTCCTGGTAAAGGGAATAATTATGCAATTCTCAAGAATGGTATTGGCCGGGCGCGGTGGCTCACGCCTGTAATCCTAGCTCTCTGGGAGGCCGAGGCGGGCGGATCCCTCAAGCTCAGGAGTTCGAAACCAGCCTGAGCAAGAGCGAGACCCCGTCTCTACTATAAATAGAAAGCAATTAATTGGCCAACTAAAAATATATAGAAAAAATGAGCCGGGCATGGTGGCACATGCCTGTAGTCCCAGCTACTCGGGAGGCTAAGGCAGGAGGATTGCTTGAGCCCAGGAGTTTGAGGTTGCTGTGAGCAAGGCTGACGCCACGGCACTCACTCTAGCCCGGGCAACAGAGTGAGACACTGTCTCAAAAAAAAAAAAAAAAGAATGGTATAAAAATTATTATAATAAGTTGCATTTTAAGGAAGTCTTTGAAACTCAAGTGTTAGTTAAGCAAAGAGCACTGCTACTTAAGATTAGATTAACCAATAAGTACATGACTCTAATGTTTGCCACTTACACAAGAATGAGAGTCCACTGCTTGGGAGAAGGAACTAAATAATTATCAATCTGGGGACGGATAGAAAAGCATTCATTCTGGGTCACACATCAAATTTATAAAACTCTGACACATTAAAAAGAAAAAATGAACTATACATTCATTCTGAAAATCAGAACTCAAAGGTGACTTAGAACAAACAGTAAAGAAGTCCACAGACATTTTTAATTCACACTCTCAAGACAGAAACAATATAACTGACCACAAAAATTCAGATTAAGCAGTACTGACCCCGGTAACTCTGAGGACCCCTTCCATGCCAGAGAACAAAAGATAGAGGGCTCCTGCTACCACGACCTTGTGAAGCGTGACTCCAAGGCGTGGCCTAAAGAGGAAGCAAAAAGATAGTTGAGTATAAATATGACAAACCCCAATACAAGCTAGGTAACAGGAATTCATGTTAATTATTACAGGCCAACAATTTAAAATGATAAACAATATACACCTGGTTCACCTGAGAGGAAAAAAACTCATAAGAACATATACTTTTTTTTTTTGAGACAGAGTCTAACTCTGCTGCCTGGGCTAGAGTGTGGTGGTGTCAGCCTAGCTCACAGCAACCTCAAACTCCTGGGCTCATGCGATCCTCCTGCCTCAGCCTCCTGAGTAGCTGGGACTACAGGCGTGCGCTACCATGCCCTGCTAATTTTATATATATATTTTTTAGTTGTCCAGTTAATTTCTTTCTATTTTTTTAGTAGAGACGGGGTCTCGCTCTTGCTCAGGCTGGTCTCGAACTCCTGAGCTCAAATGATCCGCCCACCTCGGCCTCCCAGAGTGCTAGGATTACAGCCGTGAGCCATCGCGCCCGGCCAACATATGGTCTTAAAACAAGACAGAATACTAGAACTTAAGATCTGGCCCCTGTATTTTTAAAAACTTTTTATTGCACAGAATTTGGAAACATATTCAAAAATAGCATAATAAACTCATCACCCAGTCCCAACAATCATCAACCTATGGCTAATTCTTCCCCATGCATACCCCATCCTCTTCCCATCCTTTCATATTATCTTGAAGCAAATCCTAAACAGCGTGTTTTTATATGTATATGTTCCAGTATGTGTCTTTAATAGATGAGGACTTTTCTTTATATTTCAATGGCTACTAAATGGACTTTTAAAAAAATAAGCACAATATCATTATTAAATAATCTAAGAATTTAATATAATCAAATATCCTATTGTAGTTTACTAAATAAACAATGTATTTGTAAGCTCAATACCCAACAAAATAGGAAAAGTCTTTTGAGCAACCTCTGTTTGAAGGAGGAAAAGCCTTAGATCCTTGATATTCAAAATCTTGCCACTAAGTGAACTGAAGCCTTCCTTCATCACCCTATTTTCAATGCAAAATCCAGCTCCTGCCTAGCACTAACACTTCCTGTCCCCTTTCCCTGAATTATCTACTCCATTGCATTTTTCTCTGACATATTAGATATTTTACTCACTTATTTAAATTTTGTCTTTGTCCCTTCCCTCCACAAATGTAAACTCCAAGTCTTTTATAAATTTGCTGTATTCCCAGAGCCTAGAATGATGCCTAGAAGAATGTCTATAGACTGTTCCCATAAAAAATATGATTTGCAAAAATATTTTAGAAGAATAAAGTTGTTATAAATTTACTTCATAAGTTTGGTGTTTCCATATCATTTGTTGCAGGTTTTCCTGCAGACACTCCTTGTAAGAAGTGAAATGAAATACTAATATTTTGCCAACATTTACAATGCTACAAAATTTCAGATATCTTTTCATATTTCAAAATTATGTCTTTTATCAGCTATTTCAGAACTACATTAGGAACCTGCAATACTGTTTCATTTTAATTTGCTCTTCCACACAAGAAGTGAATACTTACTTGACTATGCCATATCCCAGACTGACTATTATGACCAGCGTTCGAGCCAGTGAGCGTTTCACTGCGGAAAGCAGCTCTGCAAGGATCAGAGCACCTTGGACTTGAGAAAGAAGAGAGGGAGAAGAAAGGAAGAAATGACACAATTGTCTAGGTTAGGCAACAGGCATGATTGCAGTTCCAGAATGTAGATCTCTAACACTCTCCAGAATGAGCAGTGGTATTAGTCCTACTAAAATAGAGTAACTCTTCTGCAATTTTTATAAATACACAAGGTGATATCGCTTGCAATCTTACTCACGGGTCTGTATGGCAATAGAGGTGTGCTCAACTCAGCTTCCTCCCCCACCCACTCCCAACTTCACTAAAACGATGACAGAATACCTCACCCTACCTCTATGGACAGTTTGTAGCAGCAAGGAAATTCTACCCTCCCCTCCACTACCACCATTTTCAAAATCTATGAAATTTAACTATACAAAAGTACAAAATACACTCATATGCACACACATGTAGGAACATACAGTTTTCAATTCATTTTTACATCTACTATTTTCAAGACTTTTCAAAGACCAGTGAAAGATCTAATTAGTATATCCTGCAACAATTATTACTAGCCAATGGTCTGATAAGAGAATTGATCACAAAAAACTTCAGCATAAAACAATTTATTACCAGTTCACCTTACTAAACCATAAGCACCCTCCTATTTTCTCGATATTACTAATATCAATTCTTAGATGCACTTTACCCCACATTTTAACATCTTTGAAATCAAGGTGTATCTTACAATCAATGCCATCTTACAAATAAATTGGCATTGTTTACCTTCTTTCTTAGATATGTATTATAATGGTGACTTAGAAATCAATGGCAATTGAGATTTGGTAATGGTAATAATCATTCCCAATATGGTCTATAACTTTTGTGAGAATATTTCACTAAAATTACTCACATCACTGAACCCATAAATTATGAGATTAAAACTAAAAGTCACAATCATAGTGATTCTGCTTAAGTTAGTCTAATAATTAAGGAATTGGAAAGTTAGACCTGTTTAATGACTGTTGACCTTAGGAAAATGCTCACAGATCTCACCTGCCAATCACCCAAATTGATAAACATTTTTTGGTTACATACCAGATTCTCCTTTGTACCGAATATTCTGAAATTCTGCATAGAAGACAGCCTTCTCAAGCATTCCCAAGAAGATGACAGCACCAATCCAAAACTGAATTCTCAGAAGATCTCTCCAGTAGCAGGCAGACCATGCCAGCCACAGAACACCAAAGAGGACATATACAATACACATCACCATAAAAAACTATCAGTAAATTGAATAAGAGATAAAAAGAAGAATTAGGGCCAAAAGTGAAGTATCTAGATTTAGAATCAATATACAGTTTTAACAAATTACAAAAATATACATATTCTACCTTCTATTTAAAAATAATTATTTCTTTGGAGTTTAATACTAACAGGAAAGAATTATCTCCTCTTGAGCACAGGAAGATAATGTAAGAATTTCTCAAGAGTGACTGTTCTTCTGTATTAAAAGAGCTTTCTCAGCTCATAACCTAAAGTTATATAAATGAAGACAACACTGAAGAGGAAAAAAGGCATGACTGGGTGAGGATACATCTAGAGGCAAGGAAACACGACAAAATGGGAAAACTAATAAAGGGGAAGGAAGAAGAGAATAATCACGAACAAAGGAAGTCTGAAAATAGATTAAGGATATTCTCAGACACAGGTGCATGCACACATACTCAGGCGCACACAATGAAGAAGAGGAAGTTTCACCATGTGGTTACTTTAAGTGGGATCAGAAACGACAGGGTTGTAGTAAGAAGTGCCCTGCTATGGATCCTAGAGAGAATGAGACGTGAGACAATCTTTGAAGTACTTCCCAAGTCTAAAATCCACAGATTATTGACTCCTCCATTTTACAAATAAGAAAATAAGGCACATAAGGGTCACTGACCCTCCCAAAGTCTCAGTCTAATAAAAAATAAATCCAGAATTATAGGCAACATTTTCTGAACTATGTAGGTACAAATCTTTAAAAAAAAGAATATTGCCACAAAACATGAACAATCTTTCAAGCTAAACTCATTCAATGCTGAGGGTAAAGAATAAAAGGTCACTTACAATCATCAAGGGATAGTCTTCAAGTGTGAGGTATTCATATGGACCCTTCACTTCAACAGTCACTGTCAAAACACAGTCCTTAGAATTAATTTAATGTGGACAGAAATTAAACAAAAACATTGTCTAATGTTCAATGAAATTAATGAAAAGTTCACTGGATCATTTGCTTTTAACCACTTCAATCCTAGTGCATATTACATTTGTACAGCATTTTGAAATTCACTGAGTATTCTCATAGTTCATGCTGTGTCCTGCACAGACTTCCACGACTCTGTTCCAGTCTGAAGTGGGAAAGCCCTTTTGTTCTCATTCTTACATTCTTTAAAGACTAGACTGAATGGGCCAGGCGTGGTGGCTCACGCCTGTAATCCTAGCACTCTGGGAGGCCAAGACGGGAGGATTGCTCCAGGTCAGGAGTTCAAAACCAGCCTCAGCAAGAACGAGACCCCGTCTCTACTAAAAATAGAAAGAAATTAATTGGCCAACTAATAACATATACAAAAAATTAGCCAGGCATGGTGGCGCATGCCTGTAGTCCCAGCTACTCGGGAGAGGCTGAGGCAGTAGGATTGCTTGAGCCGAGGAGTTTGAGGTTGCTGTGAGCTAGGCTGACCCCATGGCACTCACTCTAGCCTGGGCAACAAAGTGAGACTCTGTCTCAAAAATAAAAAAAGATTAGACTGAATGATATTTCCTCCATAAAGCCTTCTCTGGCTGCCTATTTGGAACTACTCATCATATACTCTAAATTTCATATATACTTGTTCTTACAATACATCATTAATGTTTTACAGGACTTCCTTTCTTCATTCTAACACCTTCTGTATTTTCTCTCCTTCCTTACCTATATTTTCCTAATGCTTTATTATTTTTCTACCAACTACAATTTTATGTGATCTTGTCACATTAGTGCATCATTTTCAGAAGAAAGTATAAAAAAAAAAAGAAATTCATATTAACTCACACAAATGATGCAAAGGATTGCATTTATTTTTCCCTGATAAAATAAGGTGGAAAACAATCCAGCTTTCCAATCATGTACCCTAGATCCTCACCCCAAACTGAAAATAACTCAAAAGTTCAGATGTAAGCAAAGTACCATCCCATAAACATAGAACTGAACTTTCTCAAAACTTGTTAGTTAACATTTTTTCCAAAAACTTTGTTAGTAATTACAAAGTGTTTAATGAAGCAGAAAAAGTGGTAGCAACAGCATGAATCTTAAAGACATATCTGCCTCACTGAAGCAAACCTACTATTTTAAGATGGTCTGTAACTGAAAAACTATTTTAAGATTGACTATTTTAAGACTAATTGACAATGAGCTAGATAAATTCTAAGTATGATTAATAAATAAAAATCTGATTTATTTGAGAAATGATCATCTCCGGAGACAGACTAATAGTAGGTTTCAAAGAAAAAGAGGAGGGACCATAGCCAGATTTGATGTATGAAGAGGAAGAAGTAGAGTGGAGAAGGGCTTCCCTTCCATTCTTTTCAAAGAAAGAAGGTTGAAAATAAACACTGGCAACTGCTCCTTGAGACTATTACCCATAGAAAGTTGTGGGCCTAAAGAAATAGGAGAATACACACACATTATAGGGTCCAGAAATTGTGCCAGGCCACCCTCTGGTTGCCTAGATCTACTACACCTCCATATCACTATAAAGCATAATACCCATTTTTGAATTGAGAGTTGAGCATTCAAAACAAGAATCATAAAAAACAAAAGTTTAAAATTAAGTCAAATGAAAGAAATAATAAAGTAGATGCTAATGAAACAAAGAAATAGTTGGGAAAATTAACAAAACCAAAAGCTGGTTCATTGGGATGAAAATATAATAAAATAAAATTCTAGAAAGATTTAACAAATTAAAAAGAGAAGATGAAAAAGCAATATTAAGGATTTCAAAGGCTACAGATACAGTAGATTCTCTAAAGAAATATCATTAATAACTATCAACAAATCTGAAATCTTAAATAAAATGGACAATTTCTCAGAAGGCCAAATTAAAAAAAGAAACACTGATTCATGGGAAAACAGAAAAATTAAAACCAGTTCTTACTAAAAAAGACAATAAATCAGTTGATTAAAATCTACCTGGGGGGAGGAAAGAACATTAGGTTGAAACAGTGTTATAGGTGAGTTCTACCAGACATTCAAGGAATGGATAATGCTACCCTTACAAAAACTGTTCTACAGAATTTAAAAATAGGTGACATTCTCCAATTCATTGTATGAGGAGACTAGCATAACTTGGATGCCAAAACCAGTGAAAGACAGTATAAGAAAAGAAAATTATAGGCCTATCTTATTTGAACATAGACAACAAACTTAAAAAAAATACTAGCAAATAGAATCCAGTAATGTGTATGAAAGTGTGTATGTGTTTGTGTGCATTTGTATGTCAAGACCAAGTAGTGGGCCGGGCGTGGTGGCTCACGCCTGTAATCCTAGCACTCTGGGAGGCCG
>VBSM01001044.1:11074618-11095751 GCA_008086735.1 Cheirogaleus medius | reverse complement strand
AAAAAAAAAAAAAAAGATTTCTAATCAATCACAAACAAGTGAATAAAACCCTGCTAAGAACTAAAAAATAATATCAAACCAAACTGGCCACTCAATTTTTTATATGAATAATAAATATTTAAGAATGACAAAGCCTTAGATATATATGCTTTCCAATAGAAGGATCTTAGATAACTGCCCCTCATTCTACAGATGAGGAAAATGCAGGTCAAAGCTATAAAGCTTTAAATGAAAAAATAGGATTTGAACCTAAGATTCCTGACTCTTAGGTCCACTATTCCTTCCACATAGCATTCTAAGCCTGTAAAAAAAAAAAAAAAAACCACACTAATTACCTATCTTACCAGGTTACGAGTAGGTGAGCCATTCTTCTTTCTGAGTCATTAGACTATATAATTCAACTCTGTTACATTAGATTGGAGAAGAAAAGGAAACTTTACTAACAGAGGTATATGCCAAGACCCTGGAAAGGCTATAGCAGATCTAAAAGGAGTCAACCTCAGGCAATAAGACACAATGTAGCTTTCCATAATCAAATCTGAGAAAGACCAACCAATCCTACTGGTCTGAGGGAAAATTTGGAGAACCATGAGAAAACATACAAAATGCTCAAAATCACATTGTTTCTAGCTTTCTCTTTCTACCATTCTTCCACCATTTTTTTCTTGAGACCAGGTTGCGCTGTATCACCCAGGCTGATCTCAAACTTCTGGCCTCAAGTGATCCTCCTGCCTCAGCCTCTGAGCAGCTGGGATTACAGGCATGAGCCACTACACCCGCTTCCGTCCACCATTTTGAAGCTATTTTCTTTTCCCTCCAAGAACTGAACCCTTATAATCCTATTATCAATTACTTCATCTGCTTATCAACTACCAATTATTAAAGTCCTCTTATCAATAAACTTTACTTCTAGTAACTGACCAGTGGACTCCTTGCCAGTTCACAGCAATTTGCTAAATATTCCAAAGCAATTTTTAAGTGCAGAAAGGACAAAGTAAAGTTTATATTACAATACTATTTTCAACACCTCTAAATTTTTCTATCAAAAGTTGGTATTAGCTCCTATTTCTAAGACAAAAGAATTTCATATCAGAATCTCCACTTATATGATTACATATATGGAAACATTAAAAATATATTATTCCCATCTTCCTCTTTCCACAAAACAAGGCAGTGATAATACACTTTTGATTATAGATCTATAGCAGTAAAACTTAAAAACCTTGATTTTTCTGGGAACATATCAATTAGATGAGGTGACAAGAGAATTACAAATTTAAGGTTTCAAATGTCCATCGACAGATGAATGGATAAACAAAATATGGTATAAGCATACAGTGGAATATTACTCAGCCTTAAAAGGAATAAAATCTTGATATATGCTACAACATGGATAAACCTTGAAAACATTCTGGTAAGTGAAAGAAGTCAGAAAAAAAATTGTATGATTCTACTTATATGAGGTATCTAGAGTAGTCACATTCATAGACAGAAAGTAGAACTGTGGTTACTAGGAACTAGCAGGAGCATAGGGGTGATGGGAAGTTACTGTTTAATGGGTATGAAGTTTCAGTTTAGGATGATGAAAGTTCTGGAGATGGGCTGATGGCTGCACTACAATGTAAATGTATTTAATGCCATTGAACTGTACACTTAAAAATGGTTAAAATGGTAAATTTTACGTTATGTACATTTTACCACAATAAAAAAAATTGGAGGTCTGCTCTTTACACACAAAGGAAAGTACATCCCTCTTTGATGAGATGAACATGTTAAGTGGCTGACTATGCACCTATTAGAACATGCTTCCAACTTATTCCTGCCAGAAGGAATAATTGGGGTGTGGGAAATGGATATGGCCAAAAATACAATTACATTTTTCATCTCTTCAATCTTGCTCCAACCACTTTCAAAAATTACCTGTGTTTTAAAGAGTTCACTGCAGTTCTGGAACAATTTTGATGACGTTTGATATTTCCCAGACAAGCCTCTTTTTTCCTTAAGTTTTTCCAAATATGTCTCTACTTCTTCTGACTAGAAAAATAGAAAAGATACAAAGTATTTAATATACCTTTCACAAATAAACAAATAGATCACCTATAGTACAAATATAATTTTGAGTTTGCAACTTGCATCAGATAAACACTCTATATAAATAGTATCCAAGAATCTAACCTTATTAGACTCTAAAATGCAGAATTCTAGTCTTTGGCTCACAAAGGGTAGTTGCTCTAACAATTCTGGGAAGGCTGGGAAACTGCCAGAGTCCAGAGGGTTTTGTCACATGAAAATATATTTAAAAGAGTTACTTGACCAAATTAATATCAACAAAAAGATTTACCTGTGCTCATAAGCTAAGACACAGCACAAAACTGCTACAGCCATTTGCAGCCCACTGCCGATACTCAAAATCATCATTTCTGTGGCTTCACCTATCAGTTCTGTGATTTCTCTCCCATACTCATATCTCTAATATTGCCCTCTTTTTTTCTTTTTTTTTTTTTGAGACAGAGTCTCACTCTGTTGCCCGGGCTAGAGTGTCGTGGCGTCAGCCTCGCTCACAGCAACCTCCAACTCCTGGGCTCGAGCAATCCTCCTGCCTCAGCCTCCCGAGTAGCTGGGACTACAGGCATGCGCCACCATGCCTGGCTAGTTTTTTTTTTTCTATATATTTTTAGTTGGCCAATTAATTCCTTTCTATTTATAGTAGAGACGGGGTCTCGCTCTTGCTCAGGCTGGTTTCGAACTCCTGAACTTGAGCGATCCGCCCACCTCGGCCTCCCAGAGAGCTAGGATTACAGGCGTGAGCCACCGCGCCCGGCCGCCCTCTTTTTTTCTAAGCCCCCCATCTTCAATCATCTGCTTGTCACCTCTAAACTTTTATCCTGTAGCAATCCAAAATAATTTTTACATTCTTAATTTGCACTACCCTATGAAGACGACATCTCCTAAGCTCTAGACCAGTTTATGCCAAATTTCAAATGTATAAACCTTTTACTGCAAATTCAATCAGTGATTGAGAGAAAAAGATCAATGATATTTCAGACCATATTCTGGAGATGTTATTATTTCTCTCTAAATTCTCTAGTCTTTTCAGTTCCCCCATCATGTCAATCCTACCCTACCCGATGGTATATAACAAAAAGCAAAAATAATTACCAACACTGCAAAAAATATAATGTAAAAACTTAATACTAAGCAGAGATTCAAATGCTTAAGTTCTGAAAAACTGACTAGACAATGGATGTTTTCTAAAGGTCAGTGAAATTATCTTTGTAGAGAAACTTCAACGTCAGGCACGGTGGCTCAAGCCTATAATCTCAGCACTTTGGGAGGCTAAGGTGGGAGGATCACTTGAGCCTAGGAGTTCAAGATCAGCCTGGATAACAGAGTGAGACCTCACCTCCACAAAACATTTAAAAATTAGCTGGGCACAGTAGCATGTACCTGTAGTCACAGCTACGCAGGAGGCTTAGGCAGAAGGATTGCTTTTGCCCAAGAATTTGAGGTTACAGTGAGGTATGATCGAGGCCACTATACTCCATGTCTGGGCAACAGAGCAAGACATTTTATCTTTAAAAAAAAAAAAAAAAGAAAAAGAAGAAACTTCAAGAATAGGAGAATCTTAAGAAAAATCATGCCAACTGAAATGAAGGATGGAAACAGAATGGAAAAGGCTGGAAAAATCTATCTCAGAGCAATATATTTTTAATGCTCAAGTATCGTGTACCATGGCAACTCTCTAAGTATAGTAGATGAACTGTTTCACAAGGTCTAAGTGGCCAAAACTATCTTCGTAATAATAGTATATTTGCCTTGCACTGATATTACAAAAGCAATGGTGGGTAAAAGTACTACCCTTTATCAGAAACCAAGGTAGTGGCACCTAATGGTACTAGTCGTCATACTCTTCACAGTCACAATCCTACATTGCCAAAAAAGAAAAGATAGCCAGGCACAGTGGCTCATGCCTACAGTCCCAGCTACTCAGGAGGCTAAGGTAGGAGGATCACCTGAGCCCAGGAGTTTGAGGCTAGCCTGGGCAATACAGCAAGACCCCAACTCTTTAAAAAATGCCACTTTTATGTAAGAATATCTTTGATGAAGTAGTAAAAATTATGAGTGTTATTAAATCTGGAACTTTCAGCACATGACTTTTTTAATCTTGGTGACAAAATGGAAGGTATGCAAAATATAATAAATGACTATCTTGAGATAAAGCACTTTACAGCTGTTTTGACTTGTGAACTAATCACTTTTCTCATGGAACAAACATCACATTTACTTGAAAGAAAAACTTTTGAGACTTGATTATTTATAAGAAATTTCCCCGAAAATGAGCAATGGAAGCTCTCACTTCAAAGAAGACAACTGACAGTATTCATTGACAATGATAAAATTTGACCTTTCAAGCAAAAACTGGAATTCTGTACCATGATCTTAATGGCTTCCAATACTTAAGAAACTACTGATGAGACACAGGGGCTCAGGGGATGGTTATTAACAATGTAATTTTTAGCGAAATGTAAATAAGTTAATATTTAGAAAATGTATATAATTTAGTCAACCAATATTTTCTAAATGACCAAACAGCAATATTACAAAATCATGCACAAATAAAAGATCCATACAAAGTATAAGACACACCAATGGATTTTGTATTAGAGTACAAAAATATTCATTAATATGATTTGATTCCATATTTTAACTATCTTTAAGAAACTCCACTTGTTAAGCTTTGGTATAGAATCAAAGAATATCCTCAATTATCTGAAAAGGCTATTAAAATACCATTTTCTTTCCCAACTATATATCTGTAAGAGGTCAGATTTTCCACATATACTTCAACCAAAATATCATAACAGACTGAGTGAAGGAGAAGATATCCAGCTATCTTCTGTTATGCCAGATATTAAAGAGATTTACAAAAATGCAAAACAATGCTACTCTTATATGGATTTTTTTTTTTGGAAAAATAGTTATTTTTCACCAAAAATTTTATTTATATTAACATTTAATGAGTTTATTATTGCTACTTTAAATTAAATTAATATTTTTATTTTCTCAGTTGTAATTTCCAACATAGTAACCTACATGAGCAAAAGCTTTCTGGAGTCCACAGTAATTTTTAAAAATGTAAGTTCTGAGACCAAAAAGTTTTAGAATTGCTGATATAGTTAGGTTTGCAAATTGGGAAGCATGCATTCTAGTATCAGCTCTGCTCCTCCATAGCTACATGATATTCCTTCCTCTATAAAATTAAGAGACTAGAACCAGAAGACCACTAAGGTACAAGAAAAGTCTGTAATTTTATGTTCCTTACCTTGAAGCTGTAGATTTCATTGTAACAATCAGCACTTTTCAGATACCAGGTTATATTCAAAGACTGATCACAAGGTTCTCCATCAACTATAAAAGAAGAAATCTTTGTGAATAAAAGATGATTCCCAAACAAAGCATTCTTCTTAAACTGTTAACCTACATTCTATTTATTTCTTGCCCTAAACTGACGTACTCAAAGACCATCCCTTCTCCAAACATAAGGTAATGAAATTATATATGCAAAAAGAACTGGATATTCAGATAAAAAACATTGTTGTTCATAGAAAAAAACAGCAGTTAAGCAGTCTTTAACCTTTTAAAACTGTGGATCAGTTTAAAAAAAAAAAAAACTTTACGGAAGACTTTTTTTTTTTTTTGAGACAGAGTCTCACTGTGTTGCCCAGGCTAGAGTGCCATGGCGTCAGCCTAGCTCACAGCAACCTCCAACTCCTGGACTCAAGTGATCCTCCTGCCTCAGCCTCCTGAGTAGCTGGGACTACAGGCATGTGCCACCATGTCTGGCTAATTTTTTCTATATATTTTTAGTTGGCCAATTAATTTCTTTCTATTTTTAGTAGAGACGGGGTCTCGCTCTTGCTCAGGCTGGTCTCGAACTCCTGACCTTGAGTGATCTGCCTGCCTCGGCCTCCCAGAGCTCTAGCTAGGATTACAGGCGTGAGCCACTGTGCCCGGCCCTATGGAACCTACTCCATGGAAAGCTATATGCCATACTCACAAAAAATAAAATCAGAGACAATTGGTAAATATGAGAAAGCACAGAAGTAACAAATAAAAATATAAATTTAAAGGAGCCTCAATCCTCCAAAAACAATGGAATGCAGACACTTTTAAAATATGTAGCTTGTTTAACTTGGCAAAACACTATTAGATCAAAATACAGGTGAAGATTCATGACCTCATTGTAGTAAAAAAAAAAGAATAAAGAAAAAAAAATACAGGTGAGGAAAAGACTGTACCCAATAAAAGAATAAAAATAGCAAACAGGCTGTCAGGCTATTCCAAAGACAAAATCCTGCTATCCCTAACAGCTACTCTTACTTAGTAAACCAATCTCACAAGAAAGGCCAGTATGTAAGAGTAGATTTAATTTAAATCAAATTTAAGCCATTAGTCAGGAGATTATATTTTCATGGACATAGTGTATTCTTCATAGAAATTCTACTTTCTGCTTCACCCCCACTAGAATGTAAGGGCAATGAGGGAAGGAAATTTTTCTCTCTCTTCTCTGATGTCTAAACAGTGCCTGGCATATAGTAAGTATTAATAACTACTTACTAAACAATTGAAAGAATAAAATCATCCAACTGTCCACTTACAAATTTTACACTTTCATGGAAAGAATATGCACAGAATCATGCATCAATGATCTGGATTTTTATCCCTGATCTTGAAATAATGTTGCCCATGATCATTCTCTAAATTAAAGCCACTTTCAGAACTAAAAGAAAGCTTTTCTTTAATACAGTGGCTTTCCCACTAGACAAACTGGTTTTGTTCTACGTATCCCTATTTCCTGACAGTATTTCTGAGCTTCCTCTTTCTGGGGTGGTAAAATACTCCTTATGTAAATAAAAGATCTACTGAATGTATTTATTCAGAGCCAATGGTCTAACAAACCTAGGTCATGTTTTCAGTAAACATTGAGCAAGCACACAAAAGTAAAAGTAGTGGTATCTCTATGACTCAGAACAGATTAAAACACCATGCAGGCAATTAACCAATGTAATTGCAATCATGTGATGCATGTTTCCGTCAATGACAGGCTGCATATACAACGGTTGTCCTGTAAGATTTTAATACTGTATTTTTACTGTACCTTTTCTGTGTTTACATATGTTTAGATACACGAATACCACTGTTACAAATGCCTACAAAATTCAGTATAGTAATATGCTGTACAGGTTTATAGCCTAGGAACAGCCCACAACACCATATAGCCTAGATGTGTAGTAGGCTATACCATCTAGATTTGTGTACGTATACTGTGATGTTTGCACAATGATGAAATCACCTAAGGACATTCTCAGAATGTATCCCTGTCATTAAGCAACACATGACTGTAAATATAATTCAACTGAGATGTGACTGAATATATGCTCAATATAGTATATGTAGAACATATATTAATATATAATACATATCAGTATATATGTATATGTATTATATTTAGTGTGTATACATATGTAAGGTGAACACTAGAAAAACAAGGGAAGAAAACAAAGTTCACAGGGGGGTGGGAGTGGATGGGTAGCACCTCCTCGCCCCTTGCCCTGTCCCCACCCAAAAAATTAAAAATTAAAAAAATAAAGAAAAACAAAATTCACATAAGTATTCTGAAAATTATTCAGTGAAAGGACCTTAGTTACACTAAATATGTTTATACCTAGATAGTACCCGACTATCAAATTTCAGAACTTAAAAACAGGTTGCAAGTAGCCCATCAGAGGTAGAAAATAGGTAATTTAAAAGTTTACCTATAACTTTTATTTATTTATTTATTTATTTTGGAGACAGAGTCTCACTCTGTTGCCCCAGCTAGAGTGCCGTGGCATCAGCCTCGCTCACAGCAACCTCAAACTCCTGGGCTCAGGCGATCCTTCTGCTTCAGCCTCCCAAGTAGCTGGGACTACAGGCATGCGCCACCATGCCCGGCTAATTTTTTCTATATTTTAGTTGGCCAATTAATTTCTTTCTATTTTTTAGTAGAAATGGGGGTCTCGCTCTTGCTCAGGCTGGCTTCGAACTCCTGACCTTGAGCAATCCGCCCACCTCGGCCTCCCAGAGTGCTAGGATTACAGGCATGAGCCACCACGCCTGGCCCTACCTATAACTTTTAAAAACTCAAATAAAAACTTCATGAAATTCAAAAACTCACATTTCAGGAATATAGTGGTATTTCTGAAGAGGATCTTTCCAAAACTAAAATAATTCTTCCCCTGCAAAGATAAAGGCAAGATAATTAGCATTCGATCACTTTAATTCCCAAGGCAGAATATAATTACCTAAATTTATAAAATGTTCAAATTAGTTTTCTTAACCAAGAAAAGACAACATCCTTTCTTTTAGTAAAGTTTAACCATATCCAAACGCAGGATTTTGCTCCCTAGAACGGAGACACGATTTTTTCCCCACAGGCCATGAAGCACAGACTCTAGAAGGGAGGCTGCTGGAATATCCCAACTTAACTTAAATTTTCATAGGATATAAAACCCTCAATCAGTTCATTGCCATTACTGATCACTGCCCAGAATAACCAATTGTTGTTTTAAAACAATGAGCAGACAACCACAGTTTTATTTTTATACCTAAAAAGACTTAACCATTTTAATAACAAGTAAAAACCTAAAATTGAGAACATAAAGATCTTCACCAAATGAATAAAAGCTATAATGCTTGCCATGTGAAAGCCCAAATATGACTTGGGCATTACAATCAGTGACCAGAGCAAAATGAAACAAAAAGGCCAATGTATTAGTAGTTTTAAAAGTGCTAACTAATACTTTCCAGCATTTCCTCCCTCCTGGTCTTTGTCCACTCACGGAACTATACCTCTTACTCAAATGCGGTTTGGGGGAGGGGGGAGTAGAAAGCGTCAACCTATTTAGATTGTGAATTGAAAGACTAGCCTTACCACATTAGATTTCAGAATACTATTTCTTCCATTTTAACCATTACCACGTTAAAATACATTTTTTAAAATCCCTATGCTTCCTAATCACACAGCAAAGACTAATCGTTTCAAAGTTTAAACGAAATAAAACCACCTTGTAAGTAGAATTACCCAGAAACAACAAAAAAAGTGCAGAGGAAAAAAAAAGGAAGAACTGAAAAAGCCTATTTACATGTCCCTCTCATTCAACCCAGGAGCACTGTATTCCGAAATTTAATCTGAAAGATAAACTACTCTCTGCATGTATGTCAAGTTTACATCTCTCTCAAATCAGGCACTGAAAGTTCTGTTACTTTTCTGACGAGAAACCACTTCACCACTCATTCCCGTGGCTGAAGTGACCCTGACAGTCCCGCTAGCCTACCCACACCGCGCGGCTTTCTGCTCCAGGGAGGTGGGTCCCTGTTGGCCAGCGACACAGACCATTCCGGCAACCCCACCCCTTTGGAAGCGACTTTTGCGGAACCTTCATGGACCCCTTGGGCCGCCGTAGCCCCACCCCTCGCTCCTCCGGGTTTAGTCGCTACTGAAGTGAGCACTCACCGACGGTATCGGAATGTGCCACTTCGACCGGTCGGCAGCAGACACGGGTGCCGGTCCTGCACCGAACAGCGACAACGGGGACGGCTGAGCCCCCAGAAGCAGAAGAATGACAGGCAACACCTGAAGCCACGCAGCCGCCGCCATCTTCACAGCCATGGAGTGCCTACTGAAAGCATTTCACCTTCTTCCGGCTCGCCCCGCCCTCTTCCGGCTCTGTTCTGGGGGCGGGATTATCCGGGTCCTCGAAACTTCGCGGGGCTTGTTTGCTGTGCGACCCAGAGGCCCCTCCCTCAGACTGTCGTCCGTGGTCAGTGAGGCTCCGGATCTACTGCGCAGGCGTCCTCTAGTTGTAAGCTGCTCAACTGGGTTAGGGTGATTGCCAGATGCCACCCTGGCCTCAGTCTTCTCTCTCCCAGCCATTAACGGGTTTAGGGACCAGGCAAGCACCTCATGCGGCGTTTGGTTCTCTCCTTCCGCTCGCCCCTTCCAACTCAAAGTCAGACGTTGGGGCCAGAAGTCTGGGAAAGTCGTAAATCTGGCTGCCCGAATGGAGTCTAGTAGTGAGTTCTCCGGTTTGTGAGGTATTTAAGCAAAGGCTGAAATTTGGCGGTGGTGGTGTACAGTCAATTCCTAGACTGGATGGTGTAATAAATAGACTTCAAAGTCCCTTTCTAGCCTTGAAAAGTACGATGCTGCAGTAGAATCTCGATAGAGACATCAGCCTCCAGCAAAGACCTGGCCGGCACTTCCCACTCAAAACTAAAAATAGGGAGAGAATGGGTCAGTTTTCAAAATCTGTGGCGTCACCGCTACTGAGATAAACCTGCAGATGCCTAGCCCCAATCAAGGAGGCTGTCTCCGTACTTCCTAGTTCTCACGCTATTGATTTTTATCCTTTAGAGTTCATTGCATACACGAGACAGTTTCTAAATAAAGCACGTTCCTCATCAGCCACCCATAATCAAGAAAAATTTGCCAAATAAATCATCGTAGAAACGCTAGTTTGGGCCTGAAAAATTTGAGGAGCAGGAGTGAAGATCTGTCACTCTATGAGGATCTGGAGGAGACTCCTTTTCCCAGAAACTTGAGAGTGGTGAAGTGCTGGCGGCTTTTTGAAGAGATTGAAGAGATCGCTCTGGGCATTGGCCTGATCACCCTGGGCATTGGCCTGAGACCTGGGGAGTCATGGAAGCAGCTGAGAAAGAGGAAATCAGGTAAAGGCCCAGTGCTCCTGCAGCGACTGACCTCAGACCCACTGAGGCAAGGGATAGTACCTGAAAGTACCTTAAAAGCAACATTTCTGACTTTGAAGTTTTCACTGATTTTTTTAATTGCACTTTTTATTTAAATGTTTGGTATTTGTGCACTTTTACTTTTTTTTCAATTCTGCAGGGAGTTAGTTGATATAAATAGCCCATCAAAAATACTTTCAGGGTGGTTAAATAACATTAGCAGTGGAAAAGTTTGATCAGAACTCTAACATCAATATCAAGTGTGTTGCTTTCCAAGTTCAGCTGTACTTATCTCTTCCTATATTATTTCCAGAGCTCATTCTTCAAAGAGGAGACTGAAAATTTCTCTACTCTTTGCACACTCAAACGGTGACAAAGACTGAGTTCAACAAAGGATAAACAATTTTTTATTATGGCCAGGTGTATCTGTCTGGGCTTTCATAATATTTTCAGATTTGTATTCAATCATATTTTCCTACATAACCATGGACATGCTGATTACAGATGTATTCAGCTACACGTGTGCATGAAATCCAATGTGTTTTTTTCTCCTTATGGCCTATTATTGTTTTAATCAGATGGAGGCTAGTTTAAATACATATAGTACTCAAGCAGCAATATATATACATTTTGTTCATGTTTTAAAACTTGGCTTTAAAAAGCATTGGCCCCTAGATTGCCAGCCTCATCTTTAAAAGCAAGAAATTTTTCTTCTACATCTGTTTCTGTTCTTTTTCCTTTTCTTTTTTCTTTATACCCAAAATTAGAAGCACTTTTGTTTCTGTTCCTATACTAATTCCTTGCACCTCTGTTATACTTTTGTCAGCTCGCATCGTGATTGCTGGTTAAGCTCTTGCAGAAAGCTTAGACACAGTCCATATCTTCCTCAGAGCCCAGCACCCAATAAGAATATTCTGAAAACATTTTGTTGAATAAATAGGTGGGTAGGTTATGGTTGGTTGGTTTTGGTTTGTTTGTTTGTTTGGTGGGTGTTGTTTGGTTTGGTTTGGTTTGGTCTTGCTCCTTCAGATTTTACTGTTGCAGTCATAGCCTTCAGTCATTATTTTAAAAGAACCCTTCCTCATAAGTGACGGTGCTCTTTTTCCATTGCTTTCAGAGTAATCCCAGAACTTGATGTTATATTATTTACCCTGGATGATTTACAAAAGGATATTGTTCTGCAGCACATGTGCTATTGTGCTATGTTATGGCTGTGACACAATTTTGCATTGCAGAATAGACTCCAAAAGTTTATTTTGTCTGTTCACACTAAGAGAAGGTACAAAAATTGGACTCTCAAACCCTGTGTAAAATAAGTTTCTTAACATGTCTTATTTAGTGTTGAAGATGAAGCTGTTGATAAAAACATTTTCAAAGACTGCAGCAAGATTGCTTTCTACAGGTAAGGAAAGTAAATATATTATCTAGATCAAAATTTTTCTGCCTATTTCAAAGTTGATGCTTATTAAATTTTTCAGAAATGTTAGACTTTCTAAGGAAAGGGTCAGTTAGGAAATTTTTTTATATATATATATTTTTAGTTGGCCAATTAATTTCTTTCTATTTTTAGTAGAGACAGGGTCTCACTCTTGATCAGGCTGGTTTTGAACTCCTGACCTTGAGCGATCCGCCTGCCTCGGCCTCCCAGAGTGCTAGGATTACAGGCGTGAGCCACCGCGCCCGGCCTCAGTTAGGAAATTTAATGATTAAGTAATTCATCAGACAGGAGACTTTCACCTTTAACTTTACATGCTTACTGCTATACTATTTTAAATTTTTCAGTAAACAGGTATTTTATTTTTAAAGCTAAAATTATTTCAGACTAACTTTTTTTTTTTTTTTTTTTTGAGACAGAGTCTCACTCTGTTGCCCAGGCTAGAGTGAGTGCCGCGGCGTCAGCCTAGCTCACAGCAACCTCAAACTCCTGGGCTCGAGCAATCCTCCTGCCTCAGCCTCCCGAGTAGCTGGGACTACAGGCATGCGCCACCATGCCCGGCTCATTTTTTCTATATATTTTTAGTTGGCCAATTAATTGCTTTCTATTTATAGTAGAGACGGGGTCTCACTCTTGCTCAGGCTGGTTTCGAACTCCTGAACTCGAGCGATCCGCCCGCCTCGGCCTCCCAGAGAGCTAGGATTACAGGCGTGAGCCACCGCGCCCGGCCCAGACTAACTTTTAATATGTCTTTGAATAGATACTATTTTTACATGGCTCAAAAATAATATAAAGCAGCTGATAGGTGATTTTTAAAATAATAATAATAACAGCATAAAGAGGTATACATTGAGGCCAGGCTCAGTGGCTCACACCTGTAATCCCAGCACTTTGGGAGGCCAAGGCAGGAAGATCACTTGAGCCCAGGAGTTTGAAGTTACAGTGAGCTATGATTGTGCCACTGCACTCTGGCCTGGGTGACAGAGGGAGACCCTGTCTGTTAAAAAAAGGTATATACATTGAAAAGTGTTGCTCTTATCCCTTTCTCCTTCTTCCTCATTCCTCATCTTGTCTCTGTAAATGGAGGTTGTCCTCCCTTTTTATAGTTGTATAGTATTCCATTTGGGTAGATGTACTATAATTTAGTTAGTCTGTCTCCTACTGCTAGACCTGTGGGTTGTTTTTAATCTTGTTAAAATAGCACTAGAGATTAACATATGTCATTTCCTACACATGCAGGTATATTTATAGGATAGATTTCTAGGAGTGGGATTACTGAATCAAAGAGTTAATGCATTTGAAATATGTTAAATATTGCCAGATTTCCTTCCATAGGAATTGTTCCATTTTGTGCTCCCATCATGTATGAGATTGTCTGTTTCCCCAGATCCTCAAAAACGATGTCTTTAAAATCTTCATTTTTGAATGTCTTTATGTGAAAAATCATCAAAAATTGTATTATATGTTGACTTTCTAATTTATTCGCTCTTTGTTCTAGAAGAAGGAAAGAATATCATTTTAATTCTAAACAGGTACCTAGAGGGAAGTCTACAGTGAATGTCTGGTCACCTTGTTAAACCACTAGTTTATATTAGATTTCCACTAGAATTTATTGAGTTACTACTAAAGTGTCCATTTCATGGAAAGAGGGAGGGAAATTAACAAGCTTATAAATGTCATCTATGAAAATTGCCCCACCTTCTCAATAAAGGAGACAAGATGCCATCCTTTGAGCAATGTTATGTTGAATAATTTCATTAGTATTCTTATTAGTACTCATCTTATTAGCACTCTAATAATAAGAGTACTCTTATTAGTACTTTATTAGAATACTAATACTGTCTGTGCCCAATTACTTAATATTATAGTGAGTTTTAATGACTTCCACATGATAATATTGGATACTGACAGTCACAAATAATTCTCATGCATCTTTATACTTCATACCTGTAGGCGTCAGAAACAGTATCTCTCCAAGAAGTCCACCTATCATGCATTACTAGACTCAATCACAACAAGCGAAGACTCTACCAAGTTCAAAATCATCAATGAAGCGACTAAGGTGAGATAGAAGTATTTTCTACACAGAATAATTTGTTTCTGCATTTATTTTAGTTAAATGAAGTAAATTTCCACAAAAGCTCATTAAAGCTATATATGCTTCAAAAATAAACTTTGTTAGAGAAAGAATGTCATCTTTTTCGCATCTCTACTAATACACTTTAATATTAATATGAATATCAACATATAGATTGCCTGTGTATCAGATGTTTTATAGATATTTTACAAATGTTATTTCCTTTTAATTAATCTTCATTATGCACTAAGAGGTACATTGTACTATCCCCAATTTTCAGATAAGGAAAATCAAGTCTAGAAAATCACTTGCCCAAAGTCACACAGTAACCAGAATTTCTCCTGTCAGACTCCATCAAACACCCGTGTGCTTTCTAATCTTTCTAGCACTATTAAACAATGCACAGTTGAGCAAGGTACAGATTCAGTGAATGTCCAAACTTCAAAATACAGGTGGAACAGGGGAGAGGCAAAGGGACTATGCAGTTGAAAATTTAAGTCACAGGTGTTCCATCACCTGAACTGCTTCTCTGGCAAATCACCATAGTTCTTCCCTACTGAAAGGATTAGAGCAATATATCTAAAGTGCTTTTTCTCACCTGTCAAGTTGCCATGCTACTTCAGATGGGCCAGTCATAAAAAAAGCATTATGGGCTGTACTAGGAAGTATGACTATGCACAACTGCCTGAGGCTCTCAATCTGACACTCACTTCCAGATCCTCCCCCATCTTCTATCTAAAGGCATTTGAAGTTGCTAAGGCCTCTCAGACCAATCTGACATAATTGAAAGACATAGTTAAGGCCATGCAGTCTGGATCCCCTAACAGCTTGGATAATAACTCTACCAACTCACTAACAATTCCCAATTCTGGGAAGCTGACTTTCACTCCAAAGCTGTGAGAGATCTCCTCTGACCACCATAGCTTCTGCCCTGTAGCATTGTACTGAGGAAACTCATCAGAGCAGACAAAACAAAAACTACCCACAACATCAGTGGGTTCTCTATAATTTTTTTAAAGCCTTTAGTTTGGAAAGGGGTCCATACTTTATTCCCAGAGAGAAGGAGCAATTGTACAGAGAAGAAAGCTCCCATTGTTATGAAGTTTTAGAGATTTTAGCCATTTCATAGATGTGGAATCCTCTGCCATAACTTTCTTGCCCAAATTCAAAATACGGGCTAGAATCATCAACAGTTCCGTGTTCTCTATCCCTGTCCCCTGTCCTCAACTTCTGTAACTTCTATGATAGTTCTGGTGGCAGTACACTTAGTTCATCTCTCATAGCTGCACAGATGAGACAGTTAGCCTTTCTCTAAAACCTAGTGCTGATTCTTATAACAGCCATTTTTCTGGAGGAATTTGCCCCCTTGCTTAGCATCTTTGGTATCTTTGAGTTCTCAGCTCATGGTACCCCCCAAATCATAGGTCTTCTGCTGATCCAGGTCTCCCCTATTATATATCCTTTTGTAGCCTAGTTTGATAGCTGTTCATGGGAAAAAACGAGGTAGCATTAATTTCTTTCCTGGAGAGCCACCTACTTTTTGCATATGGTCTAACAGCCTGACAGCCTAACTCCTCTATCCAGGGTCAGCAGAAACAATTGGCTCCAGGAAATGCAGTGCATCCACCAGAGGCCTTCCAGAAGCCTTTAGGCCTTCTACCAAATGTCAGGAGTCTTCCTGTCTCATTTTTCCTGTCATTTTCTCTTTTTCCTTCCTGTTTCCACTGTGCCTAACCCCAGAGCGTTGCAGTTGTTCATGGTCAAGGCAAGAATCCATATCCATTCTTGAGGAGGCTTAGTATATTGAGCACCTAAACAATCCACTGGCATGAAAACACGTGCTGAGGCAAAGTAAATGAGACAAAATTACCCTGAATATCAGTGGTGGTCCAAAATGAAATTTGTCAACACAGCCTGGTACCAGATAATGGTGGATGCCCACACATACCCTTTTACACTATTATGGATCCTTTCCTTTTTTGGATCCTGAAAATGTGAGGGACAGTGCTGTTCAGGTCAGGTGCCAGGAGCCCAGCAGATCTGAATGCCTTCAAAGGACAAGAAGCCACAATCCCAGAAAAGCTACAGGATCTCAGCACAAAGTAGCACCTGGCCCAGAAGGAAGCTATGGAGCCCAATAAGTGAGGACAGATTATCTGGGATGTCAGCAACATAGCTCCCAAGACTAAGAACCTTGAGGACCCCTTGGAATAGACTCCATGTTCAGGTATTGAAAATATTGGAGCCACATAGGGAATCTGCATGCTCTGATCTCAGGCAAATGCATGCAGATGTATATTTTGGGAGATCACCCTGAAATTCTGGGCTGAACTCTATCTTAATATCTTCCTTGTCATGAGGAGTTGAGAGGACTGATAGAGACTTAAGGTTTCATGCCCTCTGTCAATCTGGTAAGGACTATAATCTCTAAAGTTGTCTGTACCTTATATCCAGTTCATTGCATAATCAAAGAGCTTTGATTAAAGGTTATTTCTAGGATGAGATGGGTGTTTCAAGGGGATTGCACATTAGGATATGGCACGAGTGTGGTCCAAAAATTTAAAACAAGCTGCATACATCCACTTATTCAGAATGATAGTTTTTTATTTCAGGTTCAGAGAGAGCCCAGAGTCTAAGAGGATCATATTTAGCTCACAGCTGCAGTTCTCAAATTGCACTGATGAGGCAGATTCTGACAAACCCTGCACTCTTAGTGCCTGCCTGCCTCCACACCTTTAAAAATCCTTAAAGTAGTAACTTTGGAGCTGTCAAGATTTGTTGTTAATTTTTGAAATCCTTCCTTCCAATTCCCTTCCCCCAATCTACCCCTTAATAAACAACCAGGAAGCAGAACTAAGCTTCGTTCAGCATTGTCTTAGTCTGCTCAGGGTGCCCTAACCAAATAACATAGACTGGGTGGCTTAAACAACAGACGGTTACTTTTCACAGTTCTGAAGGCTGGAAATTCCAAGATCAAGGTCCCAGGCCTTTCACTGTCTGGTGAGGGACCTCTTCCTGGTTTGTAGATGGCCACCTTCTTGCTGTGCCCTCACATGGTGGAAAGAGAGAGAGGTAGAGAGAGTGCGAGCGCGCGCACAGCCTCTCTGGTCTTTTCTTATAAGGGCACTAATCCCACCTGAAGACTCTACTCTTGTGACCTCATCTAAACCTAATTACCTCCCAAAGGCCCCATCTCCAAATACCATCACATTGAATTTCAAGATGCAAATTTTGGCGAGACACAATTCAGTCCATAGCAAACATGATGTTTCTAGAACATGGATATATTATAGAACAAGCTGAAGTGTTGACATATGTGCTGTCAGAAGGTCAGGACATCCAGGCTTTGAAGAAAGGCTGGTTACAGGTTCAAATGCATAAGTTTTCTCATATAGGGTCCCAGTGCTTATTCATGATGACAGAATAATCAAGTAGATATTTGGTAAAGAAGCTCCTAGAAGGAAAATCTAAAAAGAAAGTAATCAGGAAATTGTTGACTGCTTTTTTAGAACTCATTTTTTCCCCTACTATTATCAATTTTCTATCTTTAGTGAAAATTTGACCTGGCTTGAGAAATAGAGAAGATCTGGTCATGTGACCTCACCACAAGGAAATGTATGTATGCTGTCTTTTGAGTCTAGCTAAAAAGCACTGCTAGACCTTGAAGCAGGTCCTTGTCTTCAAGCTATTTTATGTTGCTAATTTTGATGCTTTCTCATATTATGGATGACCATTTAGCAACATATTTATTTTTGTTTGCAGCCTGTTTGCCAGGTTTCATCAGAGACAACACTGCCAGCAGCTTCTCCAAGGGTACAGGGTTATCTCTGAGCACCTCCATGAAGTTGCCACTTGCTTCTTCATCAAAGCCTGATAAAAATGAGGCTTTGCCCAACCAGCCACCTCTTCAGCAGATGAGGCACAATTACCACTTGTTAGCCAGTACTGTTTCTGCAGAAATGGCTAGGAACAGACAGCTAATTTGAGAACTGGCTAAACAGTCAGCAGCATACCTGGACAGGCTAATTGTCATTGGGGAACAGGCCAATGCCCAGCGTGAGGTTGCCAGTGTTCTTGGTAGAGATTCACTGCTTGCAATAAACCAATTGGCTGCAACTGTGGAAGGCACCATTAGTGCCCTCCAGCAATTTAATGAACTCTTAGACCATTGTCTATCAGGGGTCCTCAAACTACGGCCCACGGGCCACATGCGGCCAGCTGAGGACATTTATCCGGCCTGCTGGGTGTTTTTGCCTGTTTTGTTTTTTTACTTCAAAATAAGGTATGTGCAGTGTGCATAGGAATTTGTTCATAGTTTTTTTTTTTAAACTATAGTCCGGCCCTCCAACAATCTGAGGGACAGTGAACTGACCCCCTGTTTAAAAAGTTTGAGGACCCCTGGCTAGATCCTGGGAGGTGTTGATGAACAGCTGGGAGAGATGGTTGTTCACTTTTCTAGGGTTTTTGGGTTAAGTCTTCTTTATATCCTAGTGGGGAGACCTGGTATCAGAGGAAAAGCAAGATCAACCCATCAAGGAGGAATTAATTGATGGAGTCATAATTTCCCTTAATACCCGCTGCCATTTAAATATATGTTCTGGGGTTGTTCTGTTAACTCTATTACAGTCTATGCTAGTTGTGATCTCCAGTTTGGGGTGAATAAAAAGCTTTTTTAAATATATAATTGTGATCAACCCTCTGCTTGAATATGCAGACAAAGCTATTTCTACCACCATGATCTTTACAAAGTGTCTGATATTTTTGCCCACGTGGCCATAAAAAAACTAGACTTATCAATAAAATACTACCAGGTTTTAATTGTTATTATTGAGTATGGGAGAAATAAGATAGGAAAAGGATTTAATACTCTTTCCTAAACTGTGAGTGGTGTGGGCAAAAATCCAAGTGGAGACTTGTAGTACTATAAGGAACTTCTAAAATGTATTCCTTTCTCTGAGGATTTATCTCAGCTCTATGTAAGTGAACATTTACACATCTTAAAAAAATTTTTTTTTAAGAGACAGAGTCTGACTTGTTGCCCAGGCTTGAGTCCAGTGGCTGTTCACAGGCACACTCATCATACACTACAGCTTCAAACTCCTGGGCTCAAGCTCTCTTCCCACCCCACTCCCCTCCCCCCAGCAGTAGCTGGGATTACCACATGTGTTACCATGTCCTAGCTCATCTTAAATATTTCTAAGGGAGCAAAATACATGCTGTCTCACCTCATTTTAAATGTCCATTTAAAATGTTTAGGTGTGTGTTTGTTCGCTTATTTTACATAAATTGGTCCAGCATTTTATATAAGGATTAATACCAAATTCTCAATTTAAGCAATCTAACTTCTATAATTTATCTTCTTAATGTATTAATATTTTTTCATTGTCATTTCCAATCACCACTAATAGAAGGAAGAGATTTGGTAGTTTATTTGTATATTATTTGTTTATAAATATCCAAATAGGTCCTTAGCAAGTAAAAACAGGAATATCTAGAAATTCTTAATATTTTAGATAGAAGAATACAACATTTATGTCCCAACTTTTTGAAAGAGCAAGGTTTTGGTGGAAGAATTAGGCAAGAACTGGCAGTTAAGCCACAAGGAAGTGGCTTTTAAACTGTCATCCACAGAGCCCCAAGGTTTCCATGGAGGTACCTCAGGGCTCAATACATGGAGAGGAGGAGACTCTCAGGTGGCGGCAGTGAGCCACTCCCCACTGTCTTCAACCCAAGTGGCTTTACTTATTGGACTTCTGGAAGTCTGCTGACCTTTAAAAAAAAATTAAGCTGATAGAGAAAAACTACATGAGCCAGATCATAGGAGCAGATGCATGCTAAGGTCTAAGGAAAGTTTGTGTCTGGACCATGAAAGCTATATTGCTGATAATAAGAGATAGGAATGAATCTGGATGTTGGCCTTGAAACAGGCTACCCTATGGGAAATCTTTGCTAGCTAAGTTAAGTTAAAATTTAAATGGAGCTTTAACTCTGATTTATACATAAAAGCATTATGGTGAAAGCAACGTTATTGCTACCTCCTCACATACAATTAAGATTTTTTTTTTCCTGGGCTGTGCAGCCTTAAGAACAGAATATACAGAGCAGTCTTTGGTTTAAAACAATGTAAGAAAAAGCTATTTTACTAAAAATAGGAAGATCTCTGAGTGCATAACTAGATGCAATTTGTTAATCATATGTAAGCAGACAACCTATGTGATCTCTGCTTACAATGTTCTTGCCCATTTTTGCCTACCCAAAATCCTACTAATCCCTGAAGGCCCTGCTTAAGTCCTTCTTCCTCCAGGGATATGTCCCAGAACTCCTCACCTTGCAGTCATTAATATTCCCTTTCCTTATTCTCCCATGGCACTGTTCCTGTCCTTCTGTCTCAGCGCTTATCTTGGAATGCTTTATGTTAACTTTGCATCTCTTTCATCTACTCTAAATTTGCAGTCTGCCCAAGAGTTCAATCATCACAGTATTTAGATGCCAAATAAATGTTAACTGAATTGAATTTGAGAGAGCAGTAGAAATATATGTCTAACTAGGAAGAGAATATATAATCTAACAGGATTTCAGCTTTAATTTGTACTTGGACACATTTTCAAATGTTAACATTCAGATAGGACACTCAAGCAAAAGAACACTAAACATGTAAGAATTACAATATGATCATTACTATATCATAACCTTGTCTTAGAGTATCTATAAAAGCATACACAGCCATAGCACTATTTACCTGGTCACTCTTCAGTATCGTGTCACTTTAACTGCCCTGACTGCTCTCTACATTCCCAAGAGGCTAAGTCATGGTAACAGTAACATCTTTTTTT
>VBSM01001044.1:11043463-11074608 GCA_008086735.1 Cheirogaleus medius | reverse complement strand
TTTTTGTGCTGGCTTATTCTCCATACTTCTTATGTCTTACTTGTACCACATGGTCCCTTTTCTACACCATGTCAGAAAACCTACCCAGCTAGCCTCCATTTAACAGATATAATAGTAACAATACAGGTGCCCAGCTGTAACCAAAATTTTTCATCACAATTCATGAAGAATTTGCAATAGACCAATGTGGCATTGCACGCCAGTTGAAAAGCACTGTCTTGAAATATTTTTCTGATCTAGATGCTTCATTTTGTAGCCTGAATCCAACCATTTCTATTCTCCTGGAGTTTTGTTGTTTTGTGTTTTATTTTTCAAATTCTATATTCTCTTCATAGTTCTAGGTTGTTTCCATCTCCCATTGTGGGCAGAATTTTACATAAATTCCCCAGCCTCTTGAAAAAGTTCCCCAAGGCCTTGTTACTAGTTGTAGAAGAATCAATCCCAGCTTGATTTTAGTGCAGCAAATCTCATTTCATCCACCGCAAGAGAACTCCAATGATCATTGTTTTACTCTCTGTTCTTTTCTGTAGCCTGTTACCCTTCATCTTTCATTCAGCTGGAATCTAGTTACTCTGATTTTAACACCCAAACTCTTATTCTTAACGTATCTCTAGTTTATCATAGATACAGTAGCTATATGTCCCAATTTTCCAAGGCCAGTTTCAGTTTATGCCTGTCATCCATGTAATTATTAATAGAGATTCCTTTCACTCTATCCTGGTTTAGACAATTATATGTTTACCTAGCCATAGAACACATAAAAGGTATTTCTTGTTGCTACCACAGGTATGGCTGAGCAAGTACATATTAATACATAGATCGGGGACCTTTTTCTTTTTATTATTGACATTGTTCTCCAATTTGTTTTGCCTATCATAATTTATATAGATACTTTTCTCATTATTATAATTCGTGTAGAATTGACCATCACTGGAGTAACCTGTTGAAGCTAATCTCATGATTCTATTTCCAGGTTCCTCTCCTGGCTGAAGTTTATGGTATAGAGGGAAACATTTTCAGGCTTAAAATTAATGAAGAGACTCCCCTGAAACCCAGGTATGAAGTTCCCGATGTCATCACAAGCAAGCCAGGCACTGTAAGGTAAGCCAAGGAATAAGATCTTAGATCTTAGATACAGCCTCAATATGTTCTTTCATCATACCTTGAGTAGTAGATTTTGTATGTGCCTCCTATTTTGTCTTTTCAAAGCTACAATGATTTGCAGAGTTGGTATTCAGTTATTTGGGGATAAGTTTACCTGTTTTCTATGGATATTCTGTTTTTTCTTCATCTACAATTTGACTCATCAGCATGTGATAATGGGAAGAAGCAGAACTTTGATACTTACTCTCCTTATCATAAAGAAATTGGTTTATTTAGCCAGACTTCAGGAGCAAATAGAAGGAAAGCTACTTAATTTACTAACTCAGATTAGCAGCAGGGCTCCAGAGATCTAATATACTAGCCAAACTCCCATGCTTATAGTAATTTATACAGTTACACCAACTCATTTTTAATTAAGTTTATTCTCAGAAGTCTAACATGTCATTTTACTTAGAGTCAGAAATAAATTAATAATCAGTGTCTAGGTGAAAAAAAATCTTTGGGGACTAAAGCATTTTTCAAGTGCCTGCAAAAATCTTTTTCAGGTATCACATTTTCCAGTGATATTTCAACTCAGTTTTGCCTATTGGTTTCTATTATTTTTTCATATTATTTAACTAAGGGAATATAAGATTATGCCAGATGCTTTTTACTTTTTATTCATTTATTTATTTTTTATTTTTAGAGATATGGTCTCGCTCTGTCACGCAGGCTGGAGTACAGTGGCCTTATAATAGCTCACTGCAGTTCCGAATTCCTAGGCTCAAGCAATAGGACTATAGGTGTGTGCTACCACCCCCAGCTAATTTTTTTTTTTTTTTTGTATTTTTTTTTTGAGACAGTTTCTTGCTTTGCTGCCCAGGCTAGAGTGCCATGGCATCAGCCTAACTCACAGCAACCTCAAACTCCTGGGCTCAGATGATCCTCTTGCCTCAGCCTCCCAAGTATGTGGGACTACAGGCATGTGCCACTATGTCCTGCTAATTTTTTCTATATATATTTTTAGTTGTCCAGCTAATTTCTTTGTATGTTTTTAGTAGAGACAGGGTCTCGCTCTTGCTCAGGCTGGTTTCGAACTCCTGAGCTCAAGCAGTCCGCCCGCCTAGGCCTCCCAGAGTGCTAGGATTACAAGCGTGAGCCACCGCGCCCATCCTATTTGTATTTTTTATAGAGATATGGGTCTTTCTATGTTGCCCAGGCTGGTTTCAAACTCTTGGCTTCAAGTAATCCTGCCATATTGGCCTCCCAAAACACTGGAGTTATAGGCATGAGTCACCACAAAGGTCCAGATGCTTTAATTTTCACTATATTGAGCTGGGCACAGTGGCTTATTCTGTAATCCCAGTGACTCAGGAGGCTGAGGCAGGAGGATCAGTTGAGCCTAGGAGTTCAAAAGCAGCCTGGGCTACATAGCAAGACCCCATCACTAAAAAAGAAAGAGAGAGAGAAAAGGGATGGGGGAGAGAGAAAAGAATAACATTAGCTGGGTGTGGTGGCACATGCCTCTGCTCCCAGCACTTTGGGAGGCAGATCACGTAAGCCCAAGAGTTCCAGGCTGCAGTAAGCTATGATGATGCCACCATACTCCAGCCTTGGCGACAGAGTGAGACCTCGTCTCTAAAAAAAAAATTAAGGACTTAGGAAACTGGAATTAAAGAGACTATTCTCAAGGCTTTTGCAGTTTGACAGTTGTATCAATGCATGTATATAACCACTTAGTCACAATGTATTATTTTTTACTATCCTGGAAGATTCACTTTGCTAGTAGATCCTTCAACATTTTTACATCTGTGTTCATAAGTAAAATTAGTCTGTAATTTTCTTTTTTTTTATTTTTTATTTTTTTTTTATTTTTTTTTTTTTTTCTTTCGCCACAAGCCAGTTATCCCTGTGGTAACTTTTCTGACACCTCCTGCTTAAAACCCAAAAGGTCAGAAGGATCGTGAGGCCCCGCTTTCACGGTCTGTATTCGTACTGAAAATCAAGATCAAGCGAGCTTTTGCCCTTCTGTAATTTTCTTTTTCTGTACTTTCTTTGCCGTGTTTTAGGGTCAGGGTGATATTAGCTTTGTATTGTAAATATGGTGTATTAGTTCTGCTTCCGTTTCAACTTCTTTCTAGAGGACCTTTGGCTACTGCAATAACTAGAAAGCTAAAAACTCTATTTCTCCATTTCCCTGACTCCCTTATAGCTAGAATTTCTGATATAATTCAGTTTCCACAAATCAGATGCACTTACAAAAATCTTGATTTCAGAATTGAGATCCCCATTTTGCTTCTGTGGATTTGGCAGCTATAGAGCAGCTCTAAGGCCATTAATTAGGGCCATAGTTTCCTGGTCTCTGGATTACAGCTCAGGTGGCATGATCCTAAAGCCCAGTAGTTGCCACCGTGACTTCTGATTATCCAACTTCCTAATCCTGGCTGAGCTAGAAGGGCCACTGGCCATACAATTATTCAGTATTATTCTACGGGTCATTACTGGACACCCAACCTAGAACCTACTACCTCAACCCTTCCCATGATGTTGTAAGAAGCTAATTCTCTATATTAAGGAATTTGCTTTCTGCTTAAAATAGCCAGAGTTGTTTCTGTTATCTATAGTTGAACTCTGGTTGATACAGTAGTTGGTGTCAGAAGTGGGTGTAAGCAACAGCCCCTCAAGGGGCTAGATGGGAATATGAGATTGGCTGGCTGACCTAGTTGGATTTAAAGACAATGAGAGGCCGGGCGCGGTGGCTCACGCCTGTAATCCTAGCACTCTGGGAGGCTGAGGCGGGTGGATAGCTCAAGGTCAGGAGTTCAAAACCAGCCTGACCAAGAGCGAGACCCCGTCTCTACTAAAAATAGAAAGAAATTAATTGGCCAACTAAAAATATATATAGAAAAAAAAAATTAGCCGGGCATGGTGGCACATGCCTGTAGTCCCAGCTACTCGGGAGGCTGAGGCAGAAGGATTGCTTGAGCCCAGGAGTTTGAGGTTGCTGTGAGCTAGGCTGACGCCACGGCACTCACCCTAGCCTGGGCAACAAAGTAAGACTCTGTCTCAAAAAAAAATAAAAAATAAAAAATAAAATAAAGGCAATGAGAACCTAGTTACCAAAAGAGAATGGGATACTAGTGTTATGGGCTGCATTTTATTGTGTCCTCCCAAAATTCATATGTTGAAGCCCAACCCCCAATGCCTTAGAATGTGACTATATTTACAGAGAGAGAAATAGGGCCTTTAAAGAAGTAATTAAGCTAAAATGGGGTCATTAGAGTAGGCTCTAATCCATCATGACTGGTGTCCTTGTAAGAAGAGGAGATTAGGGTACACACACAGACAGAGAGACAACTACATTGAGGACACAGTGAGAAGGCTGCCATCTGCAAGCCAAGGAGATAGGACTCATAAGAAACTAAACTTACCAACACACCTTCATCTCAGACTTCTAGCCTCCAGAATTGTGGGGAAATATACTTCTGATGTTTAAGTCACCCAGTCTGTGGTATTTCGTTTTGATAGCTCTACCATACTAATACAACTGGTAATAGACCATGACGTTCCATGGCAAAGTTGCCTAAATTAGTACCAGTGGTCAACTAAAAATAAAGTGCTTATTGAAAGCAGACCGAGTGGTAGAGCCATACCACATTATGATTGTCATGCAGAGTTCAAAACTCTGAGGTAGCCTAGCTGCTATTAGCTTCACTGAAGAGCTGAAAGAAAACAACAGTCTCCAGGTTCTAAATTCTTCGCTCAAGGTATTGTCAGAAAACCAATAAGGGCCAGCCGTGGTGGCTCACCCCTGTAATCCTAGCACTCTGGGAGGCCGAGGTGGGAGGATCAGTTGAGCTCAGGAGTTTGAGACCAGGCTGAACAAGAGTGAGACCCCATCTATACTAAAAATAGAAAAAATTAGCCGGGCATGGTTGTGTGTGCCTGTAGTCCCAGCTACTTGGGAGGCTGAGGCAGGAGGATCACTTAAGCCCAGGAGTTTGAGGTTGCTGTGAGCTAGGCTGATGCCACGGCACTCTAGCCCAGGCAACAGAGTAAGACTCTGTCTCAAAAACAAACAAAAAAAGAAAACTAATACATTTCTATGACAATCCTAAGAGACTCTCATATCTCTTGTAGCTTCAGGGTACTTGTAGCTGAAAATAAGATAAAGAGTTTGATGCTACAGCATGCTGAATTAGACCGTAAATTGAATTCACAGCCTCATCATGTCAGTGACTCCTCAAAATTGAATAGCAACATTTGGGAAAATGTGGATAATTCTAAATGCCCAAATCTCAAAACTCCACTGAGCATCCCATTCCAGCAGAAGCAGCTCCTCCCATAAAAACAGGTTGAAGCTGATCTTGCCTTGCTTGGATACCTTGTATTGACCTCACCTAAGAGATACCTACAAAGGGATTCCAAAGCTCCTTGTGTCTCATCCCTACCATCCTTTGCTGCCTCCAGGCCCAGTCTCAGAGTCAGATCCCAACATGCCCAGCGAGCCAATTACAGTCAAAACCAGGAGGAGAAGGTGTGCATGCCTGAAGAATTATAAAATATTATAATGGCAAAAACCTGGGAAATATGCATGGAAATGGTTTCTGGGGAATTCCTAGACCAGAAGAAAGGAACTTAATTTTAGATCAGGCTAAATTTATTGACACAGGTACATGTACCACAGAATATAGATTTGATATGCTAACTTGGGTAGCTGAGAGTGGTTCTAATTGTTTGCTTTGCTGGTTAGCTATAATCTGAACTCTGCTATGTATTCTTTTGGATGAAGCTGAGATACCAAAAATTCCTAGTCACAGTGTAGAAGAAACGATCCATAGAGTTAGGGAGATAAAGATGTTGAAGTGGATTTCTCATATGCAATCAGCTCGTCTAGCCCTAATTGTTTCCTGAAGAGGATCCAGAAGATACCCCCTTCATTGAGAAATACATTGGAGAGGGAACACTGGGAAAGCATTGTAGTAAATGCCTTCCTATTGTGGGCAGGAGATCATGGTTGAAAATGATGCCATTAAAAGGGGCTCTCGGATTTCAGAGGAGATAATAAGACTCCAGGTAGAAGAGACAAAGTAGCAACATTTAGTTGTCAGAGACAGGCGAACATAATTCCATTATATGCAGTAGGGCCCATGTAGTACTCAAAATGGTTTAACCTTCAGGGCAGTGAACAATTTACTGTTGGGTCCATTAGACTGAAATAGATGGACTAAAGTCCTATTTGATAGAATAATCAAAAGAACTCTGTCTAGGTTTGGTGGACAGTGAGACACAGCCTCTCAGCCAACTCTGGAGTTTGTTTTCAGATCCCAAGCATCTTGTTTGAAGAAGAGGCTAGAATCCATGGAGAAGAACTGAAAAGACATAATAAGAACATAAACTATCTCTTCTTACCTCCCTTAAAGAGTCCTGTGACCATTTATCAGAGTGACTATGCCCTGGAGAAAAGGAAATATCTAGATCTTTGAGGGATTTTAAGTGCTGGCTTTGAGCTTGCATAATTTCTGAGGATCCAAAATATCCTTTCAGTGAACATGTCAAATTGGAGGCTGACAGGAGTTAGGGGATAAATAGATTAATAAAAATTTGACCTGGTTCCATCTCACCATGGACCCAATCTGTGTTATTTCCACAGTTTCTGAGGATATTGTTGGAATGAGAAAGAAAAACAATGTTTAGATTCAATGCACCAAAGTATTACTAGACTTTCCAGATTGAAGTAATGATGATGATTATAGCTAATATTTATGGAGTGGGTTTTTTATGGATCAGGCATTGTGCAAAGTGCTTTACATGCATGATCTCGTTTAATTCTCTCCAAAAATTCTATTTGTTGTTGCTTTTATTATTTCCACTTCACAGATAAGGAAACTGAGAGCAATAAAGGTTGGATAACTTTGTTATCCAAAATTAGAAAGTGTATGGTAGAGTTATGCTCAATCTGAGCTGACACCAAAGCCTGCGCTCTCATTAGTGGTTCTCTATTGCCTTATTTATGCTGTGTCACGTAAATATTGATTTGCTAGTGATTACTTGGAATTACAGATTGCATGGAGCCATGTAAACCTACAGCAATTTATTTTTCTCTCCCTACTTTGTTTTCTAGGCTGATTTCATGCTCAGGGGATGCAGGCAATCTAGTATTGGCAGATGGAAAAGGAGACCTGAAGTGTCATATCACAGCAAACCCATTCAAGGTAGACCTGGTGTCTGAAGAAGAGGTTGTAATAAGCATCAATTGCCTGGGCCAGTTATACTTTGAGCACCTACAGATTCCTCATAAACAAAGGTATTTCTGCACATTACTTGATATATAACGACCTTTAGAAAACCTGAATACCAGTTGCCTAAATAGAAAACATATCATCATAGAACATTGTTTGCCTTATTTACTGTAAATTGTTCTGAGAAATTTCATCTTTTCACCTGTGAGGTGCATATAGGGTTTATGACAAAAATGATTCCCAAACTTTTGCAAATGTTATACTTTTAACGTGTCCTGTGTGTGGCGATGGCATTCTCTATCTTTCACACCCACACCCTTCTGAAAAAGCATTCTGTTGATTTGACAAATGTTAATATGAGCTAGTGTGCTTTCGTCATTTCACTTACTCACTTACAATAACATGAATTACCCTAGACTTTAATAGTTGTCCAGGAATTTTCTGGGACCATCCATTTGATCAAAGCTGTTTGTGTGAGGGGTCACTTGAACTAGGAGGTGGTGCTAAGGAGGAGATTCTTGCATTTTTATCAATATTGTTTTTACATCTTCCAATATATAGTTCTTTCTATTTTTATTATAATAGTGAACATATTATATGGTCTATATGTAGAAAGCATTCAACATCATTATTCCAACATAGTGATTTTTTTTTCTAAGTTTTAAGTTGTTTCTATTTTAAAATTTTAGTGTTAAAAATATCTGATTTTCTTATCTCAGAACTAATGTTCATTGTAGGCAAATTATAAAATATTAAAAAGAAGAAGATTTAAAATACCTATAATCCCACCACCTACTTTTTTAGTGCCTTATGAATATTTTTCAAGTCCTTTTTTTGTACTGAAAAGTACTAATAATAACATAAGAAATACCTGTGTACCCAGGGTCTTTATATTTAAAACCTTTTTATTTTATAAATCCCATTATTTTGTTTTGTTTTCATTCAGAGGTGATCTCTAAGTTGGTCCTTTTTAATTAATTTATTTATTTAGAATAGGCACATGGTACAAAGGAGTATATAATAAAAAGTCTCCCTCACCCTTTGTCATTTAGCTCCCCAGTTCCCATCCTTGAAAGTAATCAATGTTCCCAGTTTTTTGTGGATTGGATTCTTTCAGAGACAATTTATGCCTATGCAGTACATATATTCTATCTTTTCCTTTCCTGACACAGCAGTGCCACCTTTACACATTATTTTGCACCTTACTTTTTTTTTTTTAGCAATATGGTAGTTCCTAATTTCTGTAAAGCAGCTACCTTGTTTCTATTATACTAGTATAATTGCAACATGATTCATTGAATAAATTCCATATTGATGGACTTTAAAGTTGTTTCTAATCTTGTTTTACAATTACTTTCTGAATAACCTTGAATATATTTCATTTGCCTATAAGCAAAGTATATCTATAGGGTAGTGTCATAAAAGTATAGTTGCTGATCACATGGTTTGTGCATTTGTAGTTTTAATAGATGTCCACTCAGTTATGCTATGAACCTAAAACTGCTCTAAAAAATAAAGTTTAAAATTAAAAAAAAAATAGACGGCAACATACCAGGAAAAGTTTTCTTTTTTCCCCCTCTTCAAAATTTTTCAACATATATAAGAATCAAAACTTAATATGCATAATATAGAAAGAGCTCATACAAGTCAATAAGAAAAAGAACAACAAGCAAAAACTGGGTGATACAAACTGCAGCAATACATAGTAACATAATAAATGTCAAAAAAATTAAAATTGAGTGAAAAAACATGTCATAAAAATATATATAATATACTTTTATCTATATAAAAATTTTTATAAAGGAACAGCAAATTCAAGTAATATATTATTTAGGATTCATACATATGTGGGAATGCTATAAAAACAATAAAGGAATGATTAACACAAAATTTAGTAAAGTGGTTACCTCTGAAAGGTGGGATAAGGAGGCAGATGTATTTCAATACAGGGGCACAGAGACTAAAGAAACAAGTCATTTCTGTTGCGTAAGTTCACTTTAGTATTATTCTTTAAACTCTGCATATATATTATATACTCTTTCATATGCATGCTATATTTTACACTGAAGACAAAAATAAATGTATGTGTAAAAATAAATAATTCACAGAGGAAGAAGTAGAAGTGCCATTAAATATATAAAGAGGTAGTCTCCATCAATTGTAGAAATACAAATGAAAATGCATTATTTTTTCTAAAATTTTATATTGGCAAAGACTGATAAAGTCCAGTGTTAAGAATATGGAGAAATGAGCATTCACATATAGCTGTGAGTAGAATTGTCATAATCACTCTGGAAGACTGTACATTATGTTGCTGTGTACTAGGGTAACACTGAGTAAGGGGAGCTATGCTCTACCTTGTTTACTTATTTTTTTTTTAATATTATGAGCATGTATTACATTTATTATAGGTTGATAAAGATATTTTTAAAAGGGTTAACAATCCAAATACATCTTTATTTTTATAAAAGAAATCAAACTATTGGATTAATGTTCATCATTAAGTTTCAATTTTATTTTATCTTATTTTATTTATTTATTTATTCTGAGAATGTTGCCCAGGCTAGAGTTCCATGGCATCAACCTAGCTCACAGCAACCTAAAACTCCTGGGCTCCCGAGTAGCTGGGACTACAGGTGCATGGCACTATGCCCGGCTAATTTTTAGTAGAGACAGTGTCTCACTCTTGCTCAGACTGATCTCAAACTCCGCAGCTCAAGCGATCCTCCTGCCTTAGCCTCCCAGAGTGCTAAGATTACAGGCATGAGCCACCACGCCCAGCCAAGTTTCATTTTTATTTCTTATACTGATGTTATATTTAATAAGTTAAAGGATGGGGTCTCAAAAGTTGGAACTGAAAATCTTTATGATTGAAGAAAATTATATCAGTCTTGACATTGAGTGAAATAACTTTATTTATATTATAACAGAGCTGTTAAAGAAAACGAGGAGGATGCATCAGTTGACACCTCTCAGGTAATCTAGATTCAGCAATTTATTGTTGTCTTCCTCACTATCATCGTAATTATGGGGTATATAAGGAATTTTGTTCCTTCTTTCTATAGAGAGTACTTGTTAAATGATCTACTACATATAAATGAGACCACTTGTTTCTTTTGCTTACCTTATCTCATTGATTCTTTTATTTTTTCTTTCCTGTATTCATTCATTCTTTCATAAAAACAGATACCTCCTGGGCCACTGCTTTTTGCCAGACATTATGCTAGGCAAGAAGAATCAGCCTTGAATAAAACAAATCCCAAATCCGTTCTCCTGGAACTTAGAACATATTAGGAAAGACAGACACTGAAGAGTGTTAAAAAGGGTGCTATAGGAGAATACAACAAAGAACCTGACCAAAATGAGGATCAGGAAAGACCTTCTGAAGGAAATAGTATTAAAGCTAAAATTGGTGTGTTACTATGCATTAGCTAGTCAAAAAGCTGGGAAAAGAATATTCCAGATAAAGGGGACTACATATTCAAAGATCTTGAGGTAGAAAAGAACACATTTGTATAAATGAAATACATACACAGTATGTATTTCTTTTGGCTAGGGAAAGGAAAGCAAAGGAAAGGGTGGTTGGTGTGTAACAAGGCTAGAGAGACAAGTAGGGGCAGTTCTGTGGAGAGACATAATAATTCTCTTATTCAACAAATACTTGTTGAGTACTTCCTATATGCCAGGCACTGTTCAAGATTTGGTGAACTTTCATCTTCATTGAACAAATCTGAGTCTCACATTTATCATGGGGCTTACCTTCTTCTAAGGCATGTTAACCCTTTTGAGTCTATCCTAAGAGCAAAGGAAAACTTTGGAAAGGCTCTAGGCAGCAGAGCTACATGGTACTAATTCTGTTTTTAAAAGATTACTTTGCTGCATTATGAAGTATGGACTCTCTAGAAGTCTTTTCTTCATCCAGAGTCACGTGTATCTTCAAAGGAGCCCTGACAGTAGCTATGGCCACTTGAAAATGTGAAAAATAATTTCAGTGCAATAAAGACAAATGCTTCTTCCTATTGAGAACTGACTCATATTGATAAGCATAAGAGAGAATAATTTTTCCATTTCCAAATAGAGATGATAAGGGCAACTAAGGCCTATCCTTACACAACTTGGTGACAATATGTCAAATTAGCTTTTGGGAGATAGCTAAATATATACTTAGGTAGTGGTTTTGAGTCACAGACCCCTTTGCAAGAGTATGATGAAGATTGGCCGGGCGCGGTAGCTCACACCTGTCATCCTAGCACTCTGGGAGTCCGAGGCGGGCGGATTGTTTGAGCTCAGGAGTTCAAGACCAGCCTGAGCAAGAGCGAGACCCTGTCTCTACTAAAAATAGAAAGAAATTAGCTGGACAACTAAAAATATATAGAAAAAATTAGCTGGGCATGGTGGTGCATGCCTGTAGTCCTAGCTACTCGGGAGGCTGAGGCAGAAGGATTGCTTGAGCTCAGAAGTTTGAGGTTGCTGTGAGCTAGGCTGATGCCATGGCACTCAAGCCTGGGCAACAGAGTAAGACTGTGTCTCAAAAAAAAATAAAAAGAATATGATGAAAACTGTGACTATGTGTGAAAAAATTAAAAATTTTCAAACTGTTTGAGGGAGTTAATGGACTCTTAAGCTCATCCATGGACCCCAGGATAATAACCCCTGCATTAAGCATTTAGTCATGAAAAAAAATGTGCAGGCTCACTTGACAAAAGCTTTAGTTATGAAAAAACAATATAGAAATGGGCAAAGAGCTCATTTTAAAGAAATATGTGTTTCACACACACACAATTTTTTTCTTTAAATTTTCATTCTACTGGGGCAAGAAGACTTTTGTAGAGCTGAGAAAGTTTATAGCTCTAGAATAAAAGATTATGTTTCTGAGCAGCTATTGCCATCCCAGTTGGCTTCACTTCTGAAACTAGCACAAGAATATAGCCAGTAGTTGGCTAATTGAAACAGGAGGGAAAGTGCTTATCTTAGCAAAAACAGATCTCTGCTTAGGATCTCTCAAAGTAGACCTAAGCTATTTGATTCAAAACGTTTTGCCTCACATGTTTACAAGAAAAAAAGTTTTTAAATTCTTAGCTTTCTAAAGACTGCCTTTTTTCAAAGTGTTTTCATATCATTTTGGTTCATGTAAAAGATATTCATGCCAAACAATATGCAGTTCCTCCAAAAACTAAACATAGAATAGAATATGATCCAGCAATTCCACTTCTGGGTATATACCCAAAAGTGAAGGCAGGGACTCAGATATTTGTACGCCCATGTTCATAGCAGTAGTGTTCACAGTAGCCAAAAGGTGGAAACAACCCACATGTCCATGGACAGATGAATGCATAAATAAAATGTGGTGGTATGTGTGTGTATATATAGGGTTCTATATATATACACACACAATGGAATATTATTCAGCCTTAAAATGGAAGGAAATTGTGATACATGCTACAAAATGGATGAAACTTGAGACATTATCCTAAGTTAAACAAGGCAGTCACAAAAGGACAAATACTACATGATTCCACTCATATGTAAAATTCATAGTCAAATTCATAGAGGGTGTTGTCATGGGTGGGGAAAGGAAAACGAGGAGCTATTGTTTAATGGGCAGGGAGGTTCAGTTTGGGAAGATGATAAACTTCTGGAGATGGGTGATGATGGTTGCACAACAATGTGAATGTATTTAATACTAATGAACTGTATACTTGAAAATGGTTAAAATGATAAATTTTATGTTGTGTATATATATAAACATAATAACACAACCACAATAAAAATGTATACTCATGTCAGCTGTGGTTCATAAGGATGATTATTGACATTAATGTAGAACACAGATTTGATTTGTTAATGTGCTAACATCACAAACTGGTCTTCTAAAAGATGAACTTATTTTCTGTTTTGTTTTTTAATAATCCAAATAAAATGTGCTATTATGGTAACCACATTTGTTGCAATTTATAAACTCATTGCTTCCTTTTTTGTACCAACAGGAAAATCAAGAGGATCTAGGCCTGTGGGAGGAGAAATGCGGAAGTTTTGTGGATGTCAAAGCCAATGGTAAAATTGAAACTGGTATTAGTATTAAAACAGATCATTCCAAAATGGCTAAATATCTCTATCTAAAAGTCCCTTGAAGGCCGGGCATGGTGGCTCACGCCTGTAATCCTAGCACTCTGGGAGGCCGAGGCGGGTGGATCACTCAAGGTCAAGAGTTTGAGACCAGCCTGAGCAAGAGTGAGACCCTGTCTCTACTAAAAAATAAAAAAGAAATTAGCTGAACATCTAAAAATATATAGAAAAAATTAGCCAGGCATGGTGGCTCATGCCTGTAGTCCCAGCTACTCAGGAGGCTGAGGCAGAAGGATCACTTGAGCCCAGGAGTTGGAGGTTGCTGTGAGCTAGGCTGACGCCATGGCACTCTAGCCCAGGCGACTGAGACTCTGTCTCAAAAAAATAAATAAAAGTCCCTTGATCTTTGGCACCTAAAGCAAGTGACTTCAGTAAGGTGAATAGAAATCTCAGGTTTGTGTCCCCTCTTCTTCAATAATGCATTGCCACAGAGAAATATCGATTATATGTCTTTTGTGAGGAGTATAAGAGAAGTGTAGGCCACATGGAGCCTGTGGTCTCATGGAGGGGCTAGGTCAGCACACTGCTTACACCATCCAGTAGATGAGATGCTACAAATTCCACATTCTATTTTTGTAAGAGTCAAGTGATGAGAAACCGAATTCTAGAGCTCATCAGCGCCAACATTCCAAGCCAGTTGTTCTCAACCATTTCCAGGCCTCCCCATCTGTGGGGATGCCCATCTGTGACATTTCTCACAGGGCTTAGTGATTGGGGGTGAGGGGGACAAGTTTGTCTCTTTAGGAGATGCCTTTCAGATACTTGGGGCTTATGTTATTAGAGAAGCACTCACTTTCCTCCTTCCTTCTCCCTACCCTGTAGAATCACAGACTCTCTCTAACTCCTTTAGAACCCTATTCTATATCTATAGCATAGTACAATGATCAGGGCTGACAGAATGCCCAAAATTTATAAGTAGGAAAGGTTCTCAGGCTTTCATTTCTATAACATCACAATCTTTTTTAACTTCTCTGTAGCACCCCTTTTCCACAAACTCCTACAAACAGGGACATTTGATGTCAAATGCATTAACCTAAGCATAGGTTTAAGTCCATATTACATCTCCTAGTTATTTGCATTTTTCAGTATCTCTAAAAAAATTGTTAATAAAGGGCTTTGTCTTTGGTTAAAGGAAATTAATATACCTACAATCAATCACAGGGAAGGAGTATTTTGAGGAGCCAGGTAAGGCCCTACTGGTGCACCTGCCATTATGTTCCCTGTAGAGAGTCACAGACAAGGCTGGCAGTAAGAAGTGATCAGGTAGGAGACACCCAGTCATTCATCTAGCACAGATTAAAAATGCTCAGTGTCCTTTGCTTCCTAAAGCAAAGATGTATGCAATACATTTTAGCAAATTTTTTTTGAGACAGAGTCTTGCTCTGTTGCCCGAGCTAGAGTGCCATGGCGTCAGCCTAGCTCACAGCAACCTCAAACTCCTGGGCTCAAGCCAGCCTCCCCGGTAGCTGGGACTACAGGCACTCGCCACTATGCCCGGCTAATTTTTTCTATTTTTAGTTGTTTTGGCTAATTTATTTCTATTTTTAGTAGAGACAGGGTCTCGCTCTTGCTCAGGCTGGTCTCGAACTCCTGAGCTCAAGCAATCCTCCCGCCTCAGCCTCCCAGAGTGCTAGGATTACAGGCGTGAGCCACCACGCCTGGCCAGCAATGTTTTGATTAGGGAAAATTCTAATGCTTGTAACTGTATTTTACAGGTAGAAAAGAGATTTACTATAAATGAGGACACAGAGAGCTTCAGCATTACAGTTCTAGAGGCTGGAAAAAAGAAAAAGATAGGAAAAAAGAAGAGAAGAATAAAGAAAGATAAAAAAATATTTTAAAAGTAAAAGAGAGCTTCAACATACAACTAAGGCAATATAACTAATAAGTGAACAGAACTTTGCCTTATACATTTTTATATCCCCATAATACCTGAATATACCACCTTACAGAGTCAGTACACAGCATTTGCTGATCAGAGCAAGCTCAGGTCCTCTGGACTCCTAGTTTAGTCATCTTGCTATACTCATGGTTAACTGATCTCCTTAATTATCCCATTGAGAAGCAAAATTTAGTCAGTATCCTGGTCTTTGCAGGTCCAGCCTCTCTTGGTTTGGATTTCTCCTTGCATGGTTTTGAGCATCTATATGGGATCCCACAACATGCAGAATCACACCAACTCAAAAATACTGGGTAAGTGAAAACAAGAATTTTCACAAGGAGGCTCTAGTTTCTGGATTAAAAAGATTTGAAAGGAACTTTTGTGAGATGTCTGAGCCAATGCTAATGTGTGCCAAGCCTTTTCCTCCTTGATACTGCTTGTAGATCTTTAAGAACCTTCATTGAAGATCACCCAGAGCAGTAGCTTTCAATTTTTATTTTTATTTTTTGGTTAAAATTAGACAATTATACAAACTGTAATATTGAACCTAAAAATATAGATGAAGTAAAAATATGGAGCTGCTGTGATCAAAGTAGAGGAGAGATCTTTATCACTGGGTTTTACTTTCACCTTTTTTGCAGAAACCTGGGAGAATATACTGTGAAAAATCACTGACCTAGAAAAAGGCTTTTACTGAAAGGGGACAGCGAGCCAGAGAACAGAAAAGTGTGGCATCTCATATCACTTTTGATTCCCTCAGGAAGATCATTTCAGGCTAATATTATTGACAAGTAGTTGCCAGAGGCATCAAACCAAAAGGAAACAAAACCAAAGAAAAATAGAGTCTAATGAAGGTTGTCAGGTTCAGGTGCCGTTTACTTGACAGGTAGGCATAGTGACAAGTCTGTCAGAAACTGCTGCTGTCACACCAGCCTGAACTCTGTGCTCGCCACCCCCAGTTCCGTTCCTGGTCTTCCCCTATTAAGCACTGTGGAAGTCTATTAGGACAGTATCCTTTCATTTTAGCTGCAGAGAAGTGCTCAAAAAATTCATCAATGGATATTTACTATGTGCTTGCTATTGTAGAGGATTCATAGGAGATAGTCCTCCCCACACAAGAGATATTTAGAAAAGATATCTAAGATGAGATCATGTGTACCAATTGTCTTAGGAATGAGTGCCACAGGAATCAAAGGAGGAGAATCACATTCACCCACGTTGGGTCAGGAAATCTTTATGGAAGTGACAAGAGTTGAGCCTTGAAAGATGCATGGGACCTAAGTGTTTCAGGGGAGAGTGAAGCTATTTATTAATAATATATTTGTGATAGTAGTTAATGATAACCCTTATTTGTTTCAGTGATGGAGATGCTTACCGTCTTTATAACCTGGATGTCTATGGATATAAAATACATGACAAAATGGGCATTTATGGTTCAATACCTTATCTTCTGGCCCACAAACTGGGGAGGACTATAGGCATTTTCTGGCTGAATGCCTCGGAAACACTAGTGGAGATCAATACAGAGCCTGCAGTAGAGGTGAGCTGTGGATCATGGCCGCACGTCACACTTACAGAAGAAACAAAACCACTGCAGTGTGATCATAGCTCTTGTCTTTGTAGAGTCAGTTCTCTACCACCAAAAGCTTTGCAGTGTAATCAGTAAATGTCAGTAGCAGCTACTAAAGGAACTCACATATGAATGGATGTAGGTTGTAGGTTAGAGGGAAATTTCTCATATTTTCATTCCATTCCTTTTCCAGTACACACAGACCCAGATGGGCCCAGTTGCTGCTAAGCAAAAGGTCAGATCTCGAACTCATGTGCACTGGATGTCAGAGAGTGGAATCATTGATGTTTTTCTGCTGACAGGACCTACACCTTCTGACATCTTCAAGCAGTACTCACACCTTACAGGTATTTGCATGTAGAAATGCCAGTTTCTAGTTCCATTATATATCCTCTATCCCATGTGTCATCACTGTAAGTTAGTATTTTTTGCACATTATGTAGAATTTATAAACAACTTACCCAAGCATTTTAAGTAGCAAGCACTAAACTGTTCCTGCTTTTGCAGTAGAAGGACTTCAACTTCTGACTATTAGGTAATCACCTTGGGTGATCATTTTTCTATCAAAGGCACCTGCTCTTCTTTTACTCTTCATCACTCTGGATTGCTAAATTTAATCGTATCCTTTGTGCTTGACTTTTGTGTGCTCTTAAAATCAGCTTTATCCTAAGCAAATCTGTGTCTACTTTATAAGACTGGAAATGGGAAAAAAATCTTTGCCAAATCTTTCAAAAATAAAACAACAAAAAGACACAGCCCAATTCTAAAATGGGCAAGCACTTGAATAGACATTTCTCCAAAGAAAATGTATAAATGGACAACAAGCTCATGAAAAGATTCTCAACATCATTAGTCATTAAGATAATGCAAATCAAAACCACAGTGAGATGCTACTTCACACCCACTTGGATAGCTAAATCATAAAAATGGAAATAAGTGTTGAGATGTGGAGAAATTAGAACCTCATGTATTACTTGTAGAAATATAAAATGGTTCAGCCACTGTGGACACAGTTTGGCATTCCTAAAAGGGTTAAACATGGAATTACCATATGACCCAGTGTGATAATTAATTGTGTGTTTTAACTTGGCTAGACCATGGTGACCAGATATTTAATTAAATACCAGTCTAGATGTCACTGTGAAGTTATTTTCAGATGTGATTAACATTTAAATCAGTTGACTTTGAGTAAAGCAGATCACTCTCCATAATATAAGTGGGTCTCATCTAATCAGCTGAAAGCCTTAAGAGAAAAAGACTGAGGTTCAACCAGTAAGTATAATACAAATATTCCAAAATCCAAAAATATCTGAAATCCCTGGCTTTGCTCAGTAGTTACCACTCCCTCACCCACCTGCCACCTTCCATATTTTTTGTTGAAATTACTTCTCTCTGATTCTCTTCATTTTTGTGATTTTACTCCTTTTTTCTTTTCTTAACTCTGATTTTAGTGGGACTTTAGGAGGGGAAAGAGGTAAATACAAGTGGTTAACCAGAAGTCCTTCATGTTTTTAGTAAACATTTTGATAATAATTTCCTGACATTTCTTCTTGACTTCAGTCTATTCCCTTCAAGTCAGTATGCCCTGACTTAATTTTTCTAAAACATAGGTCTGCCACAGTTACATCTTGCCGAAGTTCTGATGGCTTCTCGTAAGACAAGATTCAGAATTCCTAGCCTGAACCACAGAATGCTTTACAGACTGACTCTCTACAGTTTCATCTCCTGCTAGTCTCTCTCACACTGTAACACCCTGGATATTTCTTTTTCTCTAAGCCTGTTATGTACATCTCTGCCTCTTTGTCTTTTCTATTCCCTGTGCCTGGATCACTCTATCTATTCTTCCTGTCTGGTATATTCCTACTTATTCTTTAAGGTCCAAACCAAATGTTACCTCTTCTGTGAAGCCTTCAAGATTCCACCCTTCATGCAGTCAGAATTTATTAACCTCTGATAACACTAGATCGATATCTTTAACATAGCAGTTATACCTCAGGACAGAGCAGTTTATTTACATGCTGGCCTCTTTGGCCAAATTGTCACTTCCTTGAAGGCCTATACTTTCTTCTCCTTGACATTCTAAGTACCAAGCTCAGTGCTTAGTACCCTGTAAACACATGGGAAATGTTTATTAAACAAATAATGATCATCATGGTGGCAGTTAACTCAGTTGTCATCTTCCTCTTTTAGGCACACAAGCCATGCCCCCTCTCTTCTCCTTGGGGTATCACCAGTGCCGCTGGAACTATGAAGATGAGCAGGATGTGAAAGCAGTAGATGCAGGATTTGATGAACATGACATTCCTTATGATGTCATGTGGTTGGACATAGAGCACACTGAGGGCAAAAGGTACTTCACCTGGGACAAAAAAAGATTTCCAAACCCCAAAAGGATGCAAGAGTTGCTCAGGAGCAAAAAACGTAAGGTAAAATAAGCCAACACTCCTGAACCTTTTAATTACAAAGCTTTTTAAAATTTTTGAAACTTGTCTTGGCACATTAGTGGAGGAGAATCATCCAATAACAAATGGCCATGAAAATAGTACCTTCAACTGTAATTGTACCTGGGATATTAGAGAAAATGAATGGTGAAAAGGTGGTGATTTTGCTGTGTGGTGGCTCACACCTGTAATCCCAGCTACTCAGGAGGCTGAAATGGGAGGATCATTTGAGGCTGAAGTGAACTGTGGTGGTGCCACTGCACCCCAGCCTGGGTGAGAAAGGTGGTGATTCCATCCATCCCTGCCTCAGTTGTCTAGGTCCCTATAATGATGAAGGGGCCTAACATTTTCAGTTCCATTTGTTGTGGCCACCCTCCAGTAATGTGATGGATCCCCACCACTCAAAATTTGGTTCTAATGTCACAGTTGACGACACCACATGTGCACCAAGATTGTATGAATAAGTTTATTACTCACATAATGAGGCTTTTTGGGAAGAGTAGGGCTGGCTCCCAAGCTGGTATGAAAATGTCTGAGAACTGAAAAAGGAGAGTGGCTCAGCTTCTATGGTGGTTAGAGGGTGGGGATGGGATGAAGGTTTTTGCACATGGGCTGGGTTTGCATGGTTTGAACCTCCTGTTGACACCTAAGGAGAAAGCACCAGAGCTTTCTTTGTCAGCGTGTCCAAATGTGGGCAGAAGGTAAGGGGAAGTGGTGGAGCTTAAAAGCCCTTAAAAGTCAAACATCAAATATGGTGTCAGATTCTTCTTATTTATTTATTCTTAGAGACAGGGTCTCAGTCTTTCTTCCAAGCTGGAGTGAAGTGACATGATCATAGCTCGCTGCAACCTTGAACTCCTGGGCTTAAGCAATCCTCCTGTCTCAGCCTTCCAAGTAATTAGGACTACAGGCACACATGCCACCACACCCAGCCGATTTTTTTAAAAAAATGTTTGGGCTGAGGAGCCGCAGGTAGGGCGCAGTTACCACCCCGTCCACTCCTGGTCCTTGTCCCCTCAGTGGCATGGCGTGCGGGGCGACACTGAAGCGGCCCATGGAGTTCGAGGCGGCGCTGCTGAGCCCCAGTTCCCCGAAGCGGCAGCGCTGCGCCCCTCTCCCTGGCCCCACTCTGGGCCTCAGGCCCCGGGACGCCGAGCTGCCACCACCGCAGCTTCCAGACACAGACCCTACAGCCGACTCTGCAGCAGCCCGCCCCGCCTGGCAGCGAGCGGCACCTTCCAACTCCGGAGCAGATTTTTCAGAACATTAAACAAGAATATAGTTATCAGAGATGGCGACATTTAGAAGTTGTTCTTAATCAGAGTGAAGCTTGTGCTTAACCTTGTGAGTTAACCTCACTCCTCAGCACTCACAACGCCTAGTTCTCCAGGTACTTCCTGGATGAAGAAGGACCAGCCCACCTTTACCCTCTGACAAGTTGGAATAATATGTGAGCATCTCTTAAAAGACTACGAAGATAAGATTCGGGAGGAGTATGAGCAAATTCTCAATACCAAACGAGCAGAACAATATGAATCTTTTGTGAAATTCACACATGATCAGATTATGCAACGGTATGGGACAAGGCCAACAAGCTATGTGTCCTGAAGCTTTGTTGCATAACTGGGTACCAGGTTTGACCTCAAGAGATGGCTGTTGTACACTTTTTGCAACTGGTTTGATATCACATTCCAACTCCAACTTTTCATCCTGAGAACACTTAAACATTTCTGCAGATCCATTTTGTACAACTTGAAAGACCTTAAAACTTTCTGGTTGCCACAAGCGTATCTTTCTTTTCTGCTCATCCAATAAACAGCTGTGCCCTACTGTGATAGATTTTCCAAACAAAAATACCTGGAGCAGCAGTTTAGCAAAATATGCCTTTAGTGGCACTCAACAAATGGAGTTTCCCCAAGCACAGTTCTGTAAGAAGTGTGTGTGAGAGTGTGTGTGTATATGTGTGTATGTGTATTTTAAGTTATTCGTATTGTGCAAATTTTTTTTTGGTCTTGGGGATTCTGGCTGTGAATTTGATGCACGACAATTATGGTTTAAAACATTTGCTTGGTCTACAGAAGATCATTAATGTTTTGTGACCATATAAGTTGTAACAGTGGATTGTTTTATGTGTAGGTATTATTGTTGAATACAGGGACTGTTTCCAGGCACAGAATATGAATCATAAGTTAGGATGGACATTAGATGTGATTATGATGATATAGCGAAGGTCTGCAGTCCTAGATCTACAAATGTGCAGTGAGAAGTTAGAACAAACTGGAGACGGGCCATTGACACATGGACTCTGCCTAGCTGTGTTAGAAAAATACTTTGATTCCAAGCCTTAAAATACCCACATGGAGTCAGTGCTCACCTCATTTACACAATCAAAGAGCTCCCTGGACACTGAACCTCTAAAGGGAGAAGGTCTCCCCTGCAGTAGGAGCATCAGGGTTTGCTCAGGAACATAACATAGGTGAGCATGGGCCTGGGGCTGGGCCAGGCCCTGGAAGCACTGCTACTTGGGAAGAGCCACTTCACCTTTGTATCAGTTATTAAAAATAGAATTTGGATCCTTTGGTCAGGTTCCCCCAAATTCTTTTGATGTGTCCATGTTCAACTGCTTGAGCTTTGTTTTGGCAACCCCCTGCCCAAAGTTGCTCATAGGCTATTCTTCACCTTTTTTCCAAGGCTGAGGAACAGAAATTAGCCTCTGTTTTGAGGAGGTGGAAGTTAAGTATACATTTATTTTTTACTGTGACTTGTTCAGGACCACATTTTACAAAATGCCTTGTTTCCTTTATTATTGTTTCTGGAAAGGAAAGTTCTATTAATATTGTTTTAGTTTGAATATAGAATAGTTTTTTTAATTAGGGCTTATTTTGAAAAAGTCTGAGTGTAATTCAAATGTATGCCAGTACCTTCCAAAGTAAGGTAATATTCAGAGAGAGTTGTTCTGATCGGATGGCTTAGAGAAATTTCTGGAATATTCACATTCGAAGATTTGTTATTAATGAATGTCTTTGACTTAAATCTAACCAAAAACTGCAACATTATTCTTTGTACATTTTCATTATATACTGTTAACAAGCTTAGTTGCAAACAAATAAAATACTTAAGATAAAAAAAAAAAATTTTTTTTGTAGAGACGAGGTCTCACTCTGTTGCCCCGGTTGATCTTGAACTCCTAGTCTCAACCTAGAGTCTTTATTACACTATTTTTCCTGCATGCTTCTCACCTCTCAATCTGGCCAAGGAAAGAGCTGAAATAGAAAATAGAGAGGAGGCTGGGCGCAGTGGCTCATGCCTGTAATCCTAGCACTCTGGGAGGCTGAGGCGAGAAGATTGCTTGAGCTCAGGAGTTCAAGACCAGCCTGAGCAATAGTGAGTCCCCATCCCTACTAAAAATAGAAAAAAATTAGCAGGGTGTGGTGGCACATGCCTGTAGTCCCAGCTACTGGGGAGGCTGTGGCAGGAGGGTCGCTTGAGCCCAGGAGTTTGAGGTTGCTGTGAGCTATGATGATGTCACTGCAATCTAGCCAGGGTGACAGAGTGAGACTTTGTCTCAAGAAAGAAAATGGGGAGGAGGAGAAGCCACTGGAAAGTGTATAATGCTGCTTTCCAGATCCAGAAGTGGTGGTGGTGATAATAGCAAAAATGAAAAGATTAAAGGAGAGAAGAAAATGGAGAGAGGAAAAGGGGGGCAAAACTCTATATGTATCCTGTAAATAGATACAGTCTCGCTCCCTGAAATTAAAGTTGCCTTTTCAACCCATTCCTTTGATTCCCCAGACTTTTCACAGATGGCCAGAGCCAATTCTGTTAACTACCATTTATCAAGCATTATTACGGGCTAGACAGTAGGATAAAACACATTATTCCATCCAGTCATCACAAAACTATGAGGTAGGTCTTGATACCCTATTTTTCACATGAAGAAAGTGAGGCTTAGAGGGGTTTGGAAATTTCCACAAAGGCACACAGTGAATAAGTAGCAGGACAAGAATCTGAACTTTGGCCTATCTGACTCCAGAACTTCTATCCTTATAAGCAGTTATTTACTGAGGACTTTGAATGTCCAAGATGCTGTGCTAGTGCTGAAGGGAATGCAGAGATGAGCTCCTCAGGATCTTATACTGTGTGGGGGAAAGGCAAGTATACAATCACCATACAGGGCAGGAATATAAGGGCCAAAGAAAGGTTGAGGTGTGGGGCAGGGCAGGAGAGGGAAGATTGTATCTTGCTGAAGGACTCAAGCAGGGCTTTGTGCCAGAGGTGTATTTTATTTATTTTATTTTTATTTTATCTCATTTTATTTTTTGAGATGGGGGTCTCACTGTGTTCCCCAGGCTTGTCTCGAACTCCTGGCCTCAAGCAATCCTCCTGCCTTAGCCTCCCTAGTAGCAGGGATTACAGATGCACCACTGCGCCCAGCCTAGAGGTGCATTTTATTTTATTTATTTTTGAGACAGAGTCTCACTCTTTTGCCCAGGCTAGAGTGCTGTGGTGTCAGTCTAGCTGATAGCAACCCCAGATTCCTGGCTCATGTGATCCTTCTGCCTCAGCCTCCCAAGGAGCTGGGACTACAGGTGCACCCCACCACGTATGGCTAATTTTTTCCATTTCTAGTAGAGATGGGGTCTCACTCTCACTCAGGCTGATCTCAAACTCCTGAGCTCAAGTGATCTTCCCACCTTGGCCTCCCAGAATGCTAGGATTAGAGTCATGAGCCACCACACCCAGCCTAGAGGTGCATTTTAGATGAGCCCTGAAGGATGAGTCTCTAACTAGTAGAGAAGCTGGGAGAGAGATGAGGGCAATGCAGCCAGAGGATGGAGCACGCGGGGGTGTTTGGAAAACAGCGCACACGTTGGTTTGACAGAAAAACAAGGAATGTGAAGGTTTGAGTAGTAGGGGATCTGGCCAGAAAGGTTGGGGCCTTTTCGTAGGCTGCTTTGTATGCATTTGGAGACATTAAAAGTTTTTGAATAAGGTGTTAATATCCAAAATATATAACAAACTCCTACAACTCAACAACAAAAAAACAAACAATTATAAAATGGGCAAAGTTCTTGAATAGGCATTTCTCCAAAGAAGATACAAATTCAACAAGTACATGAAAAGATACTCAACATTACTAATCATTAGGGAAATGCACATCAAAACTACAATACCACTTTACACCATTAGGGTGGCTACTATTTTAAAAAGCAGAAAATAATAAGTGTTGCAAGGATGTGGAGAAATTGGAACATCTGTGCACTGTTGGTGGGGATGTAAAATTGTGCAGCTGCTGTAGAAAGAAGTATGGCAGTTCCTCAAAAAATTAAAAATAGAATTACCGTATGATCTAGCAATTCCACTTCTGGGTATATACCCACAGAAATTAAAAGCAGGAACTTGATCAGATATTTGCATACCCATGTTCATAGCAGCATTAGTCACAGTAGCCAAAATGTGAGTCCATGAACAGATGAATAGATAAACAAAATGTGATATATGCATACAATGGAATATAATTCAGCCTTGAAAAGGAAGAAAATTCTAATATGTGCTACAACATGGATGAACCTTGAGGACATATGTTACATCCATTCATAAAAAGACAAATATTGTATGATTCCACTAATCTGAAGTAAATGAAGTAGTCAAATTCATAGAGAAGTAAAGAGTCAAACTTCTACTTTCACAGAAAGTAGAATGGTGGTTGCCAGGGGCTGGAAGAAGGGAATGGGGAATTATTGTTTAAAGAATATAGAGTTTTAGTTTTGCAAGATGAAAAGAGTTCTGGAGATTAGTTGCAAAACAATGTGAATGTACTTATTAACACTACTGAATTGTATACTTTATGGCTAACATGGTAAATTTTGTATTATGTATATTTCACCACAATTTAAAATTTAGGGAAGTTTTTGAGCAATGAAGAATTAAACTTTAGTATGTAGGATGGATTAGAATAGAGATAAGGACCAGGCATAGAGGCACATACCTGTAGTCCCAGCTATTCAGGAATCCAAGGCAGAAGGATTCCTTCAGGCCAGGAATGTGAGACGAGCCTGGGCAATATAGCAAGACTTTGTTTCATACATAAATAAATAAATAAATTTAATTAATTAATTATTTTTTTAAAAAAGAATAGAGATGAAGAAGGAGGATTAGAAGGTTGTTCTAGCCAAATAGAGTGGTATTGAGGCCCTAAACTGGGTGGAAGTGATGGTATTAGAAAGGCTGGGAGAGATGCTAGAGGCATTGGAGCTATGGCTCACAACTTTTCTGAAACTTTTTAAATATGCCTTTACTATTAGGCATACAGGGGTTTTATTTGTTTTTAACATGTTATTCTCTTTGTTTCATTAATGTTTGCTTATATCAGTCTTATCATAACCTCTAAATGTCTAGGGAGCAGGCACCCTGCCTACTTAATCCTTTGTGTATAGTATCCAACATCCAGCATTATGGACAGAAGCTTAGTAAGTGCCATCTTAAGAACACCTATTGGTTAGGTAGCAATAATTGTAAAAGCATTGGCCTGGGTTTGATAGCAATTAAAATTTTCATAAGCACGTGAAAGGTTATAGGGTTTTACTGGTATCTGAAATATTTTAATACTGGTTATAGTTCTTTCTGAGTAAAATTTGAACCCCAAAACTATGGTAAAAACATACAAATAACATGGAAGTGAACATATATCTTTTATAAAACTGATGAGATCTTCACACCTTTGTGTCCTCACAGCTTGTGGTCATCAGTGACCCCCACATCAAGATTGATCCTGACTACTCAGTGTACGCTAAAGCCAAAGAACAGGGATTCTTTGTGAGGAGTCGTGAAGGGGGAGACTTCGAAGGGGTTTGCTGGCCTGGTATGAAATCGCATTATATGCCATTATTTCTACCTGTTCAGTCCCAATCAGTGAAGGCTTCGTGGCTGTCATTCTCGTTCCCTATAGATATCTCTTGTTCCTATAGCGGTGTTTTAAAAGGAAGAGATAGTATTGCCGCCTTTTGTATCTTTCGTAACACCTGGTATAGTCTGCTTTATATATATTTATCAATCAATAATTGAATGAGGCCGGGCATGGTGGCTCATGCCTGTAAATCCTACCACTTTGGGAGGCCAAGGTGGGAGGATTGCTTAAGCTCAGGAGTTCAAGACCAGCCTGAGCAAAAACAAGACCCTGTCTCTATTTAAAAAAAAAAAAATTAAAAAATAGAAAAAAAATAATTGAATGAATGAATGAAAAATAAACAAGCTAACCTCCATGGCATGCTATTTCTCTAAGTAGATAGAGATAAAAAGTGAGGGAATGAGAAAAGGGACGCTGAACATACTTCTCTATTCTCTTTAAGAGCCAAGGATCCACTGCAGGGTATTTGCTTAACTTGGGCTGTCTTGGGCCATTAGTGAGGGACAGGCTCCATCTTGATGCTTGCTCCTTGCATTCCCCTGGGCATCTGGCATTGAAAGGTCTAGTGATTGTCACTGTGGCCTAGCATTGCCTTCATTCACTTCTCCCCAGACCGTGCCTCTATCAGCTAACTTTTATATGTGATGTAAGGTGCCCATTGATTTCCCAGCTCTCACATCTGATGTCTTCTTTACAACATCTTGCTGTGAGGACCACTCTTCCTAACCAGGCTATCTACTATTCTGCCTCTACAGGTCTCTCCTCTTACCTGGATTTCACCAATCCCAAGGTCAGAGAGTGGTATTCAAGTCTTTTTGCTTTCCCTGTTTATCAGGTTGGTTTTTATTCTTTTGCTCTTTTCTAGTTACTTGAAAGGGTGGAAGAAGGAAAAAAGTGATTGAATAGAACTATTCTGCTTCATTGAGTAGTTACTGATATATAGTGCTTGTATGAAATGGCACGGATGACCACCACATTACAAACTTTGGTGGTGCTGGGAGAGGTGCTGTATGCATTACCAAGTGCACAAAAGCTGTGATTTTTACCTCTAGTATAGCAGCCTCTATGATATATCAAAGTGCTTTATAACAGAGTTTTATTATATTTTCAAATGACTATATATTTGTATATAAAATAGAATTCTATAACTATTACTTAAAGGTGGTGATGCATGTGAAAATATCTTACAAATATGTCATTAAAAGTGAAGCATAATGATAAATCAATTATTAAAAAATCTTATAAGAACCACAGAGAGAACCGGAGAAACCACATCTGGAGAACTGTTTTCAACCAATTATGATGATGATGATATCTAGCACAAACTGAGCGTTTGCTATGTGCCAAGCACTTGACATGCATTATACCATTTGTCTTCACAATAACCCTGTGAAGTTGGAATATAATTAAATCTTATTCCACAGGTGACTTGTTTTCTTTTGACTCTTTACCTTCAACTATTTCTAAATATGAGCACTGCTATGAGCAAGGCTATATGGTTTCCAAATATTTAACTGCCTTAACTGTCCTTAAGGGATTGGCAAAGTTTTTTGGTAAAGAACCAGATAGTAAATATTCCCAACTTTGTAGGCCGGGAGGTCTCCTTTTCAATTACTCAACTCTGCCATGGTGGCAGTCAAAAGAAAACAAGTAAGCCACCTCCAGGCATTTGAAAGACCATCTCTCCTGTGGGCCAGGCAGCAGATGTATTCTATGTGTCCCAGAAGGCAAGCTAGGTAGGCCCTGTGAGGAGAATGTTACAAGGAGCAGAAAATAATGGAATGAGCTGTCTGAGGGGCTCCCTGTGATTTTAGCTATTCAGTCAAATGCTGAGAGACCAGGGATTCTATAAAAGGGATTTGAACACCATGTTAACTAGATGACTCATATCCCTTCCCACTCTAAATTAAACAATTCTGTATAGAACACAAACTATAGATCATGCTAACTTTTAAAGTATTATTAATAGAAGATAGAATCTTGCTAAAAAAAAAAAGATAGAATCTTGTTATGTATGGGTATAATTGCCCTTAATTAAGACTTGTAGCAGATGATGGATGATAAAGAACCTAATGTGGGCCAGGCACGGTGGCTCACGCCTGTAATCCTAGCACTCTGGGAGGCCAAGGTGTGCGGATCGTTTGAGCTCAGGAGTTTGAGACTGGCCTGAGCAAGAGCGAGACCCCATCTCTACTAAAAATAGAAAGAAATTAATTGGCCAACTAAAAATATATAGAAAAAATTAGCTGGGCATGGTGGCGCATGCCTGTAGTCTCAGCTACTCGGGAGGCTGAGGCAGGAGGATTGCTTGAGCACAGGAGTTTGAGGTTGCTGTGAGCTAGGCTGATGCCACGGCACTCTAGCCCAGGGAACAGAGTGAGACTCTGTCTCAAAAAAAAAAAAAAAAAAAAGAGCCTAATGTGAACATTCACAAGCTTCCCTGTAGGGGTTCTCCAGGGAGATCTTAGAGTGAACTTGCTGAGGAATATATATTTCACAGACTATACAGTGTAGCATTCTTTCATTCATCAACAAATATTTATTAAGAACTTTTAGTGGGCCAGGTACCATTCTAGGTGTTTGGGATTTATTAATGAACAAAACAGACAAAATTCCCCGCTCTGTGGAGCTTATAATCTAGCAGTGGAGCAAAGGACTGAGCAATAATAAACATAACAAAGAAATTAATTAAATGGGGTAGGAAAGGGGGACAGCTATCATATAAACATCATCAATGTGGAAATATTATTATGACCAAGATTTACTTCATAGGGATCTACAGACATCCTCTTCATATGGAATGACATGAATGAGCCCTCTGTCTTTAGAGGGCCAGAGCAAACTATGCAGAAGAATGCCATTCATCATGGCAATTGGGAGCACAGAGAACTTCATAACATCTATGGTTTTTATCAGGTAAGACATTCAGAAAGAAGTCAGCTGGACTCATGTGACCTGCCTTTTGGGCTGAAAGTCATTTGGTTTGTAATAGCTATACTATACTGTTCATTTCTCTTTGTTTGTCTTTTCTGACAATTTTCTGCAATGAGTCTTAGGGAGTGGCCAACATAAGACTTTCTGTGTGTGTGTATAGAGGTGGGATCTCACTATGTTGCCCATGCTGGTCTCAAATTCCTGACTTCAAACAACCTTGGCCTTCCAAAATGCTGGGATTACAGGCATGAGCCATAACACCCAACCAAAACTTTTTATTACTTCTTTCTGCTTCTTTTCCTTCCATAATGAACTTGATGAATTTTAAAACAGTATGAGATTAATGATAACATAGAAACATCTACCTTAATAGGAGCTATGAGTAAATAGCACTCACTGAATATGACTTCAAACTTTTATTGATGTAGGCAGTGTATAAATATGTAAACAAAAGTAATTAAAACAAACCTTTTAAAATTTCACAAATATCTAAATACAGCAAGTCTTACATTCATACTAGGGGAGCAAGATTTAAAACACAGATATATTTTTTTTAATGTAGAAAGCCTTCCTTAAGTACTTAGCCTTCTCAATAAAGGTGGTAGAATTGTCTTTCATTTGCCAATTACATCCAAAAGATTTGGCAATCACTTGCCCTAATTTATACCCATGGTTGTTTATTATTTTCAAAATGTGACTATATTCCTATGGCCCTCGCATCAATTGGTATTTTCCAGTGGGAGCTACTGGCTAGATATAGTACAGTTTTCAGATAGTATGTGTTTGCTTCCCTAACAACCTATTAGTATAACTGCAAGCTGCTTTAGTCAGAGAATTTTCTTATGTGGGCCACGGCTAGTAACTTAACATCTATGAATCTCAATTTTTTTATAACCAATGAAAACTATGTGTCTCAGAGGTGGTTGTGTATATTATATGAAAAAATATTATAAAATGCTTACTATTGTAAGCACCAAATAAATGCTAGCTTATTGTTTACTATTATTTCATTGCTATTGTTAAAGAAATTTTTTCATTCTTTTAACAGGGTAATTTAGAGGAGTGTCATTAAATCATGAAAATTATTTGATGGATTTTTTTTTTTTTTTTTGAGACAGAGTATCACTCTGTTGCCTGGGCTAGAGTGCCAGCCCAGCTCACAGCAACCTCAAACTCCTGGGGTCAAGCAATCCTACTGCCTTAGCCTCCTGAGTAGCAGGGACTACAGGTGTGCGCCACCATATGCTAATTTTTTGTATTTTTAGTTGCCCAGCTAATTTCTTTCTATTTTTAGTATAGATAGGGTCTTGCTTTTGCTGAGGCTGGTCTTGAACTACTGACTGCAAGTGATCCTCCCGCCTTGGCCTCCTAGAGTGCTAGGATTACACGCGTGAGCCAACCCACCTGGCCTGATGGATTTACTATTTTCCATTTCACATTCATACCTACTGTGTACTTTTTGCATGTTAGATAGCTTTGAGGATGTCTTCACAATGCCCTAATCTAATCATTCTTTGAAATTCTTCTTCTTTGACTTTATAGCAAATGGCTACTGCAGAAGGACTGATAAAACGATCTAAAGGGAAGGAGAGACCCTTTGTTCTTACACGTTCTTTCTTTGCTGGATCACAAAAGTATGGTAAGGAATGGCTCATCTCAGACTGAAAAACACAACGTAGCGACCTGTCTCTCTTTTATTTATTTATTTATTTATTTGTCTCTCTTTTTTAAAATCATTTATGGTATATGCTGCTATTATTTTGATGCCTTCATTTTCAATAACCATTGGTCAAGCCTTTAATTTTAGACAGTGATGTGCCCTGAAGTATACATTTTGTCCTACAAGACTGACTAAAGCAATTTTTTTTCTTTTTTAATTTATTTTTATTCCAGCATATTATGGGGTTACAAATATTACAGTTACGTATATTGCCCATGCCCCCCTACCCCCTCGAGGCAG
>VBSM01001044.1:10991294-11043363 GCA_008086735.1 Cheirogaleus medius | reverse complement strand
GAATAAGATTCTAGGTTGAGCATTATTCTGTTTTAGAAGAGTGAGAATGGGGCCCCAGTCTTTACTTGCTTGTAAAGTTTCAGTAGAGAAGTCTGGCGTTATTCGGATTGGCTTTCCTTTGTATGTTACTTGACTAAAGCAATTTTAATCAAGTTTGATGCTTGTTTCCCACAGAAGAAATGACCACTTAGTTGTAGGTACAGTGACTTCAAACTATGCAGTCTGCTGGGATGGTCATCTCTGATCCTGTCTCTTTGATTTATTGAAACCAGAGAAATATACCTCTGCCACATTCCATGAACCACCTGTTCCACTTAGCAATGTGGCTTAAAATAGACCTGGCTGTTGCTTGTGGTCAGGGTCATCTATAACTGGATCCAGTTTACTAGCAAATGCAGATCTAGTTCAACTTAACCATCCTGTGGCAGGAAGGCTATTTTAAGTCCCCTGGCCTTGCATAAACAACTGAGAGCTTAGGTCCTACTTTGAAGAATCAAGCCTTTACTATACTGTGGACATTATTAGGCCTCCCACTCTACCTCTGAAAACCAGCGTCTGTGGTACTTTGGAAAAGGCCAAAATATTATCATCTCAGCCAAAGATTTATGTACAGAGAGCTCATCACAGCACTAGTGCTTGAAACAAAAGAAAGAGAGGAAAAGAGAGGGAGGGAGGGAGAGAGAGAAAGACAAGGAAAGAAGAAAAAGAAAGAGGAGGGAAGGAAGGAGGGAGGGAAAGAAAGAAAAGCTAAAAATGTGACAATAGGGAATAGTTATAAAAGGATGGTGTAGCTATATGATATGAGGCTATTTAAAATGGTAACTTTAATTGCATGAGAAAATGTTTGAGATCATGATAAATGGGAAAAAAAAACCCTAAGTATGTATTATCCCAATTTTTCTATTGATACATATTAGATGTACATATTTTCAAATTACATGTGATAATTTGACACATTTATATAATCAAATCAGGGTAATTGGGATATCTATTACTTTAAATATTTATCTTTTCTTTACACTAGAAATATTCAAATTATTCTCTTTTAACTATTTTGAAATGTACAATTAATATTTACTATAATTACCCTACTGATCTATGAAATATGAGGTCATATTTCTTATCTCAATTTCATAAAAAATAAATGTAAGGTAGTAATTTAAATTAATAAGTAGGTAGATAGACAGGCAGACAGGTAAATGTAAGAAAATTTAGTACCTTGGTGATTATGAGTGATTTTATTTATTTATTTTTTTTTTTTTTTATTTTTTTGAGACAAGATCTGTCTCTCTGTTGCCTGGGCTAGAATGCAGTGGTGTCATCATGGCTCACTGGAACCTCAAACTCCTGGGTTCCAGCAATCCTCTTGCCTCAGCCTCCCAAGTAGCTGGGACTACAGGCATGTGCCACCATGCCCGGCTAATTTTTCTATTTTAAGTAGAGACGAGGTCTTACTCTTGCTCAGGCTGGTCTTCGAATTCCTGAGCTCAAGCAATCCTCCAGCCTTGGCCTCCCAGAGTGTTAGGATTACAGGTGTGAGCCATGGTGCCTGGCTAATTAGGAGTGATTTTAGTTTTCTTCTTTTACATGTCTTTATTTTCCAAATTCTCTACAAGTATAATTTTATTCACTATAAAAAGTATTTTAATGAAAATATTTGCCAGCAGCAGTTAAAAAAGATAACAGAAGATGTGAATATTAAGTTATCTTTGATCTCCTAAATTTTGGCCCGCTGCCTAGTCTTCTGTGTGACGCTATCAGCTTTACCTCATTGTGTAGCAAGGCATTAATTACAAGGAACACTATTTTGTTAAAGCGTATGTTGAGGCTAATGGCCAGAGAGAGCTTCTGACTAAATAGCCAGATGAGACATAAAAACATCTGCATGTTTACATGAGCTTTCTTTTTTATTTATTTTTATTTTTATTATATTTTTTTTAGAGACAGGGTCTCACTCTGTTGCCCAGACTAGAGTAAAGTGGCCCAATCGTAGCTCACTGTAACCTGGAATTCCTGGGCTCAGATGATCCTCCTGCCTCAACCTCCCGAGTAGCTGGGACTTTAGGCATGTGCCACCAGGCCTGGCTGATTTTTTTATTTTCTATAGAGACACTGTCCTCATAATATTGCCCAGGCTGGTCTTGAACTCCGGTGCTCAAGCAATCCTCCTGCCTCGGCCTCCCAAAGTGCTCAGATTACAGAAAGATTCATGGAAGATGAAAATGTTACCATGTGAATTTCAAAATCATTATGTAGATATATACATATCTCATTTGAAGTCTAGGTGAAATTATTAGAATCTTTTTTTAAAAGAGCAATCCCTTGATTGAATGGATAAACAACTCATGATATACCCATATCATGGAATACTACTCAGCAAATAAAAAGAAGTATAAACTACAACATTATGCTGAGTGAAAAGTGTTGAGGAAAGATGATTGAGGAATTAATGAGATGTGGTTCATAAGATTATTATTTTATTGTATCGCCCAATGTTGCTATATTAAAGACAGAATTGATTTCAGGAGTTTTTTCAGAGTTTGCCCTGAAGGAATATGTGAACTCATTAGTTTGCATATCAAAGGCTGCCTCTCCTTGGGATGGCTCTCAAAGCTCTGGTGGATGCATTCTGTGAGGCTTCTCATATCTCAGATCTGTGATGCCTCTCTGATCTTAAAAGACAAGACAGGTATATGCATGGCATCACAGGGTGGGAGCTGGAACAATGAGCGCCCTAGCCCAGAGACAAACCCCTGTGGTTATGAGCAATTTAGAATGAAGAGCTGGGCTTCCTGCTTTCTCCTGTCTGTCTCAAATCCACAATAACTAGATAAAAGAAATATAGAGCCACTAGATCTCTTGTTACTCCTCTGTTAATTGATAGCTATCTCTTAGAACTTAGAAGTTAGTCCTTGAAAGATTTTGTAACTGTTTGTTCACATAGATAAAATAGATTAGAAATCATTAGAAGCCCTTTGAAAAAACTGTTAACCCAAACTGAAACTACCTGTTATTATGTAAATCGGTGAACCCACACTGCCTGTTATGTAAATCTGTTACCCATAGCAACCACACTACCTGTCATTATGTAAATCTGTTACCATTGGCAACCAATAACTGATATCTATGATTATAAAACCTATGTGAAATTAACTTCATGGCTTCACTACTGACAGAGATGTAGGGGAGACCCCTGAGTATCCTCGCTTTGTCTTAATTTCATCAGATAAATCTATAAAACTATACCTTCATCTCTGTGTATTCTTTTATTTCCATTCTCTCTATTTCCTATTAATTTCTTATCCTCTGTGACAACCCCTACCTAAGGGACCCGGTTTCTCGTGGGGAGAACTAGCTGATCTGTCCGCGGCCTGCCTGAATGAAAAGAAAGCTAGAACACAAAACAGTATATATTTCCATTTATCTGAAATTCTAGAAGGAACTAATCTATACTCATAGAAATCAAATCAGTAGTTGGCTTAAGTTGTTGGGAGAAGTTATTGACTGCAAAAAAGTCCAAGGAAACTTTTATAGTTATGGAAATGTTCTATGCGTTGCCTGTGGTGGTTACATGGATGTATACATTTTTCTTTTCTTTTCTTTTTTTTTGAGACAGTCTCATTCTGTTGCCTGGGCTAGAGTACCATGGCATCAGCCTGGCTCACAGCAACCCCAAACTCCTGGGCTCAAAGGATCCTCCTGCCTCAGCCTCCCAGGTAGCTGGGACTACAGGCACGTGCCACCATGCCCAGCTAATGTTTTTCTATTTTTAGTTGTTTTGCCAATTTCTTTCTATTTATAGTAGAGACGGGGTCTCACTCTTGCTCAGGCTGGTCTCGAACTCCTGAGCTCAAGCAATCCTCCCACCTCGGCTTCCCAGAGTGCTAGGATTACAGGTGTGAGCCACCACGCCTGGCCTGATGTATACATTTTTCAAAACTCATCTAATGCTTCACTTAAAAGAGGTACATTCGGGATCATGCCCATAGAAAATAGCAAAAAGTTAAAATTAAAACAAATTATTTAATATAAAAAAATTTTTTTAAAAGAGGTACATTTATTGTATGTAAATTATGTCTCAAAGTTGATTTTTTAATGTTCCTCCTATAATCAGATTAATTATACTTAAAAAATAAGTGCAAGTGCAGTTTCAGAATATGTTCATAGAATTCATGTTTTGTGGATTCTAATAACTTTTTCACATTAGAAAATTAATACATTTTCAGTATAGAAAATCAGGATGTATTTAAGGTGAAAAATCTGTTTTCCTTTTATTAACTTGTCTTTTAAAAATTAGAAATCTAAATATGACATTGAATGCATGGGCTGATTTGTGATTTTTTTTTAAATACTTTGTTATTGGTGACCAAAGGTGCTGTGTGGACAGGTGACAACACAGCAGAATGGAGTTACCTGAAAATTTCCATCCCAATGTTACTTACTCTCAGCATTACCGGGATCTCTTTTTGTGGAGGTAAGATGAATCCTATTCTGAGTCTTGAAGTGCAAAAAAAAGGGAGGGTGTTTTCGTCAAAGCTGGTCACAGATCCCTTCTTATTACTGTTTTGGGCAAGGATAAATGTGCGAAAAAGAAAATGCAAGAAAGTAAAGGGGAACAGATTAGAGAGGAGAGTGAATGGGCTACCTCAGAGCTTTTTGTGTCTTGTCTGTATTGAGGATATGAAATCAAGTTGTCAAAAAGGGAGCCAGAGTGCTTCTTCCAAGACACTCATCCTCTTACGGCTTCCTCCTTAGGCACTCTTAAAAACTGAGCCTCTCTTCTTGACACATATCTTTTCTACTTGACAGTGAGAAAAATAGAACTACAAAGAATTTAGCAAATCGGAAGTCAGCCTTACAGAAACTCTTCTCAGCAGATTTAAAATTCTATGACTTATTTTAACTATGTTTAAATAAAAACATATGCTCTTGGAAAAGATAAATTTTGTTAAAATAAGATTTTCTGATGGACTGCCTTCCCTGCAGATAAGAGATCTCAATATGGAAGGTGCCCGATATGGCTGTAGTTCCAGCTGCTGCTTGTTTTCTGTAGGAGTAGAAGCAAATTAATATCACTTTTTGATATATGTGTTTTTATGGCATTGGTCCACATATAATACAAGGAATACGTATATCCATTTCATGAGCTCAAGGGCTCAGCATGATATCCTATCTAAACCTCTAATTCTGATTTTTTGCTTCTCTTTAGTTCTATTTTTATCTTAGTTCAGCTGTTGCTTTCAAAGGAAATCAATTGCCAGCTCCCCTCCCGCAACACACACACACACACACACACACACCCCTATTTAATCAGGCAGACATTTTGCAGTTTCTGGGTTGTCTGGGTTCAGGAACATACAGGAATGTTGATCTTGGAGTAAAGCTTCTGACCTTTTGACAAGAAAGAATATTCAAAGAGCATTTTGTCAGATCTATGTAATATGTGTTCCCATATTTGAGGCCACAGTTTTATCTGGTCATGTTGAGTGCTACACAGTGCTTTTCTCCTGTTAGTCTTCAAGGCCTTATTTTACCTGTGTGCATCATTGATTCAAAGCCCAGCTGCCTCACTCAGACTTTCTTTGCCTAACCAGCTGATGTAGGTGGGTTCATTGGGAATCCAGAGACAGAGCTGCTAGTGCGTTGGTACCAGGCTGGAGCCTACCAGCCTTTCTTCCGTGGCCATGCCACCATGAACACCAAGCGGCGGGAACCCTGGCTGTTCGGGGAAGAAAACACCTGGCTCATCCGCGAAGCCATCAGAGAGCGCTATGCCCTCCTGCCCTATTGGTATTCTCTGTTCTACCACGCACATGTGGCTTCCCAACCTGTCATGAGGTAAAAAAGCTTCATCCATTCAGGGACCCCAGCAATCAATGTGTAACAGAAGATCCTCTCAGTGATTAGAGAAGGTTGTTACACAGTGATTCTAAGAGAAAACAAGAAAAGCTACGTGTTTAATCAAGTTTCAGTCAGCTTACTGTGCACCAGCTGTGAGCAGGGTGCTGGCTGTTGTGAACACTGAAGACAAAAACTAGATGGATCCCCTGCTACTTTGTGACTAATGTGTTAATATATTTGACAGGAAACAGAATAGAGATATTTCAAAGAAAAAGGAAGCAACTTCTTCATAACTGAATTCATTCAGTATTTAACCTCCTCTCATGAAGAATAACTTATTCTGCCAGTCTTAGGCTTTATCTTACCTTTAGGGTTAAACCCTTCCAAATTTGAGATGAGCATTTTTCTAGTGTGTAAATTATTAATATATGCTAATTCTATTTTGAAGGTAAAATATGCAAAACCAACTTCTCTAAGTTAGAGAACAGTACACACAGATATACATAAAACGCCAAGACTTCTGGATCAGCAGTTCCCAAACTTGGCTCAAATCAGAATCACCTGGGAAGCTTTTTAAAAATACAGATTCTGAGGCCATACCTCCAAACCTGCTAGGAATCTTCTTGAGTAGGTCCCAGCGATCTATATTTGTTAGAAGTTTCCCTGGTAATTCTAGATATCAACCAGGTTTCGAGATCACTGCTTTGTTACCATTCAGTAGGAAAGGAATATATTATTACAAAGGCTAGTGAATAAACTAAAAATGTCTTTTTAAAAAACACCTTTTCATCATGAAATTGAGAAATAATTAGAACCATTAAGTTGATATCCAAATACATAGATACTGAAAGTTTTGTTATTTTTATGAGCCCAAATGCCTCTTAGATAGTTGTGTGCAACAATAACAATTAAAAAGACAAGAAAGAACACATAGAAAATTTTCAACGCTCCAAAAATGTTGAAGTTGTTGAAAACAAAACAAATAGTTATTTTCATTTAAATCGGTAATGAGTAAGTGATGTGTGAAAGGCAGTGACAGAGTGAAGAAAAGACATTAAATTATAACATCGTTATAAAATATGATTTTACAAATATTAATTTGTTTTACACCAAAGGTGTTAGGCACTTGGACTTGCACCAAAGCTCTGATTCTGCCTGTTAGAGTAGTATTTAGTACTCAACAATCAGAAGGAAAAATTGCATGTACTAGAATTCTCAATATTTCATTGGAACATTTGTGTTAATAGATAGCTCTTTGACATAAGAAAAATTTAAAGTAATCCTAGTAATTGCTTATAAAATCTTGAATCATATGAAAAAGAGTCTTGGCTCTTTGGCATTCTCTAATTTCCTTTGAATAGTTATAAAACTAAAATATAAGTGATTGAATTGCAATAAAACATTGAATGATGTTGAAGTGAGAATTTTTTTCTTTCCCCAGGCCTCTGTGGATAGAGTTCCCTGATGAATTAGAGACTTTTGGTATAGAAGATGAATACATGCTGGGTGAGAATTTCTTGATTAATTATAGTTATGATAAACACTGTAATTATGTTTTTATTATGTTTTCTAATATAAGAGCACTTTAAAAATTCCTAATCCCAAGAAAGCCAAAAAATAAAAATATAAGAAATTCCTCCACCAAGATTTCTAATGCACTGATGGGATCATAGCTCTATTCTGTTGTGGTGTAGCATTTCTCATAGTATTGTTCCTGTTAACCTCAAATAAATCTATTCATGGATGTCTTTTGGGATTCTTGTTCTAAGTCCACTCCTCTAAGCCTTGTGAGACCACTACAGGGACGGGAAGTAGAAAAAAAGTAGACCACATGGTTACAGTAAAGAACCAGAAGAGCTAATTTCATATGCAATAATAGGTTTTTTCTTTGGTTGACCTCTTCTTTAACAAGGATTAACTATCAAATGCAGAACATGAAAGTTTATCATCTTAGGAGCAGGGCTCAAGAAGCCAGGCTAAACGTAGACTTTCCCAAAAGGTGAATCCCATTTCTAAACATTAGAAACCCCCAAATGGAGAGAAAAAACACAAAAAAACCTGAGCTCTTTAAGTCTCACTCATCATTAGGTTTCAGTTGAATAGTTTAATAGCCTTGGAAAAACTTTCCCGACTACTACTTATTCTCTTATACCTAATTCTACTGCCCATAGTCAAAGCCAGGCCCTCCTATTATGTAACTTTCATTCCATTTTGTACTTTTGCCTCTTTTGGCATGTGTCTTAATTCTAATTTGTAATTATTTTTTAATATTTGTCATCACTGCCATTAAATTCCATGAGGGCAGAGACCGTGCTTGTTTTATTGGCCACTATATCCCCGGAGCCTAGCACAGTGCCTGGCATTCAGGAGGCACTCAATAAATAAATATTTACTTAATAAAAGAGCAAATTTATAAATGGATGGATTTTACATATGTGTGGTGCCAAGGTCAAAGCAATATTAATAATCCAGATTGCTTCTAAGAAAACTACAGCCTTCCTGATGAAAAATTCCCAAACAAGAGGATCTGAGTATCCACACTGATCAAACTTCTAGATAACAGTTGTGGGCTCACCATCATCAACGTCACTCACAGCAAACAATGAAGTACTTGGAGGGGTGCATTGGTGCTTTGGGGCTATTGGCACACTAGCAATTATGCACAAAATGAGACTAATGGACTGTGTCAGGGTCCCTTCCTATAATCCCAATATGCCATAAATAGATTACTGACAGATGATAATATAGTCACCTCTTTGAGCACCTGTCCTCTTTCTAACAATGCAGTTCTCTGATGAATCATTGGTTCAAATTACCACAGCTTCTGCCTTTCCAAAGTTCATAATCAAGTGGTTTTTAAAACCATAATAACTAGCACTCAATTAAAAGGAAAAGAGGTTTTCAGACCTTCTGTGATGATACTCAACTTTATTTCTTCTCCATTTTTTAGGAAGTGCTTTATTGGTTCATCCAGTAACAGAACCAAAAGTCACTATGGTTGATGTGTTTCTGCCAGGATCAAATGAGGTAAGAGTAATGACAACCACATATCTTATATGTCCCATATCCCTAATCCCTTCATTTCTTTTAGGAAAGAGATTTCTTCATCATGCAGTCGAGAACACAGCACAAATGACTGTAGCAACTGATGATTCTTACAAGTCATGACCACTGTCCTCAGTGGTCAAGAAACTTAATGGAGGAGGCAGGAAAAAAGATGAATAGGTGACAACTCCACGACTCCGCGGAAGATCAGAATGGTTTTTTATCTTCACACTTTGACTTGTAAAAGTGACTCCTTACAAACACTGAGGCTTGGGATAAGAAGAAATACTCAGTCTGCTATTAGCACCTTTCGTACTGCATAGAAATCTCTAAGACATATGCCAGGGACCGCACGTTTTTGGGCAAACTGCACGTTATTTAAATCATAACTACAGCGAAAAACAAGAAAACTCGTGAGCGGTCCTTAACAGATGACGCACGAAACAGGAAAAAACTCGTGAGCGGTCCTTAAGGTGTTAAGTATCAAACTCAGTGGGGAAACATAAGTATAAAAAGACTTTGCTCTTTGGTTCTGGCTCTGTCTGCATCCTGAGTTTTTGGTACCAAAAGTTGGTCTCAAGACGCTCATCAAATTGGGTAAAAAGTAACAACAATGACAACAATTTTCCCTCTATGCCCCGGTGGCTTCCTCTGCTATTTTATTAGTTATTGTCATTAATTACTATAACTATATAAAGTATCATCCTGGACCTGCTAGAGCTCAGGGCACTAAACCCAGACAGGGCACAGGGTAGAGCCATGGCTACTAAGAGCAACAGCCTCCAGAAACAGACCCAGATGTATCCAAAGGAGCCAGGATAAGAGCCAGAGCAGAAATTTGGGGCACCAGCCTAGGGAAGGAGGGTATGGGATGGAGAGCAGGAAGGAGACAGACCCTAGAGAGAGTCCTTGAGTACTAGTGCATCACCACCACAGGCTTCAGCAGGCAGTGGGAAGAGCCAAGGACGGTACTGAGCTGGTGTTAGACTGCTATGTCAGATAGTCCTGGCCTGTCAAGGCGAGTGGTGAGTTAGCTGAGCCAGGCCACTCCCGCTGCTCAGAGTACCTGTCAAGCATTGAGATGGCCACATCCAGCACCAGTGCTCTCTCTCAACCTAGCTTCACGTGTTTGCTGGTTCTGTTAGTTTCCTGAGACTGCTTTAATAAATTCTCGAAAACCTGGTGGCTTGAAACAACAAAAATTTATTCTCTCGCAGTTCTGGAGGCTTGAAGTCCAAAATCAAAGTGTGAGCAGGGTTGGTTCCTTCTGGAGGCTATAGGGGAGAATCTGTTTCATGCTCTCTGCCAGCTTCTGGTGGCTGCTGGCAGTCCTTGGCATCCCTTGTATTGTAGCCACATCATTCCAGTCTCACCTTCATCTTTGCATTGCCTTCTCTGTGTGTATCTGTCTCCTCTTCTGTCTCTCTTTCATATGGACACTTGTGGTGGCATTGAAGGCCCAACTGGATAATCAGGGATAATCTCCTTAACATAATCATATCTGTAACCATAGAAGGTACTCTTCACTCCTTCCAGGGATTAGGAAGTGAATATATCTTTTTTTTTTTTAACACTTCATTATTTATTTATTTATGTATTTATTTATTTATTTTGAGACAGAGTCTTGCTCTGTCACCCAGGCTAGAGTGCTGTGGCATCAGCCTAGCTCACAGCAAACTCCTGGGTGCAAGTGATCCTCCCACCTCGGGCTCCCAGAGTGCTAGGATTACAGGCATGAGCCACCATGCCAGGCCCCTGAATATATCTTTTTGAGGGGCTACCATCCCATGCACTATACTTGTCATTATTTTTTTTATTTTTATTTTATTTTTTTATTTCAGCATATTATGGGGGTACAATTGTTTAGGTTATGTATCTTGCCCTTGCCCCCCCTAAGTCAGATCTTCGAGCGTGTCCATCCCCCAGAAGGTGTGCATCGCACTCATTATATATGTATATACCCATCCCCTCCTCCCCCCCTCCCATCTGCCCAATAATAACCAGGCTTTTCTCTAGAATGTTCATGACTGATGGTCTTTCCTCTTGGTTTCTCCAGTAATTTGGAGTTCTGAAGTTGTGGGCTCTTTACTAAGGTTCCCCTGCCAAGTAAAAACCAGAGAAAAATGTTAAATTCAACAACAGCTAAATAAGTGGTCCTGTTGAACATTTCTGTTGAGAGTTTCTCAAGCTGATTCCAACAAAACAGTAGGCTCGCATTAAGAGGAACTGGCTCCCTTTCCAACTTAGCCACGAATTTTTACTCATGATCTATTATCATTGTAAGTGTATTGTTGTGACTATGTATTATATTCCTTCAACACTATTTCCCAGAGTGATCTATGATTGGTTCTCTTGCTACAACTTCGCAAACCTGCTATATAAAGCATGTGGTAACCCTAGGAGGTGAACTTGCAAAATAGACTGACTGTGTGGCTGCCAGAAAGTATATTAGGTTAGAAGAGAGAAAAAGAGGTTTTTGTTTTCATGCTGCTTCTGATGATTTCTTAAGGGTTTATCCCATCAAATTAGTTTGTGGGACCTTTTTGATACTTTGACAGCTAAACTCTCTCAATAGAGATCCCAGATAAGAACCTTATCCCTGAATTGTACTTTGTAAAAAAAATGATACTATAGTAGTAAACTCAGTGTCCATTTTTTTTCCTCACAGATCTGTTTCCTTCTCTGATGCTTTCCTTTTCTCCTGCCTCTTTTGTAATTTATTTTCCTGTGTTGTAATTTTCTTCTTTGTTGTTTTTTTCTCATTTCCATCATTACTACTAGAAGCATTAAGTTTTTATAAGCCAAGTGGACTGTAAGATCCATGAGGGCAGAAACTATGTCCTTTCTGTTCACTCATGTATACCCAGCACCTAGCACAGTGCTGGGCACATGGTAAGTTGTTCAATAAATAACTTTTGGATGGATAGATGGATAAACGAATGGCATTTTAGTTCAATTAACCAGCCATAGTCTTTTGGGATCTTCTTAAAAGCATATGTTCTTCCTAACTTCTACCCAGTTTTTTAAAAGTTGTATTTATTTTAGCTTTCCAGTTATTTGAAATTCAAATAAGGGGATGTTTTACTGAATAATGAAATTGTGAACAGAATTGCTCATATATACTCTTTTTCACTGGGGTCTGTTACTTTTTAGGTCTGGTATAACTCTAAGACATTTGCTCATTGGGAGGGAGGATGTACTGTGAAGATCCCAGTAGCCTTGGACACTGTAAGTTATTTTCAGATTATTATTTTTACCTGTTGTGCTGTATTAGTCTGCTCAGGCTGCCATAACAAAATGCCACAGACTGGGTAGCTTAAACCAGCAGTCCCCAACCTTTTTGGCACCAGGGAACGGTTTCATGGAAGACAATTTTTCCAAGGACTTGGAGCAGGGATGCAGTGGGGGAAGGCAGGGGGAAGGAAAGAGGCAGGAAAGGGAAGGCAGGGCAGAGGCTGAGGAGCAGCACTGGGCCGTGGCCCAGGAATTGGGGGACCACAGGCATAAACAACAGAAATTTATTTTCTCACAATCGGGAGTCTAGAAGTCCCAGACCAAAGTGTCAGCTGATTTAATTCCTGGTGAGGGACCTCTTCCTAGGTTATAGAGTGCACCTTCTTGCTATGCCCTCATATGGCAAAGTGGGGGGGGGGCAGAGAGAGAGAGCAAGCAAGCTGTCTCATGTCTCTTCTTAGAAGAACGCTATTCCTATCATATCAGGGCCCCACCCTTATGACCTCATTTTTCACCTTGATTAGCTCTATAAAGGCCCTATCTCCAAATATAGTCGCATTGGAGATTAGGGATTCAACATATGAATGGGGAGGGGTACAAACATTCAGTTCATAATATATTCTGATATAGAAAGAACCAAGGCCAGGCTCAGTGGCTCATGCCTGTAGTCCCAGCTACTTGGGAGGTTGAAGTGGGAGGATCACTTCAGGCCAGGAGTTCAAGACCAGTCTGGGTGATAGAGTGAGACTCCATCTCTAAAAAAATTTTTAAAAAGAAAAGAATGAACCAAGAATGTTAGTGTTCTGCATGATAACACATAGAGACAGAAAGTAGATTAGTGGTTGCCTAGGACTGGGGCATGGGGAGCATTTGCAAAGTAATGGGAGTGACTGCTAATGGGTACAGGATTTCTTTTGGGAGTGAAAAAGAAAATGTTTAAAATTGATGTGGTGATAGTTGCATGACTCTGAACGTCCTGGAAACTGTTCAATTGTATTCTTCAAATTGGTGAATTGTATAACATGTGAATTGTGTCAATAGAGCTATTAAAATGTGAGGGAAAAAAAGAGTTAAAATAACATACTCTGATTTCATGGTATGAAACATCAGAGACAAACACAACTCTTCCCTGTAGTTTATATTTGTATGTCTAAGAAGAACAGTAACACTGAAAACAGAGAAAACATATTGGTCACCACATGTTTCGTATAGAATGTCCTTCTACAGGACCAAGTCAAGAAACAAGAGTTTTCAGTTGTAACCCTGCGTCTCTAGGTCCAAGGAAATGTATCTGTTATGATATTGAAATCAAGGTGGCCCATCTAGACTGTCTTGATTTTCTAAAGGAAAGTTTCTTCCTGCAGCTGAATCACAACCTCTGTCTACCACAGGCCATAAGTAGTGTGAAGGTCAATAAACAGATACCGATGTTATTTTTTTAAATTGTCAGTGGGAATATGAACCCCATTATTAAAAATTATTTCAGATACCAACTTTCAGATCTGGAAGAGACCTTAACAATCATCTACTCTAATCCCTCACACAAGTGAAGAAACTGAGATTCAAAGAAGTTAAATTACTTGTCCAGGATCACAGCTAGATTGTGGCAGAACTGAGGCAAGCCCCCAGGTGCATTCCTTTGGGCTGGGCTCCCATTCTGGAGCCCATTGCACTCTTAACTGACCACCTTGGCTGGAGTGCAGTGACTCACTCATAGCTCACTGCAGCCTTGAACTCCTGGGCTCAAGCAATCCTCCCACCTCAGCTTCCTGAGTAGCGGCCAGGACTAGTGGCATTTGCCACCACACCTGACTAATTAAAAAAAAAATTTTTTTTTTAGAGATGGGGTCTCACTATGTTACCCAGGCTGGTCTCAAACTCCTGGCCTCAACCAATCCACCTTGTTCTTTGAAGAAAAAGAAAAAGAAGAGAGAGATTGGCCAATGAGGGGGAGGGGATGTGGTGGGGAGATAGATGTGCTTTACTTCTTGCTGCCAACTGCAAGTTAAGCAGAGGGGCATCTTAACTACTTCACCATCACTCTCAACTTCATATATGTTCTTGTCCTCTTCTCCTTGCTCGTCCTCAGCTCACAACAAAGTACAAGCTGTCATGTGACCCAGGCAGCTTCCTTACAGGATGCAGGAAACCTAGTGGGCTTTCCCTGCCTGAAGTGCCATTTCTGAAGTCCCATAGGTGTGGGACATGCCTACAACCCTGTTGTTAGGGTCACTTAAAGTATCCTTGGTGGTTTCCATAACAGAAGCAGTTTCACAGATTGACCCTCAGAATTGAGTCAGTCATCCTAGTGGTCTAGAGAAGCAGGAAGCAAGAGAGGATAGGATGCAGTGTGTAAGGACAAGTCACCTCCCCATACCAAGAAACCACCATCTGTTATATACATGCCCATGCACACACAGACATCTGGGCCCACTTACACAGAAAGATTCACTCTTTATCAAACCTCTAGAAATAAACATGTTCATTATATTGACAGGAAAACTAAAAATATAAAATAGGAAAGGCCATTTATAGGATGGCCAGAATAGAATTTATCACTTAAAAGAAAAAATGGCAAAGATAGATATAGATAATAAATCAATGCAGGTGAGAAGTTTCCCTAATAATTAAAAAATTGGACCATGTTTTAGTGTTTGAGCTCTTTTCCTTTTCATGCCAGGGCCCCCACACTTGCCATCTCTGTGCCCACAATTTATTATGCTCTGGAGCCTGTACTTGTAAAGACTGTGAATCTTAAACAATGAAATATTGTAAAATTCTACCTTGACATTTTCTTATATGAATACTCCTTCCCTAAGCATGCTACTCTGTTACAGATACCAGTGTTTCAACGAGGTGGAAGTGTACTACCAATGAAGACAACTGTAGGAAAATCCACAGGCTGGATGGCTAATTCCCCATATGGACTCCGGGTTGCTCTGAGCACTAAGGTATTTAGGAAATCTGTTACCCTTTTGTTTCTGCTCTGTCTCTTTACAGTGGTAGGTAGCCTTTTGGGTGTGTGATACCATGTAAGAGTGGTGAGCCCCGTCTATGAGATAGATGCTTCTGATGTTTACCTAGAAATCAAGGTTTTGAATTATTTCTGAATCATTGTCCAGCTTGTCTGATCTTCCTGAAATCTTCCCTTCTTAAGGGAACTTTGAGATCTGAGAATGATAGAAATGTCCTTCTTGGGCACTGTGACTGTTGGTGCTCTTCAGCTCAATATTGATTACTACTGGCATGAAAGCTCATCGGGCCATAGACAGCCTGCCCACGTGGATTATCCTGAAATCCAGTCTCCCGTAAAAGGGTACCTGTGTCTATGCACCATTTCAGGGACCCCAACCTCACCCAATAATTTCTGTTCTCATCAGGTGGCTCAAACAACTAAAATCTTGGGTAAATCCTGGGAGGATCCAGAACTGATTTGTCCTTTTGAGAAGATCTTTTGAACCTGATGAGGCTGATAGCAGACTCCTCTCCTGTCCATTTGCCCAAATATAGCACAGGGCCAGGGCCAAACAAACACAAATTCTTACTCTTATAATATTAATACTCTTATTTATGTTAATATTATAAGATAATTAAGTAAATTACAGCTTTCTTTTCCATCTGTTTCACTTAGGCATGTCTTCTTGGTCTAAACTATTATCCAAGACCATATGAGGCCCCAGAGTAAATGCAAGAGACTAGAGACCCATAGCACAAGCACTGTCAATAGCAGCAAGCTGCCATATGGAGTGCTGTGACATTGTTTGACGTGTAAAAGGGGCCCTCCTACTAAAAAAAAGTAGGAACCAGATATCATTCTCTAAATGGAGGGTCTTCTAAAGATGGTTGATCTCATCCATTATATACTGATTTTTTTTAAACTCCATTTTCATTCTGTGAACTTTCTTGGCTTTGTCACATTCTGGTATGGTGTTTTCAGGGAAGCCACTTATGCCATTGACCATAGTTTAAATTTCTTTCAACAAAGCCTAACTCTTTGTGACTTGCCTGTTCATATTATTTCACTTATCTATTCAGGAATGATTGGGTATTGAACACATTAGGCATTTATATGACTACTTTGTGCAGCTTGAATATTAAGGGTTTGTTAAACATAATTTTTCACAACCTTTTTATCCTGTTGTTACACTTTAGGGGCTGACCGTCTTTTCCTATAAAGCTACTATATAAGCACATTCTCTATCTGTGATTCACTCTCCAGGGTTCTGCAGTGGGTGAGTTATATCTTGACGATGGCCATTCATTCCAGTACCTCCACCAGAAGCAATTCTTGCACAGGAAGTTTTCATTCTGTTCTGGTGTTTTGATCAACAGGTAATGGCAGCTGTGTGGTTTCTTAAATAAATCTTGCTACCCTTTTGGCATCCTTAAATGCACAGCTGATATTTGAAGATACTATTTAAATAAAATGAATGATGAAGGCCATTTGTGGAGTATTTTTAATCACTCTATCATGAACATCCCTTCCTTATTGTTTGTACTTTCTTCCTGCCCCCCCCCGCCAAAAAGTTAAAAAAAAAAGGATTCAATTTAAGCTCTCATTAATTCAAATCATTCCTCCATTCACCAATTTATTAATTATCTGATTTCTTACAATTTGATTTCAATATCAAAGTCACATTTATGACTTTTGTGTCCCTTAGTGATTTTTCTCCAGTGGCTTATTAAAGAGAGAATGGTTTGGCTGCTGGTTAGCTATTCCTTGGCATAGAGTCATCTTTTATTATCTCTTCATCCTAGTAAATATGACTCCTATATGGATCATGCCTCCATAGGGATAGAGGGGAGGAGAACTCAGAATGTTGAAGGTATTGACCAGGTGACCAGTTCAAACCCCATCCCTCTCCTTTTCCTAATACCATTTGTATCTATTCCAGATCTGCTGACCAGAGGGGTCATTATCCCAGCAAGTGCGTGGTGGAAGAGATCTTGGTCTTAGGCCTGAGGAAGGAGCCTTCTTCTGTGACCACCCACTCATCTGGTGAGGAAACAGTCCATTCTTACCTTTTGTAAGCATAGAAGTATCTGCAGTGAGGAGATGATTAGTCCCCAACCTGACACAATATGCTTAGCTTGAGTGAACTCTGTGCTTTCTGGTAGAGGTCAAATATCCTAGTCTCTAGAGTGAGCGAGTACATCCTGCTTCTCTTCATGAATTGGTCTTTCTGCTCACTGTTAATATTTTTATAAGGAAAATTATTTGGGACTCGAAATAATATCTAGCTTCTCAGAATATTTTTTTAAACTATAGATATCTGAAGTCCTGAAGAATCCTACCCATGTTTATGGTGTTTGTGAAAGGGCATAGGATGGCATTCGTATCCTTCCTTGCCTGCTGATGTTCTTGGACAAATCACTTTGTTCCTTACAATTTCTTTTCAACCAATCTTGCACTCAAAACAATTAAGTGTTTCATGTTTGAAAAAATTCATGGAAGTTCATAGGTTAAAATGCTTATGGTAAAGGTAAATGGCAAAGGTTAAAAAAAAAAAATTGGATTCTCCTAAGTAGAGTATAAGGTTTTATGATAGAGTCAGAAAACATTTCAGATTTGAAGAAAAGATTTTTCCCTCCTAGATAATCATCAGACTCTGTCTCTCCCTTTTATTGTCTTGCTATTTAGATGGTAAAGATCAGCCTGTGGCTTTTACATATTGTGCCAAAACATTCACCCTGAGCCTGAAGAAGCTCTCACTGAACATTGCCACTGACTGGGAGGTCCACGTCAAATAACAAAGAAGCGCCCTGGTGACATGAGCAGGGAGCTGCCTACACCTTTCTACCCTCCCTTTAGCCTTTTTTTGAGATTTGTACTGCAGTCTAATTGACTTCCCTAGCTCAGTATCTCTCATTAGTCACCTGTGTACTAATGAACAATAGATTTCGAATTTTAACATTTCAGCTTTTATATTGTTGGACCGGAATCTGCAGCACCTCCAAACAGAGAGACAGGAGACTCTGAGGCTGTAATTACCAGAAGGAGTTTATTGGCTAGCTCGAGCTAGGGTCCAAGCCGCAGAGCACCAACCTAGTGGCCTCTCATTCAGGCAGGGACCCCCTGCGGGGGGAGGGGGAGCTTTTTATACTTGACACGCACAAGCTGTCCACACGCTGATCATGCATCTATCCTTTACAGTGACTGGTTCTATACACTGATCATGCATCTGCCCTTTACAGTGATTGGTTAGCCCCCCTATCCACCATTTTTCCCCAGCATTTTATTTCACCCTGCCCCTGATTGGTTCTAACCTGTTCTGGGTCCTAGCCGATAGGCTCCGGACTCAGCGCTTTTCCTCTGCATCTTATTTCAACCCATAATGCCCTGTGGTCAGCAACTGATAGGCTCCGGACTCAGGACTTTTTCCCTGCATCTTATTTCAACCCATAATGCCCTGAGGTCAGTAACTGATAGGCTCCGGACTCAGCGCTTTTCCTCTGCATCTTATTTCAACCCATGATGCCCTGCGGTCAGCAACTGATAGGCTCCAGACTCAAGGCTTTTTCCCTGCATCTTATTTCAACCCATAATGCCCTGAGGTCGGCAAGCAAGCAACGAACAGAAGCTAGAAGACAGCCGTTAGCCTAATAGCCCAATATCTCACAATATTTTAAGATATACTAGCAATACTCTTTGTGTCAAATACCACCTCTTCTTCCAGACCCACATGGCTCTGAGACATTTCTAGGGTTCATGAGTCTTCCATTGCCTCTTGGGCCATGGCCCTGTGGTAATAAGCACTGTAGCCCATACAGTGGCCTCTCCTTGAGCAGGGCTGCATGGGTTTGCTTTAATGTGAACTAAGCCTACTTGTGTGGCCCATTTTGGGGGAGGCAGAGTTTGCCTCAGGCCATGAGGCAGAGTTTCTCTGGCTGCTGCAGCAGCTCAGCTGCTCAAGGCTGATCTTCAAGTGGACAGCAGCCTCTGGAACTCCCACAGTTATATGGGAAAATGCTCAACATCTCTAATCATCAGGGAAATGCAAATCAAAACCACAATGAGATGTCACTTATCTCCAGTGAGAATGGCCTTTATCACAAAGTCCCAAAACAATAAATGTTGGCATGGATGCGGAGAGATAGGAATACGTACACTGCTGGTGGGACTGCAAACTAGTACAACCTCTGTGGAGAGTAATATGGAGATACCTCAGAGAGCTACAAGTAGAACTACCATTTGATCCAGCAATCCCATTACTGGGCATCTACCCAAAAGAACAAAAGACATTCTATAAAAAAGACATCTGCACTCAAATGTTTAGAGCAGCACAATTCACAGTTGCAAAGATGTGGAAACAACCCAAGTGCCCATCAGTACATGAGTGGATTAATAAAATGTGGGGTGTGTGTGTGTGTGTATACCATGGAGTTTTACTCAGCCATGAAAATCAACGGTGATCTAGTACCTCTTGTATTATCCTGGATAGAGCTGGAGCCCATTCTGCTAAGTGAAGTATCACAAGAATGGAAAAACAAGCTCCACATGTACTCACCATCAAGTTGGTATTAACTATTCAACACTTAAGAGCACATATATCCTAGCACTCTGGGAGGCCGAGACAGGCGGATCGCTCAAGGTCAGGAGTTTGAAACCAGCCTGAGCAAGAGCGAGACCCCGTTTCTACTAAAAATAGAAAGAAATTAATTGGCCAACTAAAAATATATAGAAAAAATTAGCCGGGCATGGTGGCGCATGCCTGTAGTCCCAGCTGCTTGGGAGGCTGAGACAGAAGGATTGCTTGAGCCCAAGAGTTTGAGGTTGCTGTGAGCGAGGCTGATGCCATGGCACTCTAGCCCGGGCAACAGAGTGAGACTCTGTCTCAAAAAAAAAAAAAAAAAAAGAGCACATATAGTAATAACATTCATCAGGTGTCAGACAGATGGGAGGGGAGAGGAGAGAATGGGTATATACACAGCTAATGGGTGCGGTGCACACTGTCTTGGGGATGGACACACTTGAAGCTCTGACTCAGGTGGGGCAAAGGCAATATACATAACCTAAACATTTGTAGCCTCATAATATGCTGAAATAAACAAAAAATTTAAAAAACAAAGAATTCTGAATTAATTAATTCTCAATTAATTACTTGAATTCATTGTGATTGTGTGTTTAATTGTGATTTACCTCGCCACCGGACAGGTGAAAACACAAAATCACAGATAGGCAGGCCTTTGTTTCTCCTGACTGAAGCGGCTTCCCCAGCCCATGTTTGTCAGAAGCATCTCAAAGCAAATATACTAGCTGTAGCCACATGTGGCAAGGGATAAAAGTCAGGGCAAGCAGAGACACGAAATCCTGGGAAGGAAGAGGCTAGGGAAGGAGATACATGGGGGAGGAAAGGCTGGGAAAAGCTCCTATGCACAGCAGGGAATTAGAAGGCTATGATGTGCCCAGGGCTGGGCACACACTCGCAGAAGACCTGAGAAGATCCTAAGCTTTCACTTCAGGCTGACCTTAGGTTCCCAGAGCCAATATGCAAAGACTTGGAGAACAGTTTCGCTTTTCTTTCTTTTTTTTTTTTTTCCCCTTGACTCCAGGTGTTTAGGGATGTCTCTGTCAAATCTTACAAACAAGAAGAGACTGGGGCCCCACTCTCACTCTTCTCAAACAGAATAATGCCCAGCCTAGAATCTTGTACCCTGCAAAACTAGGTTTCATATACGAAGGATAAATATTATCTTTCACCCACATGGACTGGGCAAAACAACCCTCTTCTGGGTGCACCCTCTTCTGAGTTATTCTCCTCTAGGGATTGACTTGGGAACACAAAGGATCCTTTTCCCTTTCATGGATGTGAGGGCGATCTGGCTGCGACATCTGTCACCCCATTGATCGCCAGGGTTGATTCGGCTGATCTGGCTGGCTAGGCGGGTGTCCCCTTCCTCCCTCACCGCTCCATGTGCGTCCCTCCCGAAGCTGCGCGCTCGGTCGAAGAGGACGACCTTCCCCGCTAGAGGAGGACCGGTCTTCGGTCAAGGGTATACGAGTAGCTGCGCTCCCCTGCTAGAACCTCCAAACAAGCTCCCTTTCATGCTTCTCAATCTCAAAAGTTCCAAATTAATCTTCTTAAAATTCAAATTCCTTTGTTTTAATTGTTTTTTTATGTACTGTCTACTAACCAAAGATTATTCATAACATTAGTAGGCTATAATTAATAATAGTGAAATAAGGCTGGGAGCTCACACCTATAATCTAGCACAGCACTCTGGGAGGCTGAGGCAGGAGGATTGCTTGAGGCCAGGAGTTAAGAGACCAGCCTGAGCAAGACTGAGACCCCTTCTCTAAAAAAAAATAAAAAAACAGAAAAGTCAGATGGACATGGCGGCACATGCCTGTAGTCCCAGCTACTCGGTAGGCTGAGGCAGGAGGATCACTTGAGCCCAAGAGTTGGAGGTTGCAGTGAGCTATGATGATGCCATTTCACTCTGGCCCAGGTGACAGAGGGAGACCCTGTCTCAAAAAAAACAAAAGAGATAAATACCTACATCCCCACCACCACTGAACTTCAGAAATAGGGTGGGACTAGAATGAAGCAAGTGAAGCACTTGCCTCAGCCACAAAATTTAAGGGGGTGCCAAAAATGCAATAATCAAAATAAATATTTTAATGTACTATTTTTAACAATCAAAATTTATGCAAAAAAAAACCCATGATGAACAAAATATCAAAATTTTAAATGAAGACAGGTTCAGTATTACTGAGTTTTCTTTTGCCTCAGGCTCCAGTATGGCTTGGCATGGGACAGAACATAACACACTAGTTGCATCATGATGTTCCCTGCTCTGGAGACTCCAGGGACTCCCTGCTGCCTGCCACAGCATCTGGTGGGCAGCCCTAAGTCTTCAGCACTCCTCAGCACACACAATTTCTTGCCAGGCTTCCTCCACTCAGCAACTTGCCAACTGCCACCTCTGTGCCTCTGTTCCCTGGGCCACAGCATCTTCTCCTCCCTCCCCCTATGCAAATCTTATCCTCCAACTCAAATCCCACTTTTCCATGAAGCTTTTCTAACTACCCTCTCACCTCTACTCTCCCATGACCATTGGCAGTGATTGTGCCAGTCTTTGAAATGCTACCCCATTTATAATTGTGTTTTACTTAGTATCATCAGGGATTGTACCTTAATGTTGCAAGTAGGTCTCTGTTCCCCTATTAGACTGTATGTTCTTTAAGAGTATGTTCTATTTCTCTTATATCTGACAGCAACATTACACTTCACTTTCAGTAATTGTTGGCTGTGTTTGCTTAACTGGGGGGTTTAATTGATTAAAAAGTGAGGATTGAACATATTTGTTTCTGATTTATTTTTCTGACACAGGAGTCTTCCCAAATATAGTAAACATTGTGTATTTCCTCGTGGACGCATTTCATTGTATCAGTTGAGATTTGAACTTTGCACCATTTATAAGGTCGCATAAACCCAGGCAAATTCTTTGCCCCTATTTCTGTAAGTTTGGCAATTGAGGAGAAAGGAAGAACCCTATAATAGCTGAAGTCATAGTTCCCAGCTTCAAATTTCTCTTGGCTACCTAAAATAAGAGCCAGAAAACTGGGTGCTCTTCCCTACTATAAATGATGGTTTTTATTAGCATTTAAAGCTGAATAATTGCCATGGAATTTTCTCTCAAGCCTATTGGCAAAAAAAAAAAAAAAGGAAAAGGAAAAAAAAGAAATAAAGCTGAATAATTAAGAACTATCTTTATATCAACATTTATTGCATATCTGTTTTTCCATTTAAAATATTTTTGGTGGAACAAAACCAGAACTAGTAGAGTAAGTTAGTGTGGAATTTCTTTGTCTTGGCCCAAATCTATATGGAAACAATTTGACAAGACGAGTGGTAAGAAATATAATCTGGGTGTTTTTAATGGTTCTCCAGTTACTGTTTCTCACACTTTACCCATCTCCTGTTTCTGAAGAAGTGTACCAGAGAGCTATGTGGGGCTGTGTTGGCCTACAAGTATTTAGTTACCTTGTGGCTAATTCTTGATACGTTTTTATAGGAAACTGGATTTTATGTTAGAAATTAGAATCATTTCAAAATGGATTCTAACAAAGCTCTAAAATGAACATATAGTGTATCTTTCCTTCAAGACTTAAATGCCAAGGAATAAGTTGACAAATCAGTTTAAAAACAGAAACTGCGCAACAGAAAAATGGTCAAGGTAATTCACAAAAGAAACTGAAACAGACAAAATAAGCATATGAAAGATGCTCTGCCTTATTAACAATCAAATAAATGATTTTTTTTCCCAATTGGCCAAGATTACAAAGAGTGAAAATGTCCAGTCCTGATATTGGTGTGGAGAATAAGCCCTCTTATGCTTCACTGGTAGAATTATGAATAAGTATAATCTTTCAGGAAGGCACTCTGGCAATAGTATCAAAATTTTAAATTTGCATACTCTAACCAAGAAATTCCACTTCAGATAAATCAGATAAATGCTCAGAGCTACTAATGGTAATGTAGTTCATACTGTGTGAAACAGGAAATAAGCTAAATGTCCTTTGGGGGATTGGTGAAATATAGCACTTCCATACAGTGGAATATTATGCAGCCATTTAAAATAATAATCTACATGTATCAACATAGAAATGTTTTTGATAAAATGTTTACTGAATGATTTCATCTAAGTAAAAGTTACATTAGAATAAATTCAAATTGAAGGACAATCCTATATTCTTCAAAACATGAAGGCCAGAAAAATAAGTCTGAGGAACTGTTCCAGATGGAAGGAGACTAAAGAGACATGATGAGGTATGTGTAATCCTGGGCTGGATTCTGGACCTGTAAGGGACATTATTGAGACCGTTGGCAACATTGTATGGGATCTTTTGATTATTTGGGAATTTTCCTACTTTTGAGGGTTGGACTATGATTACATAGAACAATTTCCTTGGTTTTAGGAAAAACGCAATTCTAGGGTTTGGCCTGTATGCAGAATCTCTTCAGTTTTTCACATGCCTTTGACTATCAGGGTATCATAATGATAGGCAACAGAAAGTAAAAACACATAAATATCTGGAGCTGAATGATTTTTAGCTCATCATTAACCACCCTACCGAAAAGCCTTCTGGGCAATGGGAATCCTGTAACAATACTAAGCATTCCACTCTGCTTTTAAGATTTCCACCTACCAAACTCTCTAAATGCCTAGCATAATTGCAGAGGGCATTCTAGACTAAAATAACTTATCAGGCCAATGGGTAAGAAGCCATCAGTAGCTCTGCTGGAGACAGACTAACATATTAGCCAGAGACAGTGGAGACCGTATAGCTAGCACTCTAGGAAAAATAAAGGAGACATTGGCATCTGGTATCAGAGCTGCTTGTCTTATGACCAGCCTTACTAAAGGCTGCAGGGCCACAGCAAGACCTGCCAGAATTAGCTGCTTCTCGACAATTGTTTCCAGCCAGGCTGATGGTGTTAGATTCCTCTATCCAATCAGAGCTAGGGGAAGGAGAGCCTGACTATTAAATTTATGTGACAATCCAGAGATCTCATGACTAACTCACCTCGATGGAGTCTTAGTTATGCATTTACTTCTTCACTGGAAATCAGGAGACCTGAGGTCTAGTTTTGTTCTACAGTAAACTGGCTGAGTGATCTTGGCCATGCCATTTAACATCTCTGGGCCTTGGTTTCCTCATTTGTAAAAGAAAAGAGATCATCTCTAAAATTCTATGAGTTTTCCCATACTTAATTATAAAAACACAGCAGATATCTCAAGTTTCTTCAGTATTAAAATGGAATTAATCAAACCTGCAAAGTTCTACAAATTAAAAAATATGTATATGGAAAGGGAAAAATAGTAACATTACCATGGGCAAACCTGATAGATACCACCTTAGCTAAGTGATCAAAGTTGACATCACCTGTAATAAAACATCAACATCATGTCCCCCCAAATATGATTTGAAGAGAAGGGCATGTCACATCTGTGATATTCTGCTCCCAAATCCATAACCCCAGTCTAATCCTGTGAAAAAATCAGACAAACTGCCATGTGAAGGATATTCTACAAAATACTTGATATGTAATCCTGGCACTCTGGGAGGCCAAAGTGGGAGGATCGCTCAAGGTCAGGAGTTCAAAACCAGCCTGAGCAAGAGCGAGACCCCATCTCTACCTAAAATAGAAAGAAAATTAATTGGCCAACTAAAAATATATAGAAAAAATTAGCCGGGCATGGTGGCACATGCCTGTAGTCCCAGCTACTCGGGAGGCTGAGGCAGAAGGATTGCTTAAGCCCAGGAGTTTGAGGTTGCTGTGAGCTAGGCTGACGCCAGGGCACTCTAGCCCGGGCAATAGAGTGAGACTCTGTCTCAATCAATCAATCAATAAAATTAAAAAAAAATACTTGATATGTACTCTTCAAAAGTGTCAAGGTCATGAGAGACAAAGACTGTGGAGTTGTCAGAGATTGGCGGATACTTAGGAGTTCTATCTTTGCAATTATTTTGTAAGTCTAAAATTATTTTAAAATAAGTTCTTTTAAATCACACTGTGCGAAGTGGCTAGCTCATAGTTGGCACCTAATGAATGGTAGGTGCACTAATTATAAGCAACTACATTTCTTCTAATAGTAGTTGAATCAAAGAAATATTTTTTGATGGAAAAGACAGTGATACAGAGCCATTAGTTGGCATTGTTGTGTAGCAGAAACCATTCCAGCCACAGATATCTTATGACCTTGGCTGAAATATGTTATAAAAACTAGTTCTTCATCCTTGAAGAGGCTTCTGGGAATTGAAATGTGCAGCTGTTTATATGCTCATTATCTGTCCTTGGTTCACAAGCTCAGATTGGATTTCTCCATGATAGCATTGGTTTCCACAGCTGTGCTGTTGAATAAACCCGAGTTTGGACCTGCAAATCTGAGAGGACATTTTATCCACAACAATTGGTAGAGCAAATGAATAGCACCTTGCCCTCTATGCGTTTGCTATTCCCACCCTGCTCTGCTCTGACAAGAGGCTCACCCCTGTTACACACCCCTCTTAGTTACTAACAGATGGAGCTGGCTTAGACAGCTGAGGGAAGAAAGCTCAGCAGGCGTGTGGCCCAGAGACACCTCCTCCCCCAGCAGTAAACCAGCCAGGAAACTTTGATTGCATTGGCAAAGCCATAAGTGTAAGAAATTTCTCTTCACATGCGAAAATTTCATTCAACAAATATATAACACATATTTATTAAGGGCCTTCTATGTGCTTAACCCTGAGGGTAGAATGGGAATCCAGTCCCACTTTCACAGTCTTGTGGGCAAACAGGAAATTAAATATGCAGAAACAATAAAATGGGGGCCAGTGCCATGAATTTCAGGGTGGTATAGAACACTGGGCTGGGACCCAAACTTTGCTATCTGTGCCATGGGTGAGTCTGAGAGTGGAATTCAATCTTTTTAGAAGCTCTTTTAGTGCAGGCAGATAGGCAAGCCTCTGACTGGAAACACTGTGACCACATGAGCCTGGGCAGGTCATACCTATCCCGGTGCACATGGAAGATATTCAGTGAATGCTCATAGAGTGAATGCTTATTTGTATCAATGAGTGAATGTATCATTCAACCTCATCTATAGATTAACTTATTTAATCCTTACAACAACTCAATAACAGAATGACTGTCATTGTACCCATTTTATAGGTGAGAAAACTGGGAAATAGAAAGAAAGGAGGAGGTAACTCACCTAAAGTAACACAAGCACAGCAGGAAGTGGCCAACCTAGACTTTGAACTGAGGTAGTCAGCCTCCAGAGACTGCTCTCCTCTATTCTGCCTCTCTAAGACTAGTAAAGATCCCTTGGCATTATCTTGGAGGGACAGAAGGCCAGGCTAATGGTCCCTGCAAGCCCAGACCTGGAGTTCCTCAAAGCTGCAACCCCAGGAATCATGAGCCTCATAGTACTCCTGTGTCACCTGTCACTGCCCACCTTCTCCCATAACCTCTAACCTTGGATTGTTGAGACTGGTCACACAGGAACAGACGTGGCTGCAGTCTGAGATAAGCCTGTGCTCTGCTAGACTGGAGATGTGGCCATATTATAGCTCAGGGAGCAGCTACTGTGGATAGAAGACAAGGCAGGGGCCAGGCAGGCAATTCCCTTCCTCAGAGCCACCTATGTTCTCATCTAAGAGCCCTGAAACCAACTCCTTAGATATGATACCCCAGAACTTGGCAGCCAACCCGGTTCAGTATTCAATTCCAACTTCTGTCTCAGATGCCTAATATGGCACAGCCCAATTGTCAATATATAATCTGTACAGTAAATCCTCACTTAACATCATCAATAGGTTCTTGAAAACTGCAACTTTAATCGAAATGACATACTATGTGCTGTAGGAACTTACCTCTTGTTTATATAAATTAGCTGATGGTAAAATTAGTTTCATTATACTGTATGTCATTTTGCCTAAAGTAGCAGTTTCAAAGAACCTATCTATCAATGATGTTAAGTGAAGATTTACTGTACTCACGTGCACTTTTTGTAGCAGGTTTGGTCTCTGTGTTTATTCTGGGTGTGGAGAGAGACAAGAGGTGGCTAGGTCAAGTGGGCAAGAAGAGACAGGGATTCTCTCAACCGAGAATTCTACTCTTGAGAGGCATTTTCCACCCAGACATTTCCACTGAATGCTGACATTCTTTCTAGAAAAGATGCTGAATCCAATATTGAATGATGTTTTGACATCCTAGAGTTTTAGAAAGTAAAAATCATGTTCTCTAAAATGCCCAGAATATTCTCCTAGAATTCAGTGTCTCACATTTACCCCAGCTAGCTTTTTTCAATATTCTTTTCCATTAATTTTGCGGCCAATAGTTTGATAGTCTGTATAACTGCCTATTCAAGAATGCATCAGCAGTTCTTGGCTGATTTTCAATGTTCACCTTACTCAGATATTCCCCTTTCATTCCCTGACACCACCAGCACTTCACGGCAACACAGAAATACCCCTGGCCAGGCCCTCCTCCCTCTGCCTTGCAGGCTCTCTTGCTTTCATACTCACGATCTTTCTTCACATCTATTTTTAGTTTTCCTGGCTCAAGCTTCTTCAGGCCACCGAAACACAACCCTCACTCTTTCTCTCTCTCTGGCATTCATGCTGCTCGTAGGAGCCCCCTAAGTAAAAATTGCTTCAGAAACAATGCTTTAGTGCTCCTTCCTCAGGAAAACGTATGGCTTCAGGATCACAGCTCAGCTTTTGAGATGGATGTAAGCTGGACGACCTTCTGACGGGCTTTAAACTTTGAACTAAATGTGGACATTTTTCTCTCAGATGACAGAATCACTCTAACTTCCCCTTTGCAGTTGCTTCCTTTCCTTGAAGGTAGCTGTATCTTGTTTTCTTAAAAAAAACAACAAAACCTTTTCCTTCCAAAGTTGCCTGCCATGCCGACCGTCATTAGCGCTTCTGTGGCCCCACAGACAGAGGCTGAGCCCAGGTCCCCAGGGCCAGGTCCTCACCCAGCCCAGAGCAATACCATCGAGGCTGGGGGCGGAAACCCCAGTGGCATCTATTCAGCCATCATCAGCCGTAATTTTCCTATTATTGGAGTGAAAGAGAAGACATTTGAGCAGCTTCACAAGAAATGTCTAGAAAAGAAAGTTCTTTATGTGGACCCTGAGTTCCCACCAGATGAAACGTCTCTCTTTTATAGCCAGAAGTTCCCCATCCAGTTCGTCTGGAAGAGACCTCCGGTGAGTAGCTCCTGGGTGCTGGTTGGGTTTTTTTCCCCCACAGAGAAGTCCTCCCACTCAGCACCTCCTGCAGCTCAGCTGCTCACAGGAGCACTGGGGGAAGGATCCTGGCAGCAAATCTGTTGGGCCCTGTCCTCCAGTGTGAAGCAGGGAGGGGAGGAACAAGTCTCAGATAGTCACCAAATCTCAGCAAAATCCACATGGAGAGTGGGGGAGGCAGGGCTGATTCTCATTCTCTAGCTCGCTCTTGCTTTCTTTCAGGGGAAAAAAATCTTGCTTTTTATAAAAGTGATTGGAACTAAGTTTAATTCACCCTGTAAAAATAAATATTTCTTTCCCAGAACAAATTCCAGACAGTCCAGATCTATACTCTCCTTTGAAATATCTTGCATCTTTGTAAGAGTCCTTTAATTTCTCAGACTAAAATCAGGATGCTGTTCTTCTCTAGTTTGCCAATGGTCATGTCTTTCTGAAACACAGCAGCCCAAGAAAGAGGAGAGTGGCAGATAAAAACTACTTTTTCATCCATAAAATGTTAGGATTAGAGAGAGAGACCTAGCCGTCCTTTTTGTCCACATACCTCACCTCACAGATGAAATCAAGGCACACCAGAGTGAAATATATCCAGTGAGCATATGACAGAGCCCGGATTAAAACCCCTTCTCTTTTAGGGAACTCTTCCAGCCTCTGGGTTTCATTTATAGTGATCTACCAGAAGGAAAATCATATTCCCCTGGCTCCCTTCTCTGATCATGCCTCCAGTATACTCTCATTCTTAATTCAAGATATATTGATTGAGCATCTTCTAGTGCCAGACCCTGAGCAAGCCACTGAGGAGACAGCAGTGAATAAGAAGACAAAAACTCTTGCTCTTTTGCAGCCCGGGGTCCTGAGGAGAAGACGGGCATTGAACGAGAGCAAGGACTGTCAGCAGCAGACAATGTTCAGGGTGCTATGGGACCATGGGGCAGCGAGAGCTAACCTAGACTAGGGAGGGAAACCTAGGAAATGATTTTAGTCTGAGACCCAGAGCTATTCCTTAGCCATGTTTTTCTTTATTAACCTGAGATGGAATACCCAACCCTGGGTGTTCCACAGGGCCTCTTTTCCTCTCCTGACAGTTGCCTGCTAAGGTCCATGATTGCCATCGAGGCCCTCAGTTTAAAAGATAATGCTGCAAAGGACCTCATTCTCCAGCCCAGTCACTGCCTTGCTACCAGAGTACTTGGGCATATTACTCCCCTGCTGAAATATCTTCCGTTGATATCCCCTCCCGCCATCTGCCTTCAGGACAAATCCAGACAGCCCTTCCCAGGTGCCCCCTGCCTACCTGTCCAGGCTCATCGTCACCCCCTTTTCCCTGGATCCTGACACACCAGCAGTGCTGGGACGTTCAGCTGCTCCATTGTTCCAAGTCTTCTCAAACCTCAAGGCCTTTGCTCATTCTGTCTGCTTATTTATCTGTTTGCTCTTTCTCACTCTCTCCAAAACTCTGCTCAAGTGTCACTTCGTTCACGCTTTCTCATGTCTGTTGCCCTCTCTCTAAGGGCAGGGCCTGTTCCTGTTTATCTTTGGGCCCCCTTACCCAGCACAGGCCAAGCCCACAGAGCAGGTGAATGAACATCCACATCTGAGGGCACTGGCCACCAAGACAGGACAGCCACCTCCAACATATCCCCCAGCTCCTTCCCTAGGAAATCCGCTCTCCCTTTCTCCACTGTCCTCCAGGCTTCTGCTGGAATCCTGCATTTTCCCTTCGAAACTTTCTGCTCAGCTCTCTTTTCTTCTATTGGCTACTGGGAGTTGGGGGAGCTTGCCACCTTCCCACTGATCCATAGATCCAACGCCTTCTCATGTGCTGGTGGTGACTGGACCTTCAGCCAGGGGCTGCCTCACCTACCTCTTGCCCTCAAATCCTGTCCCCATCCCTTCATCTTTTCAGGGCCCCATCTTTTACTGGTTCAGAGCTGGGTCTCTGCTTCACCCACATTTCTCTGGTGTTTGCCTTCCCTCCTGCCTGCTATTATTACTATTGATATACCCACATCCAGCTGTGCTTTGTCCAGCAGTCTAACCTCACTCTTACCCCGCTCTTCTTCATTCCTTGGGCCAGCTAGTTCCCTCCGCCAACACCAGGGCCTGAGAAGGCCTCTTTCCCAGGCAGACAGCAGCCACCCTTAATACTCTGAACAGGTGACTGTATTCCTTATATTCCCATACCCGGGAATGTCTTGAGATAGACTCTTTTTAAGGCTAGACTCTAGGTAAGTTTCCCAAGCTGCAATTCATCATGTACCATATTTCCCAAAGTCTAGGGGATTTTGATGCTAGTACTTTCTTAATCGTATCAAAGGGCGTCCAGAAGGTCATGACCACCACCCAGCTGAACGCAATTAAAGGAAGCTTTCTAATCCAAGATGCCTCACAATTTCAGACATATGAGAGAAACTCAGCAATGTGGGGGAAAATGTGAAATACGAGCAGAAGAAGCATCTTAGAATGGAAAAAATAAGACAAAGGGCCCTTTCCCACTTGACTCACAATTCTACCATCCCCATCCCCTTCTCTCTTCAGACTATTTCTTTCTTCCATGCTCCTAAAAGCATGGGTCCAACCACGCCAGATGGTTTTTGCTGCTTTCTATATGATCTGGTCTCTTGCCCCTTCCCAAGGTCCATCGAGAAAAAACCAACTTCTTCCTTGTGCCAAGGCTATTACACCAGGGGAAAAAATATGACATTCTTCAGGTTAGTTTTTGTTAGTGCTACAGAATTATCTTCGAAACTCTACACGTTCAGCCAAATGTGCTTACTCTCTGGCTCCTTAACATGGCAGAGACTTCTCCTCTCAAGAGGAAAACCTGTAAGAAAAAAATTAGAAGGATTCTTGTAATTACATTAACTCCACAGTGACAGAAAAGATTCTTATAATTACAGAAAGAGTGCTTTTGTCTCTGGAAGTGAACATGATTGTTTTCTAGGAGAAAAAAAAGAAAAAAGTCTGCTGGTTTACTTTACAAAGGGAGGAGAGCTAGAACCGAAACCAAAGTAGGGTGGTGGAAGAAGCAAGGCAGACAGGCACCCACCCAGCGTGCTGCCTCTCCGTGACCTGACCCTTGTGGAGTTCTTTACTGGGGAACTTGTGAAACGCCTGAGGCAAGTAACATTTTGGTAGAGGCCAGAGTTTCCTAACTTGGTTTATACAGGAGACTGCGCCAACACACCCGGAAATCCGAGTGTGGAAAGCACAGGAGTGTGGAAAGCACGCAGTGTGGACAGAGAGAGAAGCATACAAAAGAGAACTGCCAGGAACCCACTGAACTCTGGCAGGGCTAGGGAGGCTCTGCCCTCTCGGAGGCTACAAAGTAGAGGTTCAAGACACGTTTACCTTACACCTGTTGACTACAACATTAAAGAAAAAAGAAAGAGACGTTTACCCAAATCTCCAAGGATGCCTGAGGCCCCAGATAACTCTGGGGAACGTTCTATTTGAGAGGAACTGACACTTGCTTTACCATTATCACCCACCCCTCAAGTTTAATCACCATCACAACTTATAGAAGTGTATTTATGTAACCCAGAACATCAGGAATATAGTATAAAAACTGCTATTTTAAAAACTACTTATAGATCATAGGACCGAAAATGTTTGGGAACTACTTCCACGCACTCCAAGTAGATGGCTTTCTTTCCTGATGCGAAGGTTTTGAAGAGAAAACGACATTCCCATCTCCTTCAATAACCTACAGCTCATAATTTTCACAATCTGAAAGTTTATCCTTATTTCTAACCAGAACTCTTCCAAGTGCAAGTGTAGTATTTTATGTCTGGCTCTGACCCAGAAGACAATGATATAGAGTCTGCTGGTTTCCTCTGTATAGTAATCCTCCCTATTCTTGAATCACGTCATCCCTCCTTTAGCTGCTTCAGACCAAATAGTCACAAAACCCCTCTAACTTTACCCCAGTGTATGACTTTTCCAACACTGCGGATGTTAATTCTATGATCCATATATAGTCAATCCTCATTACTCGTGGATTCCATATTTGCAAATTTGCCTACTAAAATTTGTTTGTAAACTCAAAATCAGTACTTGAGGCCCATATGTGGCCATTTGTGGGCATGTGCGGAGCTGTGAAAACTTCGAGTCACCCTATACCACGTTCCCAGCCAAAGTTGAACAAGGCGACATTCTGCCTGATTCATTTGACATGAATGACCCCATTAATCTATGATAGTTTCCTTGTTTTCTGGCCATAACAAAATGTCCCAGGCCCATCTTGTACATTTCTTGCCCCAAACCTGGAATGAATCATTTCTTCAAGGAACCTGGCTCCTTTTGGTCTGAAACGGAGTGAAAGAAAGGGGGTGAGACTGGGAGGACAATTGACCACTGACTTCCTAGGACCTAGCAGTTAGCCATCACATCAGCACTTTCAAGTTGGAAGCTTTCTGCCAATGCCAGAAGGTCCCTTGCCCTAATGACCTCTTCCATATGCCCCACTGCCTCTAAACCTAATACTACCTCCTGTGTATCCTCCCAGCCCGGCCAGGATCACTTGACCTGTGTTACTCAACTCTGAAAAGAAGAAATCCTAGGTTGGCACAATATGAAAGTTACTTCATGCCAGGGTGAGATGAGAGAGAGGGGGCTGAACTATTATAGAAAAACCTTTTGCAGGGAGCCCTCTGTACTTAGGGCTTAGGGCCCAGTTGCTGCTTCTCCCAGGAAAATTATTTTATCTTTCCAGTGAAGCTGGCTTGGCAAGAGGTCTGCTTGGTATCTGTTTGAGAGTGTCACCTTCTGTCAGACAGTTTGGAAAGAACTGGGGTCACTGTCCTAGCCACAAAGAGGAAGAACTGGGGACACTGTGCAGAGTGGTTAAGACAGCTAGATTTAGAACCGAACAGACTGAACCCTGGCTCTGCCACTAACAGGTCACGTACACTTTCCAAGTTTCACTCTTCTATTCTGTGATGAGGATAAGGTTAGTCTCATCACATGGCTGTTCTGAGGTGACATTCCTGAAGTCCTAGCAGGGCTCGAGGCAAGGCAACAATTACTATTAACACAGGCCACAAAGGGCAGGAGCACAACACAGTGATGAAGAACACAGGCTTCAAAGACAGACAAACTTGACTCAGATCCCAGTTCCACCACTTAACAATGTGACCTCAGGAAAGTTACTGACCATTCCTAGGTCTCAGTTTCCTCATCTGTGAAAACAAAATGAAAATTCTTACTTTTGTAGAGTTGTAGGTATTAAATGAGATACTGTACGTGACATGCTTAGCACGATGAGTCAATAAATAGTGATGATGATCATTAAAAGGCAAGATGAGGTACCCGGTAGAGAGCCAGCCTTCTCTCTACTCAACAGAGAATCATGACAGTGCCATAGGTCAAAGTGACAATTCTATAAATAACTTTTAGGACTGTCTCCAGTTATATTACACAAGACAGCAGCTCCTCCTGAGGGTCATGATGGAGACAGAGCTCTAGACATCGTGGTGAACAAGCTGAAATGACTCAGCAGTATAATGCTGAAAATGGGAGGAGCAGGGACAGAAATGGCCAAGAATATATGAGAAAAGATGTATTTCCCTGATTATGAATAAGGCAAAGCATCTTTTTTGGCCATTCACATATTTCTTGATCACTTGTTATTTCTCTGTCCATGAAATACTTGTTAATGTCTTTTGCTTATTTTTCTATTGAGTCATCTTTTTCAATTTAAATTATAGGTATTCTTTATACATCCTGCATACTCATCCTTTATTGGCTACATGTGTTGCAAATATCTTCTCCCACCTTTTGGCTTGCCTTTTCACTGTCTTTTTTTTTTTTTTTTTAAGTTTTACTATGTTTATTTTATATCATGATTTCTTAGTCCTTATTAAGTTTATACAATTTGGGGAAACATATATTCCCTTCCCTTTTTTGTTGCATGTGTGTCAGGCACTGTCTTAACAGTATTTTTTATTTAAAAAGTCCTTGGTTAATTAGAAGTTATAAATTAATTCTTAATTTATTAATTTTTTCCTTTATAGTTAGTGTTTTTTGTGTTCTGTTAAAGTTTTTTCTAAACCAAGGTCATTCTTCTTTATCATTTAGAAGTCTTATTTTTCTGCCTTTATGTTTGACAGAAATTAATTTCAAAAATTAGTTTCATAATTTTATTTTAAAATTTTTGCTAAAATATCTAGAAATTATTTTTGTATATGATATAAGACAAGGAGCACATTTTGGTTTTTATTTTTTTCCATATGGATATTCTAAGATCCCAGCACAACTTATTAAAAAGACAATCCTTTTTCCGTTGTTCTACAATGCCACTTTTTAAATAAATCAACTGTCTATATGTGTGTGGGTCTGTTTTTGCACTCTCTATTCTGTTCCATTGGTTGATTTGTCTATCTTTGTACCAGTGCCACACTTTGTGCCAATAAGTCTTGACATCCAGTAGAACAAATCTTCCACCCAACTTGTTTCTCTTGTTCATTGTTGTTTTAGCTACATCTGGCTCTTTTTGCCTTTCCATTTACATTTTAGAATCAGGATGCTGAGTTCCACAAAAAGTCCTGTTGGGATTTTATTGGGGTTGCACTGAATCAATATGGGAAGAATACACATCTTGACAAGATTGAGTCTTCCTATTCATGGAGAAGAGATGTTTCTCCATTTAGACAGGTCTTTGGTGTCTTTGAATCAAGTTTTTGTAATTTTCTCAATGAAGTCTTGAATACCTTTTGTCAGATTTATTCCTAGGCATCTTTTTTTGTTGTTTTTACTTTTGTAAATGGCATTTTTCTTACAATTGTACTCAATTTCTCAGGTATAAACATGCATTTGACCCTTATTTTGTATGTAAGATATTTGCTAAACTCAGTAATTCTAATAATTTGATCATAGATCCCAAGTTCTTCGCCTGTAGATTCTTTGTTCTTTCTCTATGTTTCTATACAGATAGATAATTTGCACATAAAGACAGGCAGCCTAATTCTTGTTTTATTGTACTGACTAAACCCTTCAGCATAATGTTAATAGTAAAGGAAATAACAGGCATCTTCACTTGGTTCCCAATTTAAAAGGGAATATTTTTAATATTTCACTGCTGAATAGATTTGTAGATACTACTTATCATAAAGCAAGTCCCCCTCTATTCCTGCTTTGATAAGAGTTTCTTTTAAACTCATAAATGGTTAGTAAAGTTTATAAAATACTTTTTCAGCATTTGTTGAGAAAATAATGTGATTTTCTTCCTTTAAACAGTTAGTATGCAAAATTATGTTAATAGCATTTTCCAGTGTTGACCCCTTGCATTCTTAGAATACACACACTTAGACTGTATTATCTTTTCCACACATCACTAAATTTTGGTTTGCTAATCCTTTATTTAGGGTTTTGCATCTGTGCTCATTAGTGAGATAGTATTATTCTATCCCTGTCTTCTGCTGTCCAAGTTCAATGTTAAGGTGATACTAGCCTCATAAAATAAGTGATGAATATTCCTTTTTCTATTCTCTGAAAGAGATTGTGTAAGATGGAAACTAAATATTCCTTAAATATTTGTTAGAATTTTGCCAGTGTTTTCTTGAAAGGAAGATTTTTATCTACTGATACAACATCTTTAATAATCATGGGATTATTTGAAATTGTTTTTCTTGTTAAGTTGGTGGTAACTTTATTTTTCTAGGAATTTGTAGTGACTATCGCTAAGAAAGCCTCTTTTTCTTTGCTTTAAAGTCAGTTTTGTTGAATATTAATGTAGTTACATAAACTTTTGGGGCATATTTTTGTGAGATACATATTTTTCTTATTTTACTTTCACTATGTCTATGTTCTACTGTGTTGAATTGTTTCTTATAAAGTGCTTATAGCTTATTTAAAAAGTACAAACTGAAAGCTTTTGTCTTTAACTGGAGATTTTAGTCTATTTACATTGATTATGAGTATTAATATATTTTGGATTTATTTCTATCATCTTAACTGCATATTTTCTTTTTGTGTTGCTTTTTAAATGCTCCTTGTTTTCTCTCTCTACTCTTCTTTTAAATCCAGTGTGTTTTCTTTCATTCTTTTTTTTTTTCTACTAATTTGGAAGTTATAGACTATTTCTTTTTCCAGTGGTTGCCCCCAAAATGTTAACATACATATATATCTTAAAGTCTGAAATTAATCAATAATTTTATCTTTCTCTTAAACAATATAGGGGCCATAATAGGACACTTTAACTAAGTATTTCTCTCCTAACTAATATGCCACTGTTGCTCAGAATTTTAGCTCTATCTTTATTTTTCAACCTTAAAAATGAGAAATTAGGCCAGGCACCGTGGCTCATGCCTGTAATCCTAGCACTTTAGACAGCCAAGGTGGAAGAATAGCTTGAGGCCAGGAGTTTGATACCAGCCTGGGCAACATAGTGAGACTTAGTCTATGTATAAACTGAATAAAATAAAACTATTTCTTAAAAGAACTGACTTCAAAAATTATTTTGAGCTATTTTAGTACCCTGTAATGCTAAAGTAATGGTTTCAAACTTTAGAGGACGTAACAATCTCCTGGTGAACCTATTCAAAATGCGGAGTCCCAGGCCCCTACCGAAAGTATCTGAATCCTCAGATCTGGGAAGGGCCTTGGGAATCTGCCTTTTAAACTGGCATCCCAGGTGGTTCTGATGCACATAGCTCAAAGGCCATGCTTTGAGAAACACAGAGTAGACAAAGGCCAATGGGCACCAATGAGCAGGCAGGGAGCCTGGACATCCTCCTAGTGGGCAAGCTCCAGACCTGAGCCCCCACCCACTTCAGCTCCCTGCTTTCACATTACAGCTGCCCACTTAAACACAGAGAAATGTTGAAAAAGCTGGGCTTTCTTGTGAACATAATTCCTACATGCCTTTGTCCACCTTCCCCATCCACCACATTCTCTGCCCTGAAGGTCCTGAATTTGTACAATGGATGTCTGTCTACCACCAGTGGGGCCTATTCCAACAGGGACTTTCATCTGAGGTCCTACCCTCTGGTTCCTTCCCACAGGTTAGAGTCCCTAAATGGCTGGTCAAGGTCCTCGGCAGGGAGGGGGCAGGGATATCAGGAGTGTGAAGGCTTCATTACCTTCAGACAATGGCTTGGAGCAGATTGCTCCTATGCGTTCAGCAGCCTGTGTAAGATTAGTGCATATAGCATGTTTAGAAGGCCCCATGCTATATCCCATTGATCGCCAGTGTCAAAGGCATGAATGCCTTTTGCTGAGGCAGTGTAAGCCTCTCTGTAACTATAGTTTCACTTTTTAAAGAAAAAATCCTAACAAGGCAGATGAAGGTGCCCTGAAAGTTCACAGGCCTGGTCCTGAGGCTGTCCCTGGCACTCTCTCTTCCCTCCCTGGCTCCCTCTCATGGTGTTGCCCCTAGACTGTGGGCTCAGGGGCCTCCAGCCAAAGCTGCTGACTCTGAGCAGGGCCTTTCTCTGGGCTGTGTTCATTTGCATCGTGCTGCTGAGGGTGGAGGAGCTATATAGGCTCCAGGCCATTCACAGGAGGATTAGGCCTGGGCGGAGGGCGCAGTGGGAAAGAGGACGCAGAGAAGGCCCAGCTCCACTCCCTGAGCCACCACCATGCCCTACCTGCTGCCAGCATTCTTCTGTGACCGTGTGATCCGAGAGCGGGATAGGAGAAACGGAGAGGGCACCATCACACAGCCCCTCAAGTTTGAGGGGCAGGATTTTGTCCTTCTTAAACAAAAGTGTCTGGCTCAGAAATGTCTCTTTGAAGATCGTGTGTTCCCAGCAGGTATTCAGGCCCTGGGCTCCCATGAGCTGAGCCAGAAAACCAAGATGAAGGCCATCACGTGGAAAAGGCCAAAGGTAGGAATGGGAAGGACTGGGCTTCAGGAGCCAGTCCTTGGAGAACAGGAAGTGAAGCCGCCCAGAGCCTGAGGCCATGGATCCCCCCAAGCAAGGGGCTTATCAAGGTTCTCCTTTTATCCATGTGTCCCCAAAATATCTTCCTACTTCCTCCTGAAACTGGAGGATGTTATTTTCTACTCCTGAACTAGAAATTATTATAATACTTTGTAGGTCCCTGAAATTGTATATATTTCTTTCTTTTTTTTTTTGAGACAGAGTCTCACTTTGTTGCCCAGACTAGAGTGCCGTGGCATCAGCCTAGCTCATAGCAACCTCAAACTCCTGGGCTCAAGCAATCCTTCTGCCTCAGCCTCCCTAGCAGCTGGGAATACAGGCATGCGTCACCACACCCGGCTAATCTTTTCTATATATTTTTAGTTGGCCAATTAATTTCTTTCTATTTTTAGTAGAGATGGGGTCTTGCTCTTGCTCAGGCTGGTTTTGAACTCCTGACCTTGAGCGATCCTCCCGCCTGGGCCTCCCAGAGTGCTAGGATTACAAGCGTGAGCCACCGCGCCTGGCCTTGTATATATTTCTAAGAGAGCTAATGCATTGATTGAAATCCCTAGTAAGATAGTAAGACTGTAAGTTATAATTGATTATTATATCTCATTCTGAGTGCAGATGTTTCAGGGGGTGAGAGAAGAGAGTGGTTAAGAATACCAAGGCCAAGTTTTAGGGACAGTTCCATGGAAAGCAGTGAATGGTAAAGAAATGAAGGGCTGGAGACTTGCCTTCTTAATGAGTCTGGCTCATTAGAGAGGTGTCACTTCTGTTTAAACATAAATGTCCATGCTGACCAGCCAGACTCCTTACAGAGTGAAGCAGTTTGCCCCAAGCTGCCTTATAAGGCAACTAAAGATCCCATTTGTGTCAGCATGACTAGGTCAAAGTGCTTGGTGGTGTGTAGGACAAGGCCTTTCTTCCTACCCGTAACCCCAAAAGTGTTCACTGCATTTAGGGCAGGCAAGAACTCTCTAAACCAGTGGGCTCTGAGGCAGGTGTATGCATCCCAGTGGATCTGCAAGATGATCCATTGGCATATACCTTGCACCCAGTTTTCCCTATTATTATCTTTCATTAGTATGATATATTTGTTACATTTCATTTACCAATATTGATATATTATTGTTAACTGAAGTCTATACTTTATTCAGATTTCCTTAGTTTTTAACTAATATCCTTTTTCTGTTCCAAGATCCCATCAAGATTCAACATTATGTTTAGAAGACATGTCTCCTTAGCCTCCTCTTGGCTATGACAATCTCACAGACTTTCCTTGCTTTTGATAGGGAAATTGTCCTCACAATTTTAAAGAGTACTGGTCAATTATTTTGTAAAATGTTCCCCAGTTGGTATTTGTCCGCTGTTTTCCTCCTTATGGGCTTATGGGTTTTGGGGGAGGAAGTCCACAGAGGTGGAGTGTCATTTTCATCACATTATATATCAAGAGTACAGACTATACACATGCTTTATTATTGTTGATGTTGATCTTTCTTTTTTTTTTTGAGACAGAGTCTCACTTTGTTGCCCAGGCTAGAGTGAGTGCTGTGGCATCAGCCTAGCTCACAGCAACCTCAATCTCCTGGGCTCAAGCGATCCTACTGTTCAGCCTCCCTAGTAGTTGAGACTACAGGCATGCACCACCATGCCCGGCTAATTTTTTCTGTATATATTTTTAGTTGGTCAATTAATTTCTTTCTATTTTTAGTAGAGACAGGTTCTCGCTCAGGCTGGTTTCGAACTCCTGACCTTGAGCGATCCGCCCGCCTCAGCCTCCCAGAGTGTTAGGATTACAGGCGTGAGCCACCACGCCCGGCCCTGATGTTGATCTTGATATCCCGGCTGAAGTAGTGTTCATCGGGTTTCTCTACTGTAAAGTTACTTTTTCTCCTTTTTCCATAGGATACTCTTTGGAAGCAAGGCACTAAGTGTAAACACATACTTAAGGAATGGGAAGTTATGCTCTCCCTTCCCCACCTTGAGGGCAAAGAATCTACATAAATTAGTGGAAATAATTTCTCATGGAAGCTTTGTCTATTCTCCCTATTGATGTATTCAACCACTTATTTATATCAATATGGACTCATGAATATTTATTTTTTACTTTGTGTTACAATCCAATACTGCTTCATTTTGTTGCTCAGATTGTTCCAGCTTTAGTCATTGGGAGATCTCAGTTGGCTCCTATGTCTATTTGACATACCCCTATTGCTGTGAGGTTTTTTCCCTCAAGCACTTTTTTACTTTCTGGCACTACAAGATGCTCCAGGCTCATAATGTATGTCTTTTGCCCCAATCCTAGCATCAGTCATTTCTCCAAGGAGCACTGGTTCCTTTTATTGGAAAATTGTATTAGAACCAAGGTCTGGTTGCTAGGTGTACTCATTGCTACTGGAGCGTGATTGCTTCCACTCCTCTCAGCTGATAGAGAAAGGAGATGTGTGTGTGTGTGTGTACTAACCCAAGTATATGTACATATCTATAAATATTTCTACGTACAACCCTCTCATATATTGATAAATATTTTTTTATTTTTATTTTTTTAATTTCAGCATATTATGGGGGTACAAATATTACAGTTACGTATATTGCTCATGCCCCCCTCCCCCCTCGAGGCAGAGCCTCAAGCATGACCATCCCCCAAACGTTGGACATCTCACTCATTATGTTCGTATATACCCATCCCCTCCTCCCCCCCCACCCGCCCGACACCCGACAAATGTTATTCCTATATCATCTGTATCTATATGAAGGTAAACAAGAGTTCATACTCTGCTTTATTGGTGTGTTAATATAAATGGAATTTTTAAAAATTTCAAATTCCAATTGTTCATTGCTGGTATAAAAGATAACAATTGACTTTTATATACTAACCTTGAATCCTGCAACTGAACTATGTTCACTTATTAGTTCCTGGTGAGTTTTTTGTCATTTGTTTGGAATCCTTTATATAGACAATCATGTCACTTGTGAATAAAAACAGTTTATTTCTTTGTTTCCAATATTTATATCTTTCATTTACTTTTCTTATTGCATTCGCTAGCTAGGACTTCCTGTATGATGTTGAATAGCAGTGGTAAAACGAACATCTTGCCTTGTTGCTGATCTTAGGGGGAAAGCATCTAGTTTCTCACCATTAAGCATGAAGTTAGCTTTTGTTCTTTTCAAAAGTGGATGTGCCACCATGCCCGGCTAATTTTTTCTGTATATTTTTAGTTGGCCAATTAATTTCTTTCTATTTTTAGTAAAGACGGGGCCTCGCTCTTGCTCAAGCTGGTTTCGAACTCCTGACCTTGAGTGATCCACCCGCCTGGGCCTCCCAGATAGTCTAGGTACCTTATAACAGAATATATTACCAATTCCTTCCTCCCTTTGCTTATGACATTACTGGCAAACATTTCACTTATCTATATGCTATAATTGCCTAACACATTGTTTTTATTATTACTTTTAACAAAGGTACCTTTTAGTTTAAGAATAAGTAAACTAAAGATTTTATTTTACCTTCATTTATTTCTTCTCCAATGCTCTTCCTTTTTTTATGTGGGTCCAAATTTCTGGACTATACCAGAAATTTTCTATACCATTTGTCTCCTCTCTGAAGAACTTCTTTTAACATTTCTTGCAAGGTTAATCTGCTGATAATAAATTCCCTCAACTTTTTTTTATTTTTTTGATCAAGCTGCAGAATAAAAATATTGATAATATCACTACCAAAATAATTGCTGAAAATAGTTTTTTAATATGTTCTATTCTTTCTTCTTCCAGTTAAAATAGTTTTAAGTAGCTGTGCATTGCCTCAACAATACAGGCAATATGTTACATACTTTACATTCTCCCTTTAACCATCATTTAGGGGTTTTTTTGTGTGTGTGTTTTTTATTATATATTTTTTTTCTTTTTTTCTTTTTTTTTTTTTTGCTGACTTCATATTACTTCTACAGCAATCATATAGTTTTAATTCTACAAGTAACTATATATTAAATACTTACCCCCAGTTCTTATGTTGATACCATTCTAATCCTTCTGGTTGTCTGAAACTTATTCTCTAGTAGATTCTTTAGGAAGAGCTCATGGGAACAATATTCCTTCTTACATATTGAAAACAGTTTGTCCACACCTTTTATAATTGAAAGGAAGTTATGCTGTATATAAATCCTTGCTTCACATTTTCTTTCCTTGAGGATCTTAAATATATTGTTCCAGTTTCCTCTTACATAAGGCATTGCTGCTGAAAAGTCTGGCAATAAGCTAATGTTTTCCCTTTATAAGACATTTGTTCTTTTTCCCTTAGATGCTAAAAGAATTTTTTTCTTTCTTTTAAGCCCAGTAATTTTCTAGAATATATCTTCATGTTGGTCATTCTGGATTGATATTCTCAGTATTCTGTTTGCTCTTTCAATATGTAGTATCAAATATATTCTTTTATTTGGGGAAAGATTTTTTTAAATTATAGTTTTCAATATTTGTTCTGTTCCTTTGCTTGCTTTCTTCAGAGAACTCCCCATTACCTATATATTGAATCTGTTTGCCTTATTTGTCATTTTCTCTTTAATTCTATTTATCTTTCTTAATTTCCTTTTTTCTTTTTATAATTTTCCTTCTTTATACCTTCTGCTTCCCTTCAGGTATTATTTGTTGTGTTCATTTGCTCTTGTGTTCTTGTTTGCTTATGTCTTCCTTTGTGTTTAGTTTTCATTTCTAAGATGATTCTTTCTTTTATTTCTAAGCCTTTCTTGAGTTTTGTCACCTTGTTTCCTAGTTTTTCAAATTCTTATTTATGTTATTTTTCATAACTTATACAAGTTTAAAATATTTTTAGCTTATTTTGAAATAACTGGCTACGGTTTTCATCTGCTTAAGTGGGTGTATCTTAGTCAGGCTTTTACTGACTATAGAAATGTCATCTGCTTCTCATTCTCTTTATTCTTTTTAAAATTCCTTTTAATGCTCATATTGTACCACCCTTGACCAGTAGGAATCTCTTCAGATTGGTTTCTGTTTCCTTTTGACACAACCCAGAAAAATTTGATCATTTCCTTGCTCTCTGAGAAAAGCCCCCAGGCTCATTTTGTATATTTCTTGTTTCATATCTTGAAGTGGCTATTTCCTCAATGTGCCCTGGTTTGTTTTAGTGAGAAATGGTGTTTAAAGATGACAATCTGAACAGGCATGGTGGCTCAGGCCTGTAATCCCAGCACTTTGGAAGGCCAAGGCAGGAGGATCACTTGAGGCCAGGAGTTCAAGAACATCCTGGGCAGCATAGAGATACATCATCTCTACAAAAAAAACTTTTTAAGTCAGCCAGGCATAGTGGTGTGTGTCTCTTAGCTACTCGGGAGGTTGAGGTGGTAGGATTACTTGAGCCCAGGAACTCGAGGCTGCAATGAGCTATGATTGCACCGCTGCACTCCGGCCTGGGCGACAGAGCAAGACTCTGTCTCAAAAATAAATAAACAAAGATAGCAATCTAGATGTTGGTGTTCTCCTTACTACTAGGTAGTTATTGCTTTTAGTTTTTTTAGTGCATACAGGTAGGAAATTTTTTTTAGAGAGACAAAAATAAACCATGAGTTGTACTTATATATGCAATTCAACTTTAACATTCTTATTATTTTAGTTATTTGATTTTATAATTTTACATATTTTCTTTTACACTAAAAAAATCTTGGTTCTTAACAACATTAACATAAGTTCTTATGTGCTACAGTATACATGTCAAAGTTTTAAAATAATATTAGTATTTCTTACGGTTCATATTTCTGTATAGTTTGGGGTTTGTCCTTAGGATATATCCCAAAAAGATCAACAGCCAAAATGTTATATTTTAAGTCACTAGAAATAATTACTTTTATGTGTGCCACCAACTTGATAGGCAGTTAGGTTCCTTTACTTCTCTTTGCTTTCAGCTTTTACAGATTGCTTTTTAAAATTATTTATTTAATTTTGGCTTTTAATTATGTAAAACTTTGCATGATTCCTAAGTCAAAACTATTTTTAAACAGTTATATTCCATTCCTATTTCCACCACCTTATTCCTTCCCCCCCCAAATAGACAACCTTTTAAACATTTTTTGTTTTTGGTTTATCCTTCCATTGCATTCATAGTTTCAGATGAGTAGCATACTGTGGTGTGGTATAAGCAAGACTTTCCGTCTAGAAGGAAAGATAGATCCCTGAGTGCTGGAGCTTCCTCTCACTTGGGTACATTGGGTTGTCGTGACGAAGAGGGGAACAGGGAGAGAGAGAGAGAGAGAGAAGGCACACGCACTGTGTCACAAGAATAGCAAGGCTTCTTGAAGCTGTGAAGAATGGTGTTAAAATCAAAACACTGAATCAATGATTATTTTAAATTTTAAAAAGTTTAAAAAACAAAGACTGTGACACATCCAAACAGAAACAAGAGCACCCTCTATTGGCCTCTGCTGGTTTGCACATCATCTGTCGTACCTGGACTTGAAAGGCCAGCGCCATGGGTGCTGCCCTGGGCAGACAGCTGGAGGGTCAAGCACCTTCCAAGGGACAGGGAGGCTGCGAAGCTCACACCACATTTACTCTCTGCTTCCCAGCATTCAGTTCTGTGGACTCTGAGATATATACTGACTGTAAATATCTGTGTTGCTGTATCTGGGGGAGAAAGATCCTTATTTTCCTTCCAGCACCTTTTCTCCTGGCACAGAAAAAGTAAGAGCCATGCTTTCTGCCGTCACTTTGCCAAAGCTGTGACAGGAACGATACTGCCCTAACTCTTAAGGGGCATCTTTACTCAGATAGTATGACAGTGTGGGTAGCAGCATGGGACAGTGTGAAAAGGCAACATGCTTCTGCCTTCTACCACTTACTAGCTGTGTGTCCTTGGACACATTTCTTAGCCTCTCTGAGCCTCAGTTTTCCTATCTGAAAAATAAGAATGATAGCATCCAATGAACGGAGCTGTTTTGAGAGGTATGTGTAAAGCTCCTGATGCATGGTGCCAATGGAACTCAGTAAATAATAGCTACTATTATAATTATGACCCAGTCATTTCCTTTTTGTTTTGCAGGAAATTTGTGAGAATCCCCGATTTATCATTGGCGGAGCCAACAGAACTGACATCTGTCAAGGAGATCTAGGTAGGAAAGTCCCTCAGGTCACATCCTGCCAGATGATTAGGGAGTGATTAAAAGGTGTGAGCCCTTTCCAGGAGGTAAAGGGACAAAAATCTGTTCTTGCTTTAATGAATTTTTGGAAGATTTTTATCACGGTTACTTTATGCCCGTTAGTCTGTGTGCTGGTGATCGCTTTGCTTCCTCCCACAGTTCTCACTGGCACTTTGCCTGTGCCACCGGCGGTGCGCTACATTCTGTAGCCTCCCTTCTAGAGTCTTAAGGACACTTCCATACCCCACTCAGCACGACTAAAGCCCTGCTTTTAACTGTACTCGTCTTTTTTAGAAGACAGCTCCCTGGCTGTGTATGAAGCGTGCCCCTTGAGCACGCAGACTCTATATGCACACGGAATGAATGTATCACCAAAAAGAGCACTCAGGACTGAATTCTTTCTAAATTGCCCTAGTACAGCTCCATATGAAAGGAGTCCTTCAGCAAAGATGGTCATTGCCAGGTGGATGAGCACCCAATTTTCTGTGTGATTGGGTCGCTTGGCTGTTCCATCCTACCCTCCTCTCCCTCAGCCTCTTGCTCAGAAAGTGCTATCTTTAGCGTGGGCTATGGGCAAGCACCATGAAGTAAAATTGGAGGCAATACCAACAGCCATCGTACAAAACTTGAGGGGAAAGGGCACTCAAGACTGGATGGAAGGAACTTGGCTTATTTGGCTTCAGAAGGAGAGGCTAAGGAGAAGTCAGTGGCCAGGGCAGGGTGGCTCATGCTTCTAATCCCAGCACTCTGGGAGGCTGAGGCAAGAGGATCACTTGAGGTCAGGGGTTGGAGACCAGCCTGAGCAAGAGCGAGACCCCGTCTCTACTAAAAATAGAAAAATTAGTGGGGCGTGGTGTGCACCTGTAGTCCCAGTCCTAGCCTGAGCAACAGAGCAAGACTCTGTCTCAAAAAATAAAAATAAAAAAAGAAAGAAAGAGAGAGAAGTCAGATATCTGGGTTCCTACACCTGAGGGAAAGCTGCCTGCAGAGCCCTGGGCAAACTAATAATTTGGGGCCTTCAAACCAATACACTGTTTCCAAGGAGAGATTGGTGGTTTCCGAGGAGGGAAAGGGGAGGTAGGCTGCAGGGAGCTCTCAGCCTGCCCTCCACACTCTCAGTGTTACATTTAACTTAACCTACCTTCCTAGAAGGCAGTTCTGTGACTGTCAGTATTCTAGGTACGCCCCCTAGGCATTCACACACACACAGCAATTAGTTACCTCCGACTACATATGGTACTCTGTCAGAAAGGAGGTCAGGGAATAAGAAAATGTTCTCATCTCAGTCCATTGCCAGCAATGTCTTAGTGTGCCCTACAGACTGGTTCCAGGGCAGCTGCCTAACTGGCCTTCCTTACAATACAAATCTGCTTGGTCAACAGTTCTCTGATGCTCAGCCTTCACTGAGGCCAGAAGGGGACATGGAAATGGTCAGAAGGGGAAATTGCAAAAGTGCGAGGCAGGGCGGATTCCAAGTAGGATCACCTACTGCTCTATCTCCACTGAGGTCCAAAAAGGAAGTGAGTTTATACTGCGGCTGGAAGAATTGCCTACAGCTTTTAAGAAAATGTCCAGACACAAGGGAATAAAGATTACCCTGTTGATTAGATTGTCAAGGAATTCCTGTCATAGTCTCTTTCCCTGGGTTGACACCTCTGTAAGGTCAGGTCTGGAAGTAGGACAGTGAGCACTAAGGGAATATCGGTTCTTCAGAAAAGTGGAGTGTGTGGCTGGGGATTGGGTCTTTTTCTGTTTGCTTGCAGGGGACTGCTGGTTTCTCGCAGCCATTGCCTGCCTGACCCTCAACAAGCGGCTCCTTTTCCGAGTCATACCCCACGATCAAAGTTTCATCGAAAACTATGCAGGGATCTTCCACTTCCAGGTGAGGCCATGAGAGCATAGTGAAGAGGGCCAGTTACGGTGCACCCACCGCTGGTCTCCTGGCCTTGACTTCCCAGAGGCTCCATGAAAGATTCCACCCATCTCCCCAGCCGCGCCCATAGACAGCGACCACCTTAAGGCTGCAAGCCTGTGAGGAAGCAGCTGTTTATCTCTCTGCCTCCCTAGTCTTCCCCGCTCCTCCCCACCCCCAGCCACCTTCTGCTATGTCCCAGAAGGGCAGGAAGACATCCTGTGTGATGGCCCGTGGGTCTATTTTTGCCTCTCCAGCTGTCTGGCTGTTGTTTCATTGCCTACAGCCCTTCTCAAGTAGGTCCCTAAGATATTAGCACTGGGACTCTTAGGGCCCTTTGGGTGGTACACAACCCTTGGCCACAAACTGCAGCCCCTGTGTACTTCTTTCTCTTTAAGGCAAATCTATACCAAGTCTGGCACTCACCTCTTCTGGGCCCAGGAAGAAAATTCTGGTTAATCTGGGGATAAGGCTTACGGTGTGGCCCAGAACTGAGTTTCATGGTTCAAATCAATTCAGTCATTGGAAATGTTCTGGGTCCAAATCATCTTGGCATAGAGCTAAAACCCAGTGCTGGACCAGAACCAAAGTGAATTCTATATATGGGGATCTAGTAGGTTCTGAGATTCTGAGGACTCAGTCAACAGAAGGCCTAAAGGCTTCCTTATGTCCCAGGATGGCCCAGATCATCAGCTGACTATCTGCTGGTCTTGTACTTGAACCCTGGACCCCTCAGAAAAGGTCTTTCTTTAGCTCAGGTTCCACATCCTGCACCTTTGGGATGTGAGCAAGGCTGCCAGGCCCAGATGTTTGTCCTTCCTTCCAGCAAACGCTGGTTTCCCTCTGATATTTGAAGGGTCTTATATCTAAAGGGCCATAAATTCAAAGACCGGATAGATTTCTGTCCTCTTTTCCATGAGGAAGAAAGTGCCATTGGAAAAGAGATTAAAGTACACATGGCCTTCTTCAGTTCAAACTGATTTCTTAAAAAAAGAATAACACCCAGAACTGAAATAACTGGACAATGTTCCTGCTGTAGCCAGAGTATATTCTGGGTCACTTTCCTCCATTTCAATCCGTGTTCACTTTGTCATCAGAAAACACATAAATCAATAGGCACCTTCACTTAGACCAGTAGTTCTCAATCCTGGCTGCACATTGGAATCATCCAGAACACCTAGAAATACTGACACCCAGGCCTTGCCCAGACCTCCTGAGCAGGGCAATGAAAATCCCAAGTCCTGAGATATTCATGGAGCACCTACTGTACCCAGCAGCAGGCTAGACTCTGTGGAAGAGACAAAGTGGTATATAACTCACTTCCTGCCCTCAAAAAGCTCCCAGTTAGAGACAGATTCACACACCCCAAGCCCAGAATAGGATGAATAAGCACCAAGACACAGAGCCTAGGAAATTATACTGCTTGGAGATCAGAGAAACCCGTGAGGAATGAGGGAGTTAGGACATGTTTCCTAACGGTAATCTGAGGATGCGACTCTGTGCTTGATCCTTCTGTGCAGTTCTGGCGCTATGGAGACTGGGTGGACGTGGTTATTGATGACTGTTTGCCAACGTACAACAATCAACTGGTTTTCACCAAGTCCAACCACCGCAATGAGTTCTGGAGTGCTCTGCTGGAGAAGGCTTATGCTAAGTAAGGCAACACTTTAGAATATGAGGCAGGACTAGAGGTAAGGAAGTGGGTTGCACAATCCAGCTGAGGTCTCCCTCACAGGAAGATGCATCCATGTCTGGGTACATGCATATGTGTATGCGTGGGTGTTCAACTGTGACCCAAAGTCAGAGAAGATAAGTTCCAGGCAACAACAGCTCTAACTAAAAACACTAAGGTTAAGAGTAGAAGTGAATATTTGTGTAGGAAATCTTTAGCTTTAGCTTCCCATAGTGAACTCTTTAATTCTGCCTTCATGGTGGTGTTGCAAATCTTGGATCAGAGCATTATACCTCGGGAGCTCAGACCCCAGGGACTTGCTTGGCTCAACCTCTTGAGCTTGTTAGAATATCCCTAAAGCCATGTTGTCTCTCAACTTGAAGCTTCATTCAGCTGCTAATGACTTTAATGCAGCCCTATCTCAAGGTTCAGAACAGAGTGGAAAGAGGACTATCAGGAAGTGAGAATAGCTAGGTTTCAATCCCAGAGCTTCTGGCTCTCTGTGGCCTTGGGTACCAGGGTGTGTCACTCAGTCTCTTGAGCTCAGTTCTTTGAAGAAAGGGAATCATTCTACACAGCCCATTAGCTCGCAGAGTTACTGGGGAATTGATGAGAGAACATCACAGGACCCAGGAGTAAAGTTCTGGGCTATGTTTCCTGGAACTCCAGTGACCCTAGATTGGTCATCCTCTCTCCAAGGCTCCATGGTTCCTATGAAGCTCTGAAAGGTGGGAACACCACAGAGGCCATGGAGGACTTCACAGGAGGGGTGACAGAGTTTTTTGAGATCAGAGATGCTCCCAGCGACATGTACAAGATCATGAAGAAAGCCATCGAGAGAGGCTCCCTCATGGGCTGCTCCATTGATGTAAGTCTGGGGTGTAGGGTACAGGGCAGGGAGCAGCCAAGGACCGGGGAGCCTTTTACCCAGTGTTCTTCTGGAACAGAGTGAATGATTGTAGGAAGCAGGAACTGGCTCTGGACTTTGAAGACTGGGAATTTGTGAAGGGAGAATAGTTCTTGGGGATTTTCAATAAAGAAATTGGACAAGGACATTCCAAGCCCTGGAATTTAGGTGGAAATAGGTCCAGAGGCCTATGTTACTTGAGGCCTCTCTTGTTGGTGCTCCTCAGTCCCAGCACGCCCCCACTATGCCGGCCACATGCTGGGCTATGGCCCTGAGCCCACCATTTCCCTAAGAAAGCTTTCCAGTCATTGGGCTTTGACCACATCCCTTGCTTGAGACATGGACTTTGTGCTATTATCTGAGAGTTCAGCCCACAGCCCCCTTCTCAGTATAACAAGGTGGTGTGAGCTGAGACAGGAGCCAAGGCTAAGGGGATGGCCGAGGGTGGCCAGGCCTCCCAAGTTTCCGGAGACATGCCTTCCCTGAGGGCTGCTCAGGATATGATAGTCTTGGCAAATTCCATGGCAGAGAAAGGGGCTTGAGCTCAGTTCCTGCTCCTTCCTCTCCCAACACTCCCCGTGGATAGGAAAGCTTAGAAGATCAGTTAGCAAGCAACACTATGGATAAACTTTTTTTTTTCTGTATCACTTTTCTCCATCTTTTCTCCATTCATGCTCTATTGATCTCTCCTCTTTTCCTTTGTCTGTCCCCTCCCTTCTTTCTCTCTCCTTCCCTTTCTACCCTCCTTTGTTTGCTCTCTCTCCCTCTCCTGGGTTGTCCCCCGCCTTCCCTGTCGGGCCTCAGGATGGCACGAACATGACCTATGGAACCTCTCCTTCTGGTCTGAACATGGGGGAGTTGATTGAACGGATGGTGAGGAATATGGATAACTCGCTGCTCAGGGACTCAGAGCTCGACCTCAGAGGCTCAGATGACAGACCGACCCGGGTGTGTACACCTCCCACCTGCATGACCTGGCCTTGTTGCTGTCAGACTCCCCTCAGCAGCCAGTGCCTCACCCACAGACCCCCGCCTGGGGCCTTCCAAGGGTCTGGGGTGGAATAACTTGCTTGTTCCAAAGCTCCTGAAGTCGGTAGAAGAGCCAGGATTTGGAGGGACTCTCAGTGGGAGTTTCTTCACATTCCATGATCCAGGCAGTTTCTCTGATAATGAGTTAACAGGCAGAAATACAAGACAGACTTAATTTATTTAAAAATATTTTTCCTCTTCTAATTTATTCATTTATTCATTCAACACTTATTTTTGAGCTCTTACTATGTACCAGGCACTCTGCTAACAAAGAAAGCAAATTCTCTCCCGTTAGTGAAAAAAGCAAAATCTCTCCCCTCACAGAGCTTATATTCCTGTACGTTCAGAAGTAAGATATGTTCACTGGAGAATATTGAGCCACAGAGAAAAACACAGGAAAATTTAATCTATATTTTCCCCATCTAAAGATAATCACTCCTAACATTTTGTATGGATTTCCAGGATTTCTCTATATACATACTTAATCTATATTTTTATTTTTAAAATGTTGTCATACTGTATGTACCTGTTTGCAGCCTGCCTTTTTCAGTTAGTTTTATATTCTTTTTTTTTCTGAGACAGAGTCTCATTCTGTTGCCCGGGCTAGAGTGCCATGGGGTCAGCCTAGCTCACAGCGACCTCAAACTCCTGGGCTCAAGCAATCCTTCTGCC
>VBSM01001044.1:10965650-10985667 GCA_008086735.1 Cheirogaleus medius | reverse complement strand
AAAAAAAAAAAAAAAGAAGAAGAAGAAAGAAAGAAAATGAGATACATGCCTTGTGGCCGATATGTTAAAAAAAAGTGTTCCCTTTTTCTTAGCTCCTTTGGGGAAAATAAGGGTTTTTCTATATTTGACACCATGGCAGACAGTAAATATATTGTCTTAGTATAATACTGAGGGAAGGGTGTTTTTGTATTTTTTATTCATATATAACAGTTGTACATATCGTGGGGTACATGTGCTATTTTGATACATGTATACAATGCATAATGATCAAACCAGGGTACTTGGGATATCTATCACCTCAAACATTTATCTTTCCTTTGTATTGGGAACATCACAATTCTTCTCTTTCAGCTATTTTGAAATATACAATAAATTATTGTTAATTATAATTTCCCTACTGTACCTTGGGATACTAGAACTCATGTCTTCTAACTGTAGTTTTGTACCCATTAACCAACTTTTCTTCATCCTGCTCCTTCTCCCTTCCCTCCCCAGCCTCTGGTAACCACCATTCTATTCTATCTCCATGAGACCCACGTTTTTAGTTCCCACATGAGTGAGAACATGTGATATTTGTCTTTCTGTGCCTGGTTTATTTTTGAGTCATTATTAAAGAGATGATAGTTTGGTATAGAGACATCAGAAGTGACAGTATTTACCCTAAAAAGGAAGGACAGGATCCTCTCTCTGGGACCTTGACCAAGTTCCTTTGAACTATTTTATTGTGCTGCGTCAGCCCTGCAGCCTTCCTTTTCCCACCCTCTCCCCACCTGCTACCATATGGGTCTCTTTCTTCTTCCAACCCCTCAGGATGTCATATGACGATTTCATCTACCATTTTACAAAGCTGGAGATCTGCAACCTCACAGCCGACGCTCTGGAGTCTGACAAGCTTCAGACCTGGACAGTGTCTGTGAACGAGGGCCGCTGGGTGAGGGGCTGCTCTGCCGGAGGCTGCCGCAACTTCCCAGGTGGGAGACACTCTTGATGGGGGAAGGGTCCAAGCAGAACAAGTTCCAGGTAGAACAATATTAACTATCACTTATTGAGTCTCTACTATGTTCCAGAAATCCATTCATTAAACCCTCTGTATTTTACCTAGAAGGAAACCACCATGCTAAGGAGTTTGCAATAGGGAGCTGTTTACAAGTTTGCAACTTACGGCCGGGCGTGGTGGCTCACGCCTGTAATCCTAGCACTCTGGGAGGCCGAGGCGGGTGGATCGTTTGAGCTCAGGAGTTCGAGACCAGCCTGAGCAAGAGCGAGACTCCGTCTCTACTAAAAATTAAAAAAAAGAAATTAATTGGCCAACAAAAAATCTATAGAAAAAATTAGCCAGGCATGGTGACGCATGCCTGTAGTCCCAGCTACTTGGGAGGCTGAGGCAGAAGGATCACTTGAGCCCAGGAGTTTGAGGTTGCTGTGAGCTAGGCTGACGCCATGGCACTCACTCTAGCCTGGGCAACAGAGTGAGATTCTGTCTCAAAAAAAAAAAAAAAGTTTGCAACTTTTAAACGGGAAACTGTCAGAGCAATACAGATGCTTCTCGACTTATAATGTGGTTGTCCTGATAGACTCATCATAAGTTGAAAATATCATAAGTAAAAAATGCATTTAGGGGCTGAGGGATCAAAAATTACCTATAGGGTACCATGTATACTATTCAGGTGATGAGTACCCTAAAAGCCCTGACCTCACCACTATTGAGTTCATCCATGTAACAAAAAACCACTTGTGCCCACTAAACCTATTGAAATTTAAAAAAGAGAAAATGTATTTAATACACCTAACCTACATAACATCATAGCTTAGCCTAGTCTGCCTTAAATATGCTCAGAACACTTACATTAGCCTACAGTTGGGCCAGATCATCTAATACAAAGCCTATTTTATAAAAAGTATTGAGTAACTCATGTAATTTATTGAATACTGTACTGAAAGTGAAGAACAGAATGGTTGTATGGGCATTTGAAGTGAGGTTTCTACTGAATGCATATCACTTTTGCATCATGGTAAAGTTGAAAAATCACAGTTGAGTCATCGTACATTGGGAACAGTCTGTACTATGTCAGTAATGTTGAGGACAGTACTGAGAACTGAGTTGGCAGCTACTGCAGTAGTTTAAGTCAGAGATGACGGAAGCCTAGACCAAGCAGTAGCAGCAGAGATGGAGGGGGATAAGGAGGATTCAGGGGAGAGCATATTGAGTGATGTGGGGAAGGAAGAATGAAGAATGACGTCAAGAATCCCAGTTTGGGGGCCTGAGTGGATGGTGTCAACACTGCAGTATAAGACACACAAGAGAAAAATAATCAGTGTATTGTTTGTGTTTTTTGGTGGGGTTATAGGGAAAGGAGTTTAGCTTGGGGCATGGAAAGTTTGAGGTACCTACAGAATATCCTGGTGAAGATCTATAATGGAGAACTGGATGCACATGGGAGGTGGTACTTGATTATATGCTAAGAATGCAAAAAGTATTTCAGGAATAAAGGAAGAAAGGGAGGGAGGAAGGAAGGAAAGATGGAAGAAGGGTGGGAGTCAGAAGAGAGACTAAAGCTGGAATATATAGCTCAGGTGTCATTAGCATACAGGGGCAGTTAAAATGTGGAAGCAGCAAGATTGCCCAGGGAGGCAGAATAGCTGGGGTGAGAGAAGAGGCCCAGGACAAGATCCAAGGGGGCCAACAACATTTACGGGGCCAGTAAGGAAAGTTAAAACCATCAGCAAAGACTGAGAATGAAAGTTCGGAGAGGAAGGAGGAACCACACATCCAGTCAGTGCAGCTCCATCTGTATAAAGGTAGAGGCTCCTCCCCCAAATATTAATAATTAGACTAATTAGACAAATTGTGTTTCCCATTAATTTTTTTTTTTTTTTGAGACAGAGTCTCACTCTGTTGCCCAGGCTAGAGTGCCATGGCATCAGCCTAGCTCACAGCAACCTCCAACTCCTGGGCTCGAGTGATCCTTCTGCCTCAGCCTCCCGAGTAGCTGGGACTACAGGCATGCGCCACCATGCCTGGCTAATTTTTTCTATATATTTTTAGTTGGCCAATTAATTTCTTTCTATTTTTAGTAGAGATGAGGTATCACTCTTGGTCAGGCTGGTTTTGAACTCCTGACTTTGAGCGATCCGCCCGCCTCGGCCTCCCAGAGTGCTAGGATTACAGGCGTGAGCCACTGCGCCCGGCCGTGTTTCCCAGTAATATTTATTGAACACCTAGATGCCGGGATAGAGATAAATGAGTTCCCTCTGTCCCATTTCCCTTCCTGCCCTTTCTCTGAGAGGCAGACCTGAAAGTGCGTTTCCTTTCTCGGGGGCGCAGACACTTTCTGGACCAACCCACAGTACCGTCTGAAGCTCCTCGAGGAGGACGATGACCCGGAGGACTCTGAGGTGATCTGCAGCTTCCTGGTGGCCCTGATGCAGAAGAACCGGCGGAAGGACCGGAAGCTGGGGGCCAACCTCTTCACCATTGGCTTCGCCATCTATGAGGTATGGGTCGCCGACAAGCTCCAGCCCAGGAAACACACGCCTTCCCAGCCAGGAGGCTTCCAGAGAGGTCCTCTGGCTTTTCCGATACTTAGTGACCCTTGGAGCTCCTAGGATCGGGCCCACATGTGTTTGTAACAAGCAAAAAATGCCAGGGTGGGTGGTGGAGTGGAGCCACGACTGGCAGGGTGGGCACGCGGGAGTCAGGCTTTTGCATTCACCGTGCAATCGCCGGCACTCCCTTCTGCAAGCGTCTCATCCTCATTCACATCTGAAGCATCTTCTTTTTCTGTTTCTCCTCAAGGTTCCCAAAGAGGTATAGCAGTGGCAATGGCCAGCAGTTGTGTACAGCGTTTCCTGTCCCGAGTCTGTGGCTCATCAAGAAGCTTCCTGGTGGGGTTTGTGGGCAGGACCATATATGACAGGAGAGGGCTTTGCCCACGTTATTTCTACCGCAGAGCAGATGCTCAGGGTATTGCATGACCCGTGACGGCCACCCCATCATGTGTATTTTCTCCCTTGCACCAGACACTGCCTGTCACACGCCTTCACACACTCATACGCACTCTTCATTCTCACAGTTACACACTCACATACACAGTCACACACACACATTCTGAGGGTGGCTGTCCTCCTTGGGATGGAGGAATCACTTCCCTCAGAGCCCAGCTAAAGCCCCTTGACCTTCTTGGGGTTGTTCCAGCCTGAGGGGATTCAGAGCTGAGGAGCAACAGTTCTGGTAAGTGGCCCTGAGTGTGGGGACGATAGACCTGCCCTTCACTCCTGAGTCACAGCAGAAAAGGAAGAGGAAGCGAGGTAGGGATGTTGAGCTATTTGAGGCCTTGGGAATTGGAGGTAGGTAGGCTGAGACTGTGAAATGGGCGACCAGGAAGTTGGGAAGGGACTCGTGGGGGGGACTGTAAGCAGGACAGGGCATACCTCCCCAGGGGCTCAGGTCTCATGGGCTCTCCTGTCCTCCAGATGCACGGGAACAAGCAGCACCTGCAAAAGGACTTCTTCCTGTACAATGCCTCCAAGGCCAGGAGCAAAACCTACATCAACATGCGGGAGGTGTCCCAGCGCTTCCGCCTGCCTCCCAGCGAGTATGTCATCGTGCCCTCCACCTACGAGCCCCACCAGGAGGGGGAATTCATCCTCCGGGTCTTCTCTGAAAAGAGGAACCTCTCTGAGTGAGTACTAGTCAGTCCCCAGAAGCTCATGTGGCCATTCTAGAGACTGAAGGTGTGGGACAGCTGGACCTTCAGGGGTCCTGGGATATGTTGACCTGCTGCACCTCCTCCTCTGCTCCTGAGCCTTGGCCACATCATTAATTCATTAATCCTGCAGATGTTTATTGAGCACCTATTTATTCCAGGCACTCTTCTAGGGGCTGGAGGCAGAGCCATAAATTAAACAGAAAGAAATCTCTGCCCTCATGGAACTTAACATTCTAGCATGAGATAACAATGGATAGGAAAAAAAAATATAGTATGTTAGGTTTGGGGAAGTGATTAGGAGCAAAAATAAAGTAGGGAAGAAGGATCAGAGGTGTTGGGGTGATTGAGATTAGGTTAGCATGAGTAGAGAAGCCAGCAAGGCCATGACAGATAGGTACATAGTCCCTGCCACTCTGATCTCTGTCCTTGGAAGAAGCACAAGGCTACAGGTAGGGGGCTGGGTCATGCCTTTGGGGAGCTCTGGGCAATGTCCACAAGAACTCGTGTGCCAGGGTTGGCTAATGGGGATCGTGCCTACAGGGGGCTGGTTTCTGGGAGTCTCTGGAAGCTAGTCCTGACGTGGCTGCCAAGAAGCCATGTAACCTAAGCAAATCCTCCATGTGCTTCCCAAGTGCTCCTGGTGACAGAGACCCCCGCATGTTTGTGTTATTCACAGGGAAGCTGAAAACACAATCTCCGTGGATCGGCCAGTGGTGAGTGATTTTAGCTCTCATGTGTGAAAAGACCCAGAGGGTCACACTCCCTGATCCATGCAGGGCACAGGTGGTGGTGTGGGGGAGAGTGGGAGTCTGGGCATGCCGAGCAACTGCTCCGTGTTACTGCAACTTCTGCTTGGCATGGCCAGAAGTGAGGGGCCTTACGGTCCTGGGGCCATTTAGTCAGTTCAGGGGCTGGGAAGCATGGAAGAGGGTTCTAGAATGGAGAAGCAGTTCCAACAATTAGAGGGAGAGAACAAGACTACTGGAAGGGATGACAAGAACGGCAGCTAATGTGGGACTGTGAGTTTGGACAGTGTTGGATTTCTCACACAGAGAAGAGAAAGTATACCAGTCTGCACTCAGCGTAAAGACCTGGATCCTCCTCCTAACTTCTGGGTGACCTGGACAATTTATATAATCCCTCTGACCACTTCCCTACTCTGTAAAACGAGGATAATAACAATATGCCCTGCAAGGCTTTTATGAGGTTTAAATCCACGCGATCATGTATGGGAAGTGTCTGGCACAGCATGAGTGCTCACGTGGAGGTTACTTTTCACATGCTTTACATACTTTTCATACGTATTATCTCACTTGATCCTTGTGAGGTTCCTGAGAAGTAGATTAGGTTATAATCCCTGGTTTTCAAGCAAGGAAGCAGAGGCTCAGTGGGGTTAAATGACTTCCCTGAGTTCACAGAGCTAGTAAGTGGCAGGGCTAGAAGTCACATCCAGACCCTCTGACTCCAGATTTAGGTCACCCACCTCCACACTGAGGCCACCAGCCTGCAAAGGTGAGAAGCCCAAAGTCAGCAGCACAGAGTTGGTATGCGTTGGCGTCTGTGTATCAAGGAGTCTTGTGACTGCCTTGGGGCTTTGGGCTCTGGTTAATAAACAGTCCCTTGTGCTCTGTGGGTGAGACCTGGGCCAATGCGAAGACAAATGCCCCACTGAACTGTCTTCTGGGTAGTGACAGTCATGATCATAATCCTGACCCTATGCCAGAGCCAGATCTCCAAGTGCCTTCTAAATCATCACAAATGTTTGGTTTTAGCATTACGTGCATTTTGGTCTATTCTTATCTTTTGGACACTGGTAACCAGTGTACAGTATTTACCAGGAACTGCAAATTCAAAAGCCTATGGGAGCTTGCATGTCAACTCCCTGAGTAGAGCAGGCAGGTGTAGGGGTTTTGGTGTCCCTGCACTGGCATATTTGTCTGCAGTTCTCAACTGACACTTGGCTCCAGTGTCGGAGAGACAACTGGAATGGTGGCGACTGTGGCAACCTGGAGGTCGCAGGCAGCAGCCGCTCTCAGCTCAGCTATTGTTGCCACGGGATTACAGGCCCAGTGTAGCCCGCTAGACTTTCTCATTTTACAAAAGAAACCTGAAACCTGGATTTCCATATTAGATCTCCCTATGTTGAATGTTTATCCCCCAAATTTAAAATTTATAAATCAAAATTCATTTGCAGTCCAGTTTCAGTAAGCCACATTTTTTGGTGTTTTAGTAACTAATTTCACTAAAAAACAAACTCAAACAAAAACAGCCAAAAGATCATTTTCCTTGACAATGTTCAATAACAGTGGATCATAAAAACGAAGCCATAGCAGTTGCCGGTCTCTGGGCATGGAGGTGGAAGAGGGAAGAATTCTCTCCTCCCTTCACCCTCCGTGCCCCTTTTTGGCTCCATGTGATTCAGATTTCTGGACCCCAGAACCTCACCCCAAGCTAAGGACCAGGACCCAGGGAAGCCAAAAGCCACTGGCTGTTCTGGGAACTTGCTTTTCACTTATTTTGCATTTACTGTTTCCTTTCTTTGTGCAGAAAAAGAAAAAACCCAAGGTGGGTATAATAGAATGAGAAGGTGGAGAGCACAGTGTGTTTGTGCGCATGCATGCGTGTGCATGTGTGCACACGTCTGCAGGTGTGTGTGAGCTCACGTGCCTCTTCCTCCCCCTCCTCCCCTGAGTTCCTGCTGGGGCTGTGAGTGCGCGACAGTGACAGCTGATACTTGCTGGGAGAAGCCTATGCACTGGGCACTCTTCTGGGCACTTTCCAGGGATTAATAACTCAATCCTCACAACAACCCTATGAGGTCGGTACTATAATTATCCCCATTTCCAGAGGGAGAGCAGAGATAGATGGACTAACATGCCCAAGGCCACACAGCCAGGAAGTGGCAGAGCCAGCACTTGGAGCCAGGCAGTCTGGCTGTGACCCACGACAGGCCATCAGATGAGGGCTGATGTTTGTGGTGGCGCCTGGAGGATCCGTCACAGGGGTCCTCCAAGTATTGGTGCTGGCCCAAACTGGAGCCGACACTCACCAGGTACCTACCGCATCTCAGGCACTGTGTTAGGGGGAAAACTTTTCTTTTCAGTTATAAGTGTCTACAAGGTAGGTACTGTTACTTTTCCCCTTTTACAAGGCAAGGATACAGACTCAGAGAAGGGAAAATGCAACTGGAAACCACATCTGTCTACTCCCAAACCTGTGTTTCCTGCCCTCTCCTCTCTGGTGCTGGCCCCCTACACTCCAAGGCCGGCGTTGTCCAGATGTGCACTTGGGCCCGGAGATGTGTACCTGGCAGGGCGCTCCATGGCCACACCGTGTCCACTGGCACACACACCCCTTAGACTGTGACCTCCACTTGCTCTAGGACCCCCACAAGCTTCAGCTGCTTGAACAAGACGCTTTGCTTAGAAAGCAGAGCAAGCCAGGGCCCCTACAGCCTGCTGGGAGCCAAAGCGGCAAGAGCCTTTCTCACAGGTCTGTCCGCTAGAGCTGTCCTAGGCAAACAGCATGGAAAGGCAGATGGGGACCGAGACCAGCCAGGCTGCTTTTCTGCTCTGAGAGGCTCTGCCCACCCCACTGCTCTCTGCACCGCTGCCCCAACCCCCTTGGCCTGGCCTTCCCTGCATGTGCACAGCACCCACCAGTGTTGGCCTCACATGGCAGCCACTCCCCACCCTTTTTATATCCTCTTCACTTGCATGAGCTTGTCTTGAAAATCTCTCTTGTATTTGTGTAACATCTTAAATGTTTTTGCAGTACAATTTTACATTATCTCATTTGATCCCTACAAGAGCCCCATGAAAGAAAAGCAGGTTTTACCACCCCCATAAAAGGATGAATAAACTGAGGCCAGAGAGGCTATTTCTAACATGAGGGGCAGGGCTGGGATTCCAGCCTCGTGTTCCGACCTCTCGCCCACTGACCACGCCACTCATCAGTGTCTCCTTCCAATCTGTACTTTGCAGTCTCCTAGAGGTTCCTGGGAGGTGCCCCAGTAGCTGCCCTGGTGATGTGGGTGCTGAGGGGAAAGAGCTCTGCCATCATTAATCAGAGAAGCTCTGTTTTGTTTGTTTGGTTTGTTATTTTTGAGACAGAGTCTTCCTCTGTTGCCCGGGCTAGAGTGCCGTGGCGTCATCATAGCTCACTGCAACCTCAAACTCCTGGGCTCAAGCGATCCTCCTGCCTCAGCCTCCCAAGTAGCTGGGACTACAGGCGTGCACTACCATGCCTGTCTAGTTTTTCTATTTTTAGTAGAGATGGGGTCTCACTCTTGCTCAGGCTGGTCTTGAATTCCTGAGCTCAAACGATCCTCCTGCCTTGGCCTCCCAGAGTGCTGGGATTACAGGTGTGAGCCACCGGGCCAAGCCTAGAGAAGCTCTGTTTTCAATGGCTTTATATACACGAGGTTTCTGGGGAAATTTAATTTACAGTCTATGGAAAAAAAAGTCTATGAAATACTTGAAAATCACTGCACTAGGTCAGGCTGCTTTTAGCATTCGCACATGCACTACTTTGTTGAACCCTCCTAACTCCACCATGAGGAGAGACGGAGTGGTTATTAAAAGAGCGAGCTGAGGTCCAGAGAGGCTTAGCATCTTTCCCCAAGTCACACAGCTTGTTAGTGGCAGAGATGGAGCTTGAGCTGAAGTTCAAGAGCTCTCGACTCTCATCTTTTTCTCTTCTCACTGGACAAGGCTGCTCCAGGAGACAGGCTACCTCACTGGCCCGCTCAGTCTGTAACCCTCGCTTCCTTCCTGCCTCCTCCCCACCTTCCTCCTCTCCCCAGCCCATCATCTTCGTTTCAGACAGAGCAAACAGCAACAAGGAGCTGGGTGTGGACCAGGAGTCAGAGGAGGGCAAAGACAAAACAAGCCCTGATAAGCAAGAGAAATCCCCACAGGTGTCTGAGCATGTGGCATGAATGGTGTGGCCAGTGCACAACAGGGGTCCTCCTATGCGCACGGGGTACATGGGGGCTGAAGGGTTTCCCAGGGGTGTTTCTAACATCTAGAGGTTTGGATTCGTCCCACAGACCTTTTTTCTCTGCAAGTTCCCCTAGAATTTGGGATGCTGCTTGGGTGAATGTCTTGTGGTTGGCTGCCACAGCAAACCAGTCCTAGGACCGGAATGACAGGACAGCAAGCGAGGGGGGGGCAAAGGCTGAGATGATACCAGCTTGAGAGCGGAGACTGAACAACCCCCATCTCCTGGTGGCCTCCAGCTCTTGACAACAGGGAGACAAAGACTAGTAGAAATGCGGGGCGGACTGCATGGGCCTTCAGAACGCAGGGGAGGGCGCTGGAGTAGGGAGAGGTAGTCATACAAAGTGTAGCGGAGGTGAGGCTTCAGGGCAAAAGTCCCCAGACAAACCCAGGCCACCTCCTCCATCCTGGGGCACTCGTACAGTGGAGTGGGGAAGGGGGTCCTCTGAGGACCTGCTGACAAAGGTGGCAGGAGGAATCAGAATGGTCAGACCTTTGACCTCCTGGGGCACCTCTGGTTGGAATGCAGAGGCTCGAAATAGTGGAGGGCTCTTGCTGGTGAGGACTGGGGCAAGGGAACCAAGAAGGCTGTCTGCATGTCTCCTTTGGCTTGGGGTGCCAGGGCTGGAGGGGTGTGGAGTGGAGACTCGCCAAGGCCCAGACGCTCCTCACTCCAGCTCAGCAGGTCTAAAAAAGCAGCGTCTGCCCCGCCCTCAGCTTCTGCTTCCACCTGTGGCCATTTTAGGCCATTGGCTCCCCCGGCCCAGAAGGAGCTTTCCCCACAGGGTCTGCCCATCTCCCCGATTCCTGTGAACCAGTTTCCCTTTGTGCTTCCACAGCCACGGCCTGGCAACACTGACCAGGAAAGTGAGGAACAGAAGCAATTTCGGAACATTTTCAAGCAGATAGCAGGCGACGTGAGTACCTGTGACCCTAGCACTCCCGCCAGTGCCTGCTCCTCTCCTGGATTTACTGCTCAAATTACCAACTATTTCATTATTGTTCGGTAGTGGTCATTGGATTTTGGTGGAACCGGAGGATATGTGAGCATAGCACAGAAATCCACAAGTCCTTGAGTTTCGGACTGCCACATCCACTAGGTGGCTCCGAGGGCTTTTTGCTCTGAGCTGCCCACTGCAGTTTGGACAGCTGAGGGTGCAGTCTCTGGCCCCCTGTCTTCCTCAGAAAAGCCCCAGCTTCCCAGGACAGAACACACCGACAGGGATTTTACAAGCATGGACAGTGGGGATTAGCTCTGCAAAGCCTCTGCTCCATCAGCTGCTGTACTCTTGAACCGTGACTCTCTCCTCCCTTCCTACTCAGGACATGGAGATCTGTGCAGATGAGCTCAAGAATGTCCTTAACACAGTTGTGAACAAACGTGAGCGGCTCAAACAAGTTGTTGGGGATGGACGGGGGGGCCAGTTGTCTGAAAGCAGCTCCTCACTCTTCTCCATCCTCCCAGATAAGGACCTGAAGTCACAAGGGTTCACACTGGAGTCCTGCCGTAGCATGATCGCTCTCTTGGATGTATCCTTCCTGCCGCCCCTTCCTGAACCTCTGTCATCAGCCCACCAGGCCAGGGCAAAAATAAGGGATGCCCAGTCAGGCAGTGGGCCCCACTTTGTGCCCAAGGGATGACTTAAGGAGATACTGATTCAAACATCTTGGGTGCTGGTCTGAAAGGGGTTATTGTTAGAGGCAGAAGGGAAAGACACTGGGTTGTCACTGGCTCTTAACCCCCATGCTCATCTCAGGCCTGGGATCCTGCCCAAGTAAAAGTGGTCCTTAGGAGACCAGCTCCCCGGGGTAGAGAGTAGGCATCTTTGGCTGGTGTAAGAGTAGAGGAGAGGGTTGAATACTAGGACAGGGCAGTGGGAAGGAGAGCCCAGGCAGAGGCTTCCTATGGGGCCACCTTCCCTGAGTCCCCCAGACACCCCCTTCCAATCCAGGGAGATTTTTCTATGTGCCTTGTGGCCCTGACCTCCCTCCTCCAGACAGATGGCTCTGGGAGGCTGAACCTACAAGAGTTCCATCACCTCTGGAAGAAGATTAAGGCTTGGCAGGTGGGAAGAGAATGAAGTGTGAGGAAAGAAAGGGGTTGATGCAGGGATTCATTCAGTGTGTGACCTCTGTCCTCAAATTTTCTATTGCCAGAAAATTTTCAAACACTATGACACAGACCAATCCGGCACCATTAACAGCTACGAGATGCGGAACGCAGTCAATGACGCAGGTGCTGGGGAGGAGGGGGCTGGCAGGGGTGTGGACCGGAGCTAGGGGAAGCAGGAATGGGAGGGCGCTAGGCTACCAGGACCCTACCAGACAAAGGAGAGGGAAAGGGTTTCTCATTTTCCTTTCCCAGGTCACAGAGTGGCCAAGAGGCAGGGAAAATAGAATGCAGGCCTAAGGACTCCAACTCCACTTCCTCTGCTAACATCCCTCCCCCAACCCCATAGGATTCCACCTCAACAGCCAGCTCTACGACATCATTACCATGCGGTACGCAGACAGGCACATGAACATCGACTTCGACAGTTTCATCTGCTGCTTCATCAGGCTGGAGGGCATGTTCAGTAAGTGGCAGCTGCTCTTCTGCTCTCTTGAGCCCTTCCAACCCCCTCCCACAGGGACAGCTGTGGCAATAGAAATCTCAGCCTGATAACCTTCCGATCCACTCCATCCAGGCTGAACAAAGGCCAACACCCTCATTAGGCCCAGAGTAGAATGGCGAAAGGACAGTTATTGGTGACACTCTGCCTGCAGATATTTGGGCTAAAGGACAGCACTCAGCAGATCGTTCTTTTAAGAAAAGTCACAGTAGTGGAGGCAGAGCGAGCCTGTAACTGGCCCCTGGCCTGTGTGTTCTTCCACACAGGAGCTTTCAATGCATTTGACAAGGACGGAGACGGCATCATCAAACTCAACGTTCTAGAGGTAAAGCCTAACAGATGCAGCACATTCCCCTGCATCTTAAAATTCAAGGTGGAGTGGTCCATGAGGCAGACTGGACCCACGATGCGCTCCTCACTCCTAAATGGTGGTGGAGGGATGGGATAGGAATGGAACACGAGGAAGGAACATTAGCCAGGAATGTGGCTCACAGGGCAGATTTATTTGAGGCCAAAAGGGGCCTCAGCTCCCAAAATCATTTTATACTGGAAAATATGTACCTTCCTAGGGAAAATCTGGGAGAAAAGATGCAGTAAACCACTGCTTCTTTGAAAGTCTTCCCAGTGTGTCTGGCATCCTGGGACTGTTCGCTTTCTCTCTACGCCATAAGAGCCCTAGGGTTGGAGTCTTTTTTTTCTTGTCTACATTCTAATCCTGGGACCTCCTCTTTCAGTGGCTACAGCTCACCATGTATGCCTGAACCAGGCTGGCCTCGTCCAAAACCATGCAGGATCACTCAGGATTTCAAGTTCACCCAATATAGCTAGAGCCACTTACCTCAAAGGACCCAGCAGCTGCTCCCCAGGAGGCCTCCAGGCACCTCGTCAGTCTTGTTCCTCCTCCACTTTACTCCCTACTTGCCCTTGAGCAGTCATGCCCAGCCTGTCCCTTTAGTAAAGCAATGAGGTAGGGAGAACAACACTGTCCCTTCGCCATGTGAAGGAAAGTGTCTGCCTCAGCTAGTTCTAGCCCAAGAGGTTTGGGCTGATCCTGAAGCAAATGCTTCCCCCTTACCCTGCTCTAGGCTGTTGGCAGAAGCATTTGCCTTCCTTGTGCTGGAAACCTCCGTCACCTTTATGCTGTCCCACCCATGAACAGTAACCAAACCAGCACTTGGTCTGCCTGATTGTTTTAGGAGAGGCCTGGTCTGGGTAAACTAACTCAGTGGAATAGGGCTGGATACTTGGGGTTGTCTGACTTGTAAGTCTCATCACATTCTAAAAAAAATGGATCTAAATAAAGGCATGTGTATGGGTGGTTCCATTGTGTTTTGATTTCTCACATTTAGGTATCAGCTATAGCAGGGCTGAATGGCTTCCAATCATACACTCGCCTATCACCTATAGAAAGCCTCGTCTGAGAAGAGAACCATGGAAAACACACACGAAAACAAAACCCCGAACCCCTCTTTAATCATGCCTATTGCTACTTCTTGAGCATAGGAACCACTCAGATACTTTCCAAGATATAAAAGGAAGAAAGGGGAATAGTTGTTGGTGTATAGAACAACATCAAGAATAAATGGGTCTCCTATACCTGGAGGGGCCAGTTACCTGAGTGTAATGGAGCAGAGATGTAGGTTTTAATCCTGGCTCCTCCACCCACTAACTGACCTGCCGTATGACCTTGGACAAATTCCGATTGTAGCTGTAGGCCAAACTTGTCTGGACCATGGTCTGCAGCACATCTATCAACATCCGGTGTTTCCCAGTTTCCTTCTTGCTCTCTAGGCCAACAAGGGAAGGAAAGGGTTGACTATGAATATGAAGACAAGGTAACAAAAGTAAACAGTCAGTTAGTAAAAGTACTTTATTTTCCTCTTTTATTTGCTTTATATCTTGCTTTACAAAGTTATGAAGTTCACAGCTTTATACCAAAATGTAAGGAAGGCTATTTGCTTATAAATATTTTTGCAGTCAAGTGTCATCTGACTTCATTCTTCTAATCCATATTCAATATTAAAAAAAATTCAGAAACCAAGGGTGCTGGAGCAGCTCTAGGGCATACATTTCTCTTTAACAGGAGAAAGGTCTTCAACAGCCTTTCCTCCTTGACCTCCTCCTCCCCCCCTAATGTATTTGGGTTACCACCTCGAAGTCGGATCAAATCTGGGAAACTTCAGTCACCATGTGACCCAGTAGGGCCACATACTTGGGGCTGGAGGTGAGGAAGTTAGAGGTTATTGTCTGATAAGCAGTAAGTTTGGTTTATGTGAGCATTTCACACCCACGTGCACATGGAACTCAGTATATCCCAAATCGCCTCCACTACAGCTTCTATTGCTATCCATCAGACCACTTCTCTTAAACCCTGAGGATCCTGATGATTTGGGGCAGGGATAAAACCACTATTTTATAAATGTGGCAGGCATGGCCTTCATAATAATTCTAGGAGCTCTCCTTTAGGAACAAAATTTATAAGCAAGCATATATAAATTGCAGTTACTTGAGCAAACCAGAGAGTACATGCTGTTCAAATTCCACTTCATAATATACTTCAATCTCCCCTCCAATGAATTCTCTTCCATAAAATATACCATACCACTCCACTAAGTGTATACCTCCTCCCACCAAATCATCCACATGTCTAGTCACTAAAGTTGTCCATTGTATAATCTACCAGAAAAAAGATAAACAAAACCTTTGTTAGGCAAATAATAAAACAGCAATAATATTGCCTATAAAGTATAGGTAGATCAGGACCTAAAACACTCAACTGCTAACCCTTTGAGGGAAAAAAATTTTTCCCATAGAGCAGGAGTGTAGTAGTAATGACTTCCTCTCAAATTTAAGTAACATCAGGTCAAAATCATTCCTTGCTCTTTGAGATCTGTTTGCATTATGTTTAATTGCATTATAATTGAGTAGAGGAATATGCCAAAATATATTTTGAACCTAATTAACTTTCACATAAAACATGAAGTGACTGATATCAGAACAAATTGCCATTAAAACAGGAGCATATGCACACACGAGGATTTACACTGTGGTTTCCTTGGCTTTGGGCCATTAGAATAGGCAAAGGAATTAAAAATAACATTCTAAAAATGGCCTCCAACAACTTATAAGAAATGAGTCGGGTTTTTTCAGATCATTTAACGGTTTCCTTTCTTCATTAGGCTAGTAAATACCAGAGTCAACACAGACCCCTGAGCCAACAGCTCTTCTCTGAGAGGAAGCAGAGGGCTATCATCAATCACAATGTCATGGAAAGGCTTAACAAATAGCCACAATTCCGCATAACTCTGAAGACACTTAAAAGTAGTAACACATAACCATAAGCAGCCAAGATGCTGATGGTCTCTTCATTTCTCAACACAGGGCTAGAATGGTTCATTTTGAATAACACGCTAACTTAGTGTTCAGACATTATTGCCACTGCTTCAAAAAAAAACTTTGATGAAATGAAGAAAAACATTACAAGTACAGGTGTCCACGCACACACACACATACAAAGGAACTTTCACACATGCACACACACAGGCAGATATAGGCACACGATTCTACCAAAGCTAAACCCAAATCACAGTTCTTACTGATTCTATCAGTCTTTACTACTCTCAAAAGTTTCCAATTGCCCAACACCTCACATACCCTTTTCCTGCGCTACCAAGGCTCCACTACTCTTATCTTTTCAGACATATCCTCAGGCAGGGTAGGAGGGCACCCATGCAACAGAGCATTCAAGGTTTTCCTAGCACACTACCCAGCCATGTGGAAATGTGGCTTCACTACAGCCCAGAGAAAAATGCCAGTTTTGGCAATAAATCCAAAGGTACTTTCCTGGGATATCACCATTCCCAAACCCACAAAACAGCCTGGCTTCTCTGGTCACGCTTACAGGAAATGGGGGCGAGAGATGGGGAAAGCTTCCTAATCTCACACAGAAACAGCATAAATGCACTTTATTCAATAAGATCTTCTCTGTTTTCTCTTAAGTATCATGCAAATCTCAACAGTGTAATTAATAAAAAAGTTCTCCCACTCACAAGGACAGAAGTAAATAGCTTGTGGGGCCATTCATTTATCTAGTAGTGGCTCCTTGATTAGTACTTAACATTTTGGGATCAAGTAAGAACCACTGGAGCCTTTCCTGGAAAAAAGAACACACATTTAGTCTTGCCTACAATTTCAGGGGGTTCACAGACCCTCTCAAAGCCTATCCATGAACTCATAGTGAAGTCCCCCTGCCCTAGAGCCTGAGGGGAGACACGTGAACAGATGTGTGTACTGACAGGGGTGGGGATAAAAGCTGGACGCTCTGCCATCCTACAAAGTGGTGGGCACCACATCCCAAAGCTTGGTATGTGGCACTGGGCTCCTCCCTCTCTCTCTGAAGAATCTGAGTTTTGAGGATTCAGAAACAAAAGGTTGGAAAGCAACAATTCTATAGCTTTACTGGCAAGAGTCCAGAGAAAATCCAAAAACAAAGCAGCCCCCTAGGGCTTTGTTACTTGACTGTTCTCAATGGACAGATAGAGTCTTTCCCTTCACCATACTCCACTCCCCTCTCCTAGCTGGCAGAGAAGTGAAGGCAAAGACACTGTTTTCAGAAATAAGTCTCTAGGAAGCCTGCTTGAGGCCCTAAAAACTTCATTCAGATCCTTTACTCTACCCCCACCCCCATTCTTGGGAGCTGCACCCTGTGAGCCCAGAGGATACTTGACGGCTGCCATCAGTCTAGGCACAGCCAGATAGTGGGAGAGAAGGAAGTTGGCAAAAGAGCAAATCAAAAGGGTTCAAAATCCACATCAGGCTTGGAGAGTCAGAAACTGGAAAGGGAAAAATGGCACACCTCCAGTTCAAACAGCCTGATGGTATCTGCAGCAGTGAATGCCCAGGTCTGACAGCAACATTTAAAGGCAGATACTAAGTCGATGTGCTGCCTTACACTGAGCATTCCATCAAAACTTGCACAGAGAGGTTTACTAGGAAGTGGTATCTCTAAGGACTTGTCATTATGTGATTTATTTTCTGAATTCCTAAAATACGGGCAGCAGAGCAGCCATGCTAGCTGTCTGTGAAAAATCTACCGTGTGTCCTTTAGCATTTAATGCTAGTTCTGTCCATCTACGAAGCAACAGAATAGTGAAACACACTGCACATAATTATTAGGAAAGGAAACTATATGCTTCCAATTTAAATGCCCCGTTATTACAACTGGAGAAATTAAAACTGATCCTGAAAATCTAGCATTTGAACTTGTACTAAAAAGCCTAACTACAGGTTTAAACCATCATAAGAACATAAACTAAAAATAACAAACTGAAATCAATACAATATATGTAATGTATGATTAGGATCAAACTGAGTAACCAATTAAGATCTGTATCTTTAATAAACATCTGAGAACACTAGTAGCATAAATCGCTCTATGTTAGATTGTCTCAGCAGAGTATGGTTCCTTAAAATCTGTTTAAAACCTCCAGCAAGAACTTAAAAGTGTAACCTATCATCCCATAGAGCTGCCCAGACTTATGCTAGTGGTAAGCCTGGCTAATAACCACTTTTTCCTTCCCTGCTTCACGAGGGAAGAGAAGAGAATGGCCTGTGTGAACGGCCGATGTGAAAATAGTTCAACTAATGACTTCCCAACATGGGAGGCAAAAAACTTCATGAATCGATTTTGCTGTCATCTTCAGCATGTCGTTCAATGTGTCCTGCAGCATCCTGGGAATAAAGGGAAAGGACCCGTGAGAGAAAAGGTGGTAGTAAAACAGAAGAAAGTCAAAGTTAAGGAAAGCCGTATGGGTACACTGTATCTTGGATCCAACACATGAAAGGAAGGAGCCAGCACTTAGCTAATTTACATGACACTCTGCATTTAAATGAGTTGTCTTAGCATAAGAGCACTGTAATAAGCCTCTAGGTTGTTACTGGATTTGAAACACCTGAAAACATTCTCGTTAGGCTCTTTCCAAAAAACTACCTGATTCTTCATTCAAAGCCTTATTAAGCTATCCCCTAAATCTCTGAATAATAAAAAGAAAAATCCCTAGGCCCTCCCTATTTATTGCAATTCTGAACACTTCAATACAACAAAAAAGGTTTGCTAGCTCTTGCTCTGAGCAGTCTACTGAATCCCAGGCTAACAAGTCCCACTGATATACCTGTTTGGATCCTTTCCTAGCAGTGAAAAAAGCATCACAGTTCTTCCAGCGACACTTCAGAGTTTGAAAGTTTGGATTAGTGTGGTCAGTCAGCAAATGTTGTTTTAAATGATCTACAACACCAAATATCAGAGAGCAGCCATGCCACTGAAAAGAAAGAGAATAAGGGGCCTCGGTTAAAAAGAGCGCAGTAAACATGCTTGTCAGAACTTGTGGCCTGGAGTGGTTCGAGACCAGCCTGGACAACATAGCAAGATCCCATCTTTACAAAATAAATAAATAAATAAATAAGCCAGATATGGTGGTACACGCCTATAGTCCTAGCTACTTGGGAGACTGAGGCAGGAAGATCGCTTGAGCCCAGGAGTTTGAGGCTGCAGTGAGCTATGATCACACGATTGCACTCTCCAGCCTGGGTAACCCTGTCTGAAAACAAACAAATAAACAAAAACATCCCTTCCCACTTGTATCCCATAAGTACCATGGAAGCAAAAGTCCTTTATTTTTAAATTTATTCTTGGCTAGAAATATAACAAAAGCCAGAGGCATCCAAATTAATTATCAATATAATGAGGAACCTTGAAAAGACTAAGTCTTTTGACACTTTGGCATTTTAAGAAGGCAAAGCTAAGGGTAGCCATTACATCTTGTTAGACAGATAAAAGGTTAACAAATATTTATAAATGAATTACCATAAAATTCTGTTTAAATCATATTCTTTATCTTGCCATTATAAAATTGAGTTTCTATCTTAGTTCATTTACTACAAAAATCAAAGAGCTTTCCAGTAACACTAAAAGGATTGTTTTGAACAATTCTAAGAACTACTGAACTATAACCTTGAAAAAGAAAACTACATTTGTGGAAATATTTGTTAAAGAAAACTGTGTTTTCTACTCACAACTTTTGTAACGTGTTTACTTCTAAAAAGTAATGCAAATTCAGGTTTTTCCTCTGTCAGTGCTATCCCATCCCTCCACCTATAAAACCAGAAGGTATTCTCCCCATTTCTCTAAATGGACTAACTCTCCCTTTGCGTATCCTGATGTACATACAGTAGTTCCCCTTTGCCCGCGGTTTCACTTTCTGCAGTTTTCAGTTACCCTTACATGGGTCAACTGCTATCCAAAAAAATTAAATGGAAAATTCCAGAAATAAACAATTCATAAGTTTTAAACTGCACACTATTCTGAGTAGTGTGATGAAATCTTACACTGTCCCACTCTGTCCTGGCCCAAATGCGAATCATCCTTTTGTTTAGCATATATCCACACGGTATACACTACCCACCTGTTAATCACCTGGTAACTGTCTTGATTATCAGATCAAAAAAACATAGTATATATATCGGTTTGGTACTATTTGTGGTTTCAGGCATCCACTGGGGATCTTGGAACACATCCCACTCGGATAGGGGGCTCCTATACTAGATTTTGCCTTCACTGAGAAAACTAAAAAGCAAAGACAGGAGGCAGGTACAGTGGCTCATGCCTGTAGCCCCAGCTACTTGGGAGGCTGAGGCAGGA
>VBSM01001044.1:10939968-10955784 GCA_008086735.1 Cheirogaleus medius | reverse complement strand
TTGCTCAGGCTGGTCTCGAACTCCTGACCTTGAGCAATCCTCCAGCCTCAGCCTTCCAGAGTGTTAGGATTACAGGCGTGAGCCACTGTTTAAGCAACAGCCTTAAACCTTTCTTCTTTCCTAATACAAGCATTTTTTGTTTTCTTTGAGATGGAGTCTCGCTCTGTCACCTGGGCTAGAGTGCCATGGCATCAGCTAGCTCACAGCAACCTCAAACTCCTGGGATCAAGCAATCCTCCTGCCTCAGCCTCCCCAGTAGCTGGGATGACAGGTGTTACCAACACGCCTGGCTAATTTATTTCTATTTTTAGTTGCCCAGTTAATTTTTTCTATTTTTACTAGAGATGGGTCTCACTCTTGCTCAGGCTGGTCTCAAATACCTGACCTCAAGCAATCCTTCTGCCTCAGCCTCCCAGAGTGCTAGAATTACAGGAGTGATCCACTGCGCCCAGCCCTAATACAAGCATTTAAAACCATAAATTTCCCTCTCAGCAATGGTTCAGCTGCATTCCACAAATGATATGTTGCATGTTCATTTAATTCAAGATATTTTCTAATTTCCCTTGTGATTTCTTCTTTGAACCACAGTAATTTAGAAGTATGTTATTTCGTCTTCCTATATTTGGAGATTTCCTACATTTCTTTTCTTTTTAAATTTTTGTTTTAGACATGGGGTCTCACTAGGTTGCTCAGGCTGGTCTTCACCTCCTGGCCTCAAGCAATTCTCCTGCCTCAGCCTTCTAAGTAGCTGGGATCATAGGCATGAACCACCCTGCCCAGCCTCTGCTATTGATTTTGGTTTTTTTTTTTTTTTTTTTTAGAAACAGGTTCTCACTGTGTCACCTAGACTGGAATGCAGTCACACAATCCTAGCTCACCGCAGCCCTGAACTCCTATTCTCAATCTTCCCACCTCACTCTCTGAAGTAGCTGGGACTACAGGTGTGCACCACCATGTCCAGCCACTAAAGCGTGCCTCTTATAAACACCACCGATTCTGATGTTACTTCCTATACCTTTTCAATTTCTGCCTTTTGATTTTAGTGCTAGTTTATTCACATTTAATTATAAAATATGGGTAGATTTAGGTCTCCAATTTGCTATTTGCTTTCTATTTTTTTCATTTTTATTCCTCTATTCTTCCTTCTACCCTGTGTAAAATATTCTTTCAGTATACCATTTTAATTCCTCAACTGAATTTTTAAGTTCTATTTCTTTGCATTGTTCTTTCAGTGATTGCTCTAGGACAGTCTTTCTCAAAGTGTGGTCCCTAGACCAGCAGCATCAGCATCACATAACTTGTTAGAAATGTCAATTCTTAAGCTCTTTCCCAAACCTTCTATATCAGAAACTCTGGGAATGAGGACCAATAATACGTGTTTTAACAAACTGTCCAGGTATCCTGATGCAAACTGAAGTTGTGAACCAGTGCTCTAGGGATTACATTTTTAAATTATAACAATCTGGTTCAAGTTAATACTGACTTATTCCCAGTAAAATATAAGAACCCATACTAGCTTGGTTTCCAGTAAAATATAAGAACCTATACAACTCCATTCCCTCCTCTCCTTTATGTTCCTGTTATCATATATATTCCATCTATATATGTTATAAACCTAATGACAGTACTATAAATTTTGCTTCATATAGTTATCTTTTAAAGAAATTAAGAACATATTGTATATAATTTTTAATGCAATTTTCTCTCATTTCTTTCAATGTATTTAGGTTTAAATAACTCTGAGGAGATGTCTACTTCTAATTCTGCAGGTTTAAAAATTTTAAACATTTTACTCTTCGTTCTACCCAGGATTAATTTTGGCATATGATGTGAGTAATATTTGTGGAAAAGACCAAGGGAGTTACATCATTAATAGCAAGAAATGAAAAACCACTGGTGGAGAGAGACAGAAAATGTGGTTTATGTCTAAGTGTCATCTCTACCTAAGGTTGTACCAATGTGCTAAAGTAGGTTCAGATGCAAAAAAGAGAATGTCAAATGTGTAGACTGAAGCCCCTGCTGCAGTGTCTTCACTCCACACATTAAATACATCAAAGGCAGCTCAATATTACCACTTTTGATTTCTCTGGACTCACCTACCTTAACGCTATAGCAGCGAATGGTGTGATCACTGGAACCAGTGTAAAGGGCAGCGTTCTTCCCAGAGGTCTGAGTAACCAAGAGGCAGTTCACTTTGGAGGTATGGCCCTCAAAGACACCAATACATTTCCGACTCTAAAGTCAAGCACAGACCAGATCATTGCTTGTGGGAAATAGAAGGATTAGACAATGTATCCCTCAACAAAAAGAAGCTAAAACATTCCATTCACTGTTGTATCCTCACTGCCTAGAATAGAACTCGATACACAAAAGGTGCTCAGTAAATATTTGTTCACTGACTGCCCAGCAAATAGTCACGTGTACTGAGGTACCTGCAACCATATGTTAGCTAAGCCATACCAAAAACACTTAGGACAATTCACTATAAGATAGACCAGAATTTTAATCAATGCTTAGGGCAAGGCTCTCCAACATATGGACCAAGGACCTAGAAAATCTAAACTACAGCTAATTACCCAGAAAAGCTGTGCATTTGATCAGCAGCTTATGAGAACGTCCCATGGTATTAAAAAACATGTCATGTGCTATCACAAGTCCTAGTGGTCCAAGTATGGTTTCCTAAGGGACTATCTCAAATGTCATCTCTGTGCACATACTGAGATCTATTTAGAATGTACATATATACATACACACATATCTGGAAAGTTAGAGTTAGACCCAATCCCCTAGATCCTCATATTTCCTGGTACCATTGTTTCCTTCTTTCAATCATTCCCGTTACTCCTCATATCATTAGACTAAAGGAACCTACATCTTTGTTATATATAGCAAACACATTTTCCTGGTTCATCGCCTAACTTTTTAATTTTCACTGACTTCAGCAATTTTAAATACTTTCCATGGTGTTTGTTCAGACAACATAATGTTCCTGAAGTTTCTTGGCTATCATTGTTGATAAACAGAATTAGTTTGACATATATCAAATTCAAAACTCAAAAGTTCATTCTTTTGAGAATAAACATCAAATTACACTAAGTGTGAGGTAGTAGAAAAGTACTGCCCTCCTTAATAATTTGGATTCTATAATAATCAATTGTCAGGGAAAAGTGCCTCCTCTAATACTTCTCCAGCATTCATTCCACTCCTCCTCTATTATGTAGCTATTATGCAACTGACCCCATCACCAGCTCCAGGTATAATCCCATCCTCCTCTGCCACATGTGATTGTTCACAGAATAAAACACAGAACCCTTTTCTGGTGGTGGGAGGGAAGAGAAACCCCAGTGGCTCCTGACATCTATCTTGTGAGCAGGAAGGGAACCAGTTTGTAGGAAGAGGTGACATCAGAGAAAGCAGAGTAGAGAGACAAAAAGAAATTAAGTCCCCAGTTCCCTGCTAAGCTGCGGGAACAACTGCATCTAAAGTTAGCCTAAAGCTCACCCCTACCTCTGGATAGCCAATAAATTCCCTATATTGTTTAAGAGAGTATGAGCTAGATTTTCTAAAACCTGCAACCAAAAACATTAAAAAGGTCACATCAACTTACCACCAGATTATAAACTCGGACAGTTTTATCTGCAGAACAGGTATACAATAAATTCCCAAATATCTGAATTGCATTCACTGCAGCTTGGTGTCCCTCAAAGTTTCCTTCTGTGGGTTCATCATCATCTCCTGGCTCTGAAGATATTTCTAGAAACAAGAATAAATTTCAGAGACATGGCTACTAGAGTCTGAAAAGATGCTAAAAAATCAAAACCATTACCCACAATATAGTAGTCCCTAGATTAAATCAAAAGATCTCCTTACAACCTAGTTCCCCTAGCAGAATACTACAGTTTTCCTTAAAGACCTTCACCATGAAGATTCTGTAATAAGAGAAGACAGGTCAGGCCTTTCACTTAGGAAAAAGACAGACATAATGAGCTTTTGCATGATACTTGGAAGGTACTCAGTCTCACCCCCATGCCATCTCCCCTGCTTCCAAACAGTTATTTCTTTGAGTAAGGCATTATTCATTAAGCAGTTTCTTTTTCTTTTTCTTTTTTTTTGAGACAGAGTCTCACTCTGTTGCCCAGGCTAGAGTATCGTGGCATCAGCCTAGCTCACAGCAACCTCAAACTCCTGGGCTCAAGCAATCCTCCTGCCTCAGTCTCCTGAGTAGCTGGGACTACAGGTACTCACCACAATGCCTGGCTAATTTTTTGTTTCTATTTTTAGTTGTCTGGCTAATTTCTTTCTATTTTTAGTAGAGATGGGGTGAACCTCTTGCTCAGGCTGGTCTCAAACTCCTGAGCTCAAGCGATCCTCCTGCCTTGGCCTCCCAGAGTGCTAGTATTACAGGTGTGAGCCACCATGCCCAGCCAAGCAGTTTCTTCTCAAAGCAAAAACCCCTAGAACCAGTGAAACCTTAATACTAATTAGTTGAACAGATAAGGGAGCCAGATAACAGAGATGAGAATAAGTAACTGAAAAGGCCAGAATTTGAGGTTTTAGGGATACTGGAACTGCTGACCAAGGTAATCCTCTTGGTGACAAACCCCTCTCTTCTCTCCTATTCTATAAACATATTTAAGTAGTTTTAAACCCTGGCTCCAATATATTTACGAGCCTTTTTTTCTTCCTGTGGTTAATTTAAATAAAACTGAACAACCAATACCTGAAGAGTTCTTTGATCCTTTTATGGAAGAGATCACAGTCTGAGTTTCTGCCACACTACAAAATAACAGCAAAAGTCTTCTTAGCATCTATATGAAAAGGACGGGTAGTAAAACTAAAAATTTCCTGACGCAAAGGATTTTTCTAAACACTGGGCAAAGAAATGATATGAGATAAGTTTTTCCATCTGAAATTCCTATATGAAGGAAAATAAAAGCAGAGTGAATATTTACATGTCAAAAGAGAAAGCAGAGAATCTCCACTGCCAAGGTTTCATTCTTCCATGTCCACAATCCCTACTGTTTTCACTAAATTCTGATTTTTAAACAAATTCTGATTCATAACTAAAAATTTTATTTAAAAAAAAAATAAAAGATTGGTGAAAGCTGTTCTGATAGGACCAATACAAGATCCTTACCTTACAGGGATGCCATCCTTATAGCGAGTGCCAATCTCACTGGTAGAGCTTACTTCATCACAACCGGAACGAGAAGCCTCCACCGGGTTTTGCTCTGTAGAGTTCCAAATATCCTTTTTAGATGGGCTGTCTGGTTTCTCTTCTCCAGATTCAGAAGAATCAATGGCTACGACTTCTAACTGAGGATTAGCAATTTCTAGGACTTCCAGAGACGAGTCACTATCCAGCTCATCTCTGACACTCTCTTGCTCCCGGCTAGTCCTGCTATCTTCCCAAGTAGAGGTAGTTACTTTCCCTCCTTTAGTTAACTTTCCAGTTTTTACTTTCCTTACAGGTTTAGCAGTAAATACATCCTGTTCAGTGTCACTATTCTCAGGAACATGGGCAGCCCGCAGAGTTTTCTTCTTCCGAAGTTTCTTTTTTTTCTTATTTCCCCTAGTTTCAGCTGATGTCAGAGTGGATTCTGCCTGTTGCTCAGGCTGGTCAGCTGGAGAGTGGGATTCCTTCTCCAAAGGGGTTTCTGAAGCAAAAGATAACCTAAGAAAAGAACTAGTACAGGCTTCAGACCCACTGTTGACTTTGGTTGGCTTTTCACCTTCTTTATTTATGCTAGGAAGACCAGTTGATTGGGAAGAGGGAGAGTTTTCTCTGTTTCTGGTATTCCCTTGCTCCACAGAAAACTTCAGTTCTTGGCTAGGCTCATGGAAACTTCCTGTTAGCTCTGATAAGGACAGTGTAGCACTGAAGACTGGATAAACTGGACAACTGTCACTGATCTCTCCTAAATTGAGAAGAATAACATTATTGCATCTTTGTGTTTGCTGTTTATATTTACAAAATGCAAATTATCACTGATTAAATCTCTACTAAATGTTTCAATGATGTTCACAAAACCATGACTGTTAACAGCTGTTATCCCACCCCAGTTTCCCATATCCTACACACATTCCTGTTACAGCAGTTACTCCCATTTGCCTTGCATTAATCTCACAAATAACATGCGTGTGTTAGTCCCAAAAACTCCTTGTCAGCAGGAATTGTGTCTATCAATTTTTTTTTCTTATTTTAAATGTCCACATATTTAACAGCATGTTTTATTCTTAGCAGACACTTAAATATCTTAGGTGATGTGCTTTTCACTTTTATTTCTTAGAAGTTTTCACTTTACATTTTGCCTACACCCATCCAATTTAGCTACATATTAGTAGTTAAAAAGTCAGCTGCCTTAAATAAGTCAAAGGAAATGGACATTTTTATCTCATGTCTAGGTATTTAAACAGATGAAATAATCACACACGAACTCAAAGACATACACAATGTAGTGTTATACAGAATATGAAAAAGTAGGAAAAGCTAAACATTCAAAAAAGGTTTATTATATAAATTATTATACATCCAGATTATGCAACTCACATATTATGCAACGAGCAAAATAAAATATTTTAGATGAATAATGTTTATGACACAGGAAAATGATCATGATCTATTAAGTGAAAAAGTCAGGTTATAATAGATATGATTTCTCCTTTGTACAAACTCTACAAGTAAACACACAACACTTAATGATTCAAGAAAGATTAAAACAATATACGGGCTGTCCAAAAAGTTGCCATACATAGGGAAAATGGGAAATTGTGGCTAAATGCTAACCAGGTGCTATTTCATAAAAAGAGTAAAAACCGTGGCCATTTCTCAAAACCACCCAAGTTTCTATTACATGATTTCAAAGCCCAGAGCCGTCTGCCTTCCATCATTTGACACCTGCCTCTCAGGCTTATATTAATCCTGACTTGTATTTGAGATAATAAAGACAGTTAAGCACTAAGAAATTCAGAGAACATACCTTATCTAGAAAATTGGCTGAACAACTTTAACCCCATTTATCTTACAGAACCAGATAAATTCTGCACCTATCCTGATAAATGGAACCTTTTAGGTGTTAATACAAAGTTGACTCAGTAACTCTAAATCAGGGAAAATTGGAGAAAAATTAGAAATATTTAAATTTCTATATTACAAAATATAATAAAATAATCCTGTCTGAAGGGAATTTCAATGAAAAATTAATTGTAATTACTTTAGTTTGAATGGCTTTACATCACAGATATAAAAAACTGCCCTCGTCCCACTACAGGATGCTCTTAACCCAGAGAAAAGCTTACATACTATTGGCTTGCTGTAATTCCTTGGACACATTGCAAGCAGAGCCTTGTGACACAGCATTCACATGTTCATCTTGTTCTGGAGACATGGGCTCTTGTTTAATCTGAACTGATGAGTCTGGAGCAGGGCCACTGCCATGAGCTTGGAAAGTAGGAGACGTGGTTACTTGAAGAGAGGCTCCAGTGGTTAACGGAGACACATGGGAAGATGGAGGCTCCAGAAAAACTGGGAAAAGGGGAGTAGGCAGCAGAGTGACATCAGCAGATGTTTGAGATCTACTGTTCCTTTGTTCTTGTGTGAGGCTACAGGGAACTTGGTCTGGGTGCTCAGAAGGTTCATATGTTTCTAGAATGAGAAACATACATACATACAAATGCAAAAATGTTATCTGAAAAGTCACTTGTTTCTGACCCAATCTGTAATTTTAAAGATTAGAAGAGAATTTTAAATAATTAGCATATTTTCTCATAAAACTTCAAAATAGAATGTCATATAACCTATACAACCACCAAGGGTACACACAGAACAGGCTACAACATTCTAATTGGTCAAATTTTAACTGACTTATCTAAAGTTATGTAGGTTACTAATGGAAGAGTAAAGATTTGAACCCAGGTCTTTTGATTCCTAACCCAAAGCTCTTCCTATTAACATACTGTTTCCATTGCTAAGAATCTTTGGGATGTAGTCCACAGGCCTTTCTATAGAAGTATGAAACCAATGAGACATGAGAGAAATCATATGACCTTTTCATGACTACTTTTCATTCCCCTCTAAAGAGAACAAAAAAGTAACAAGCTATAGAGGGCCCAAACCATCAGATGCCCTCTGAATACCTTGTAGTCCCTGTAGAATCTGAATTCTATGGGTCCTCAGTGCACTCATCTCCATAGTTATCTAAAAATAAAGTATTTTGTTAAGCATTTTGAAATCCAACTGGTAGGGTCCCCCACAATTCCTCCCGCTTTCTTTCTGTGTCTTGACCGAAAAATCAGAGTACCTTGACCACTCTGTGACTCAGTCACATGGAGGTTTTTCCCAGAAGATTTGAACCCAAACCAAGGCCTCGATCATTCCAAGGCACTGATAAAGGTGTCTAGGTTTTTGCCCAAAACACTGAAAGAAAGCCCTAGGCCCTGAGCTAAATTCTTTCATAAAAACTCCACATCCTGACCCCCTTGCTGTGGACATACCTAGAGAGAACACCCCTTTCTCACTGTCCACTGCAGCCCACTCTGCTGCTGCAGCCATTCTGTAAATAAGTTCCTCTAATAAATGCTTTGGACTGATCACCCTGGCATTTAGTGCTTCTTTCTTTGGAATCCTGATCAGCCCCATCTCGGGATGGTTTGAGGCACTCCCTTGTGGGAACTTTCCTGCTGCTGCTTTTGGGGCAACTCTAGTCACGGGGTTCAAACTTCAGAGATGATCCATTTTCACTAAACCTTCCACATGTTGTTACCTGCTGCTTGAGCATAAGTAGCCTTTGAACTTCAACATAAGCTGTCTGAAGTGCTGCACGGGCTTGTAGAAGATTGTTATCCATGCACTGCAATGACTTACTTAGTTCTTCTTCCCTCAAAGAAATATTCAGCAGCTGGTCAACCTGAGAACGTTCTGCCAAAAGAAACCATAAGGAGGTTCAATTTAATTCTGGAGACTTCCTTTAATAACACAGCTCCTCAGAAGACTGAACTACACCTGTTATTTTGGACAAGTCTTAATTTTCTCAATAGGTCACTGGAGACTTGTCAAATCTCACAAAACATGTAGTCAGACCTGATGAAGCTAGAAACCAAAAGAATTGGTAAGACGGAGGTATCTCATAGGTTCAAGTGTACCATCACATCATACTGTCTTGCCTAATCATCATCTTCCACTACAACCTTTCTAGGTAAAATCTCTGTCCTATGCAAATCAATTGTTCTAGGTTTCATTCCCCATTCTTCCTTTATCTACCACCCTCTTCACCCAGGGCTTTTGCTTAGGCTGGGCCTCAGACCTAGACTGTTTGCACTCTCCTTCCAATCTGTATTTTTCTAATCTGTTTGTTAGCTTAAAATGTTTCTTTTTATTAGAGAAGGCTTCCTGAAGAAAACCAAGCTTTGAAATAGTACACATAACTTACTTTAAATAAAATATTCTACCCTGTGCATTTATCATTGTTATGTTTGTCTTTTTCCCATTCAATATGCTAAGACCTCTCCCCTACAGACCCAGACCCACATATCCAACTGTCAACTATGGTATCTCTACCAAGGTCGTTTAAGTCAAAGGTTCCATAAGGGAACTCATCATCTTTCTCTACCCTCAATTTGCTCCTTTCATGGAGTTTTCTAGCTCTACAAATGACCATCATCCAGTTGGTCGCCCCAGCCAGAAACTGGGGTTGTCCTTGACTTCTCCCTTATCCATCACCTCCACTCACCCATGGCTCATCAATCACTTCCTGCACTAGCCCTTATACCGGAATTGGGCTAGAGGCAATGAAAAGCAAGAGTCACAGAAACGTATCAGTGAGGGAGCAATGCTAATAATCTCTCCTTAATTAACTTAAGAAAATCAACCAAGATGCCTCAAAAACAGAAAGTGAGAGAAATATCTATAAATGGTCACGAGGGACAAAATTTTACTAAATGGCCTGTTCCTTTTCATCCCATTGATGAGGCTCAATGAAACTTTCTGGCTTTTTATTGTCCAAGAGACATATTAGCTTCAGCTTACAGGTCTATGTGGCATCATATATTTCTTCTATACTTGTAACTGGGTGTAGTAGGAAATCAATTTTCTCTGTCCTTAAGCAAGACAACAATAATGTTGAAAAATAATAAATGGATGATTAGTGTTTGATAACCACAAGCTATGCTTTGTGTGTTGTAAAAAAGCTGGCTGGGCATGGTGGCTCACGCCTATAATCCCAGCACTTTGGGAGGCCCAAGCAGGAGGATCACTTGAGGCTAGGAGTTTGAGGCTGCAGTAAGCTATGATGGCACCACTGCACTCCACTCTGGGTGACAGAGCAAGACATTGTCTCAAAAAAAAAAAATTGTTTTAAAAAATCCCGAATTGCTGAGGCAGGAGGATCACTTGAGCCCACGAGTTTGAGGTTGTTGTGAGCTAGACTGACACCACAGCACTCTAGCCCGGGCAAGAGAGAGAGACTCTATCTCAAAAAAAATAAAATAAAATAAATAAAAATTTAAAAAAAAAACCTGAATTGACATAAGAATAACTTCTTTCTACCAGAGTATTCTGCACCATACCTTTCTTCCCTTTAATTTTCCTTCTTTTGTTTTTTCTCTCAAGACTTGGGAGTTCAGGAGAAGATCCATCCTGAGGGGATAAAGAAAATTGAATATTAAATATAAATAGGTAAAGGCCATTATCTAAGAGGGGAAAAAGGAATCAATTCTAAGATAGTCATAACATTGTTCTTCACTATTGCTACCATCTCTAACAAGACAGTAGGAGTCTAATACACATGGTATAAACTCAAATTTTAGTTGAATGAATGTAGAATGTATCTGATAAAAAAAAGGAGGAAAAAAATAATCCAAGGTCAAGTCCTTTCCTAGCACCCTAGAGATGGTAAAGCCCATGGAGCTGAGGCAAAGCATTCTACCTTGGTGAAGCAGGGCACAGGTAGAAGTATGGACAAAGCCAGTAATATATACACCTGACTTCATTTTGGCATAGTACTACTTTAAATTTCAGCAAGAAAAACCTTTATAACAAAAAGTTGTTTAAGTCTATGAGACCAGCTCCAAGATATTAGCTTAGTCATAGGACAATCTCTCAGCTTAAAGTGTATTTCAAATCATCCAACAATAACCACTACACAGTGTCTAGCTCAAAGGAGCACAGTTGCAATTTAAAGTATGTCTAAAACCCATGTCCTTATCTACTCTGTTTATAGTCTCAGTATTAAAGGAAAGAGCCCATTTTCTCATGGTGCCAGATACCAGACTACATCACCACCTACAACTCTTTCTTTTCAGAAAGGAATCCTGAGAGGGTTAAGCAATATTAGCAAAAGAAATGCCAGAAAAGCAGAAGTGGTGTCAGTGAAAGGAAAGATTCTTGAAGGCCAGGCTGGGTAACTGGAGGACGAAAGATAGAGTAACATATACTAAAAATATTTCTATACTATGCTCATTTATATGCACTCTAGTAGTATTAAAACCACCTGGTGTTAAGCCCAGAATTTCTAGATCCAACAATCATATGTGCCCTACAAATCAACAGTAGCATGCCTTTCTTATAGAATGCACCTATCAAAACAGATTAAGTTACAGCTGAAGATGTAACTTATCCTTGGTCAGGTGATACAAAGAATCATTGGCTTGGAGACTAGTTTTAGAGATGACTTCATATTTTCCTGGTACTGTACATTCATATTAGATTACATCTAATTCAGTAGAATTACTCAGTGAAAGAAACAAGTATGATGTAAGTTAAGAGCCTCCCAATTCTTCTATTCCAGTGTTTAGAGAACCACAATCCCAGATACTCCAGAAAAATTAAACACTGAAACCTTTCTTATAAACAACCAAGTTGCCACATGAGATATTTGACAAAAATCACAGGCAATCATACTCACTCCAGTGGCTCTTCGTTTCTTTCTAATACTCTGGCCATCATTTTGTTCAGCACCAGAGGTACAGCTACTGTCTGTGGCTGCATCCCCTAAACTGGAGATCGCAAGGGCTGACGATGCATTTGATGATAGAGAGGTTCCTTCTCCATTACTCTCCTGGGCATTCTGGTTCTCTGAGGGTGGTGAAGACCTCTCCCGGTTCAGGTCTTTTGCTGAGTGCACCAAAGGTATCATACAGTCAGAGGGTAATTGTGTACTGTGTCGCCTTCGGGTAGCAACATTTTCAGCCCTTTCACCTGTTCTGAGGGAGGCAGCCAGAGGTGTCACTTCCTGTTTAACGTGCATGGCAGCTTTTTGATTCTGTGCAGCCCTCAATGAGTTACTAGGTGAAACCAGTTGCTGGGGCTCATTTTCTTTGCCTGTGCCCTCCTCACTGAAGAAGCTATACATAGAAGGAGCCCTGTCCATGATCACGCTGCTCTCAGAAAGGCTTCGCTTTCTTGCCATTCCAGGGGATGAGGAAATGGAAACACCTTCCCACTGGAATCCTTCTAAATTGGACAGATCGGGCTCCCCATCCAAATCCAAGACTTCTTGTTCATTCTGAACCAGAGGCACCATTTCTATGCCAAACCTTAAGCAAGAAAGAAAAAACAACAGCATGTATGACACATAGTTTGGCGGGGGAGGGGGGGCATTTTAATGTGCCAGGCTCTGACAACCACTGAGGTTCCTATCCTCAAGGAGCTCACAGTCTAACAAGTGATCCAGATATAAAGTAAACATATTATAATGTGACAAGTACTACATTAGAGACTTTGTATACAGCTATGAGAATACACTGGAGGGAATAAAAATTGAGGGTTTTATTACATATGGAGCTCTAAATCTATGTAACTTTTAAAAGCAAACCAAAACAAATAACAACTTCTATTGAGCACTTATAAACGCCAAGCACTTATAATTTCAAGTACTACTCACAAGGTGCAAGAAAGGAAAAGGGGGCAAAAGAAATCCATTATTTGAAAGAGGATAAAAATGTCCACTAAGCCTAGAGGCCTGTATCTTACAATGCAGCAGAATTATGATTCTCAAGTAGTAAACCTATGTTGAACACTGCTTTACCATTCAAAAAGTCTAGTATCTCAACATAAGATGAGTAGCCAAAATATTAGAAAAGTGTTTAAGAGAAAGCATTTTGTGGTAACTATTGACAGGTTCTAAATAAAAGGTAATGAGAAGTTATACTTAAGAGTTGTACTAGTCATTCCAAAATTAAGATCTAGAAAAAGACACAGATTTATAGACATACTTTTTTTATGCAGTCACTTTCTGGCCTCTATAAACCAAAGTGATGGATTTCTGATGATTTTTTTTCTATGTCCCTGTCTGTTTCTCAAATAGGTGTGCTTCCATTTTAACCTGCATTTCCTACTAGGAATAACTTGATTCCATCTGTCATATAGTAGTCACTCTTTGATATTAAATCAGACATCTACAATGGATATTTTTGGCAAACATTTAATTAAATGGAACAGGTAGAATTCTCTTGACCAGGGCCAAAGGGGAACTTTTAAAGAAAGCAAAAAAAAAAACCAGATACTGAAAAAAGGCACACACCTGGGTAAGCCTTTGCCCAGTTCTTGCTTTTTCTTGGTTACTTGCTGAATGACTTGTTCCCAGTTGACATTTCTCCGAGAAGCATTTAGAATCTGTCGTAGGGTTGGCTTGAGCCCAGATTCCTTCTCTGTCTCACTCTTTCGATGACCGCTAATATTGCGAATGCGACGAGCACTGTTGAGGTTTGGTTCTGGGAGGTGTGTTCCGGTTTTGCTCTTCAAACTAATGTGCCGGGTTAGATCTCTCTGGAGTGAGGCAGGAAAGCCAAGTTTACTCAGTTCAGGAAGGAGGAGGCCTGAGGGCTGACTGGTATCACTTTTTTGAAGCTCTGCATCCAAGCTAGTACTCTCAAAGCCATCTGTTTCATAAGTTACATGAGATTTAACAGGGTCATTAACCTGTGCATCTTCTAGAGAGGTTTTCAAGTCTAACAGTAAGCTGGGTTGGGTACTGGATGCAGATATCATTTGTAACTCAGACTCTTTCTGGTGAACTGTGGAATTACAGGGGGAAGTGGATAGTTTTCTTGATGTTTTTAGGATTTGGTCATCCCCCCCTTTCTCATCAGCAGTATGAGTGCTACAGGATAAAACTTCTGTAGTTGCAGAACCCAGGGTTCCAATTTTTGTTCCATGTTCTTCGGTGTCAGATGTCTCTCCATCACTTTCATCTTCTAATGCATGTACTTGAAATTTAATTTTCAAGGATCCTTTTTCAGATTCTTCTACATTTCTACTTGCTTTTGCATAGTTTCTGGTCCTTTTACAAGTGTTAAGAAGTGGATTTTGCAATGCCTCCTGGCACTGTAGCACCTCTTTGGCTTTTCGTAACGTATCATTTAAATTATCATCAGATTCCTTGTGAGTGCCAAATGTACTTTTATTACCTTTTAAAATACGAGAACATGAACTTCGCAATTTGGATATGTAAGAACCATGGTTATCTTCCATAGTGAGTTTGTTCAAGGGATCTGAATGTTCTCCAGGTAAAAAAGAATTAGTTTTGGTGTTTTTTGAGGGATTCTTTGAATCTTGCTTTTGAGGAAATGATTTAGTAGCCGGAACTGGAAGGAGTGGAGATTTCAATGATGGCATCTTAGCTGAGTTATGCTCTTGTTCAGGTTTCTCTGTAATGGGGCAATCTCTCACCACCTCATAGGAAACAGTGCAGTCAGAAGTGGCTTTGTGATTAAGAGATCCAGGATGTATTTCTTTTTGTGTTTTGAGTGTTGGGGAATTGTTTGTCTCATCGGTTTGAGGTTCTTGTGTTCCTGCGGTTATCAAGCTAAAATCAAAGAAAGGCTTATCTGTCATTTCTGACTTGTTACCAGTGACTTCTTTCAATCCTGATTGTAAATCCAGAGTCTTCTGGGAAGGGTATGGAGTCCAGCGTCGGGGCTTTTCCCTTGCTATGTTGCCATTCTTTCCACTAACTTTGGAAGCTGCAGTGTCTGTCTGTTTAGTGCTTTGGCTATCTGGCTGCTCAAAACTGAAGTCAAGTAAACCTTCTGAAGGAAATTTATCACTTGTAAATCCTTCAGAAGGACCTCTACAGGTGGCAACCATGCCAACTTTGTCATTTTCTTTCCGCTGCCAATTATATCTCTGTTGATTGTATTTGTTTGACTTTTTCTTGTTCCATAGCATAGTCATGTCCTCCATTTGACAGTTAGAATTTCTGTTTCTGCCTGGTTGAAATTTGTCTCCAGGGCCACTGTAATTCCAACTATTTGTACTACGTACACTGGATTTCCAGTTTCCGTTATTGTTGTTCATATGCCAACTGGAAAAGCCACCTGTTCCTTCAGAATGCCAACTGGAATTCCTTCCTGTACCATTATGATTCCAATCTACCGTTCCACCATTTGAATGCCAACCACCTCCAGAATGACTATGGTTGTGAAACCAAGAGGAGGAGCCTCCTGCAACACCCTTATGCCACCCAGAACATCCTCTTAGTCCACCACTATTCCTCAAAGAATGCGGAAAGCTGTTTTTCCTAGTATTATTAAAGCCATCTTTCTCCCATTTCCAATCCCGCTGTGGAGGTCCACGATGATGCCATGCTGGCTGACTGTAACTCTCTCTGTCTTGGTAAGGAATTCGGTCTTCTCGTCTCCATTGCGGTCGCCTGTCATCAGAGTTTATTTCTTGGCTGCTACTGGAAGGTTCATTTTGTCTGGAAGAAAAACAGTTTTTCATTAGTGAATTAAAGGATTTTTTATGCTTCCTTTAAAGGCATAACCCACTAACCATCCCCTCTACTTTTCTTTTCTATCTTTTTTTTTTTTTTTTTTTTT
>VBSM01001044.1:10922585-10939868 GCA_008086735.1 Cheirogaleus medius | reverse complement strand
GCCTCCTGAGTAGCTGGGACTATAGGCATGCACCACCACACCCAGCTAATTTTTAAAAATGTTTTGTTTCTGACACTTGCTCATGTTCTCATGAAAAAAAAAGAAAAAAGAATGTTTTGTAGAGATGTGGTCTCACTAGGTTGCTCATGCTCGAAACTCTTGGCCTCAAGTGATCCTCTGGCCTCAGCCTCTCAAAATGCTAGGATTACAGGTGTGAGCCACTGCACCTGGCCAGGACAATTACACTGGGTAGCTATGGTTAGTTATCATGGCCAATACAATTTTATGTTCAGCTGCCCTTAATACTATACTTTTTCCAGTTGTGACTGAAAAACTCAGTTTGTTAACCTATTTTAAATGATGAGATTATACTTTGCATGGTTACTTTCATTAATAATCACTTTAGCAAGCACTCATTCAATGATTGTTAGTGGCACAAGAAAACTTTAATGTACAGTTCCTGTTCATGAAGGGCTTAGAACCCAGCTGAGGAAATAAGGTCACGAACAGGAGTAAAATAGCACATACCAAGTAAGTAGCACTCACAGTAAGGACTAAAAGGAGTTCCAGGAGCTGGAGGTTTTTATAAAGAAGCTACAGCTGTTTGAACTATTCATGTTACACACAGAGCTCACAAAAATGTGAGTAAATTTAAGTAAACATCACAGCTGTAAGTGTGAAAACCACTTCCTCTACAAATTGCCTATGGTGTGCCTGGTGCAATGCATGTGGTAGGTGCTCAAAATATTGAGTAATAGGAGCTAAAATTTACTGAGTACCTACTGTTCAGGCATTTAATGCTAAACACTTTATACAGATTATCTCACTTAATTTTCACAATCCTGAGGCAAGTCTTCTTTTTTTTTTTTTTATTAGCCAGTCAAATTTAGCGGGGGTAGGGGATGTGGTATAAGTATTCTTGTTATTCCTACTTTTTAGTTGAGGAAAACAGAGGATTAGAGAGGTTAAGTAACTTGCCTAGAATGAGACAGTTAGAAAGTGGTAGAGCAGAGATTTAAACCTGAGTGGTCTGACTCAAGTCTATACTCCTAACCACTATGCCTTGATAGAATGAAAATCCCAAAACAAAGTTTCTGCAGTTGGGTTCCTTCCTCTGAACTTGACTTAAATCTTAAACTCAGCATTGACTTTAAAAGCTTTCAATGTCTATAATATTTTGTACACAGATTGGAAGTTCTTCTTTTTTCACAAGATGGAATTAAAAGTTAATTTACCTAAAAGTTCAAACATCCACTCACATTATAAATCACAATAATTTCTAAACAGGAGACTCCAAACTCCCAAGTAACAAGTGTTAGTACATAAACCAGCAGAATTTTTTTTTTTGGTGACAGGATCTTATTCTGTCATCCAGGCTAGAGTGCAGTGGCATCATCATAGCTCACTGCAACCTCAAACTCCTGAGCTCAAGTGATCCTCCTGCCTTAGCTTCCCAAGTAGCTGGGACTACAGGCATGCACTACTATGCCTGGCTACTTTTTTTTTTTTTTTGGTAAAGACGAGGTCTTGCTATGTTACTCAAACTGGTCTCGAACTCCTGGCCTCCAGTGATCCTCCCACCTTGGCCTCTCAAAGTGCTAGAATCACAGGCATGAGCCACCTGGGCCAGAAATTTTTTTAGATATATATAAAACCATTAACCAAATGCTTTTATCTTTTGATTCTAAGCAAATTTGATCCTTAGATGCTTTTGACATCCAAGAAGACCACTGACTCAGCTATACTAAAGTGATTAGAAATCAGAGAACTAGGGAATAAGCCACTCACAAAGCAGAATTCCTAGATCATGAATTGGCTAGATCCAGGGGATAATAGCATTCAGCTAAATCCATATAGCCCAGAAAGAACAATCAAAGTTAAAAATCTCATGAAGGAAAAAGGAAAAAAAATCCCTTGAAGAAATAAGTAGACAATTTTATACATAGGTCACCAAGGAGGCATATCAGAAGACTCAAAGAATTATAACTATGAAATGAATGTCTACTCTGAGAAGCTCTGTTAAACTTAATATTTAATCATTTACACAGATAAGCTAATAATGGAGCTAGTGTGTAGGAACAAAACAGAAGTTAGTCTCCTTGAGGCTCAAACTCCCTAAAAAAGGAAAAAGTAAACTATACCTATGCCAAAAGTAATTAGAATGTCATTTAAAGGACTAAGCAACTCAATAATTTAAGAACCATGTTGCTATAGGCTGAGTGTTTCTTATCTGAAATGCTTGGGACCAGAAGTGTTTCAGATTTCAATTTTTTTGGATTTTGGAATATTTGCATATACACAAGATATTTTGGGGTCGGGATGCAAATCTAAACATGAAACTAATTTATTTCACATATACCTTATACACATAGCCTGAAGGTAAACTTTTATACAATATTTTAAATAATTTTGTGCAATTATTAAATGAAATCAGATGTGAAATTTTCCACTTTTGATGTCATTTGGAGCTTAAAATGTTTCGGATTTTGGAGCATTTCAGATTAGGGATGCTCAACCTTTTAAGACTAAAAAAGTCACCTTCAGGGACTTGTTCAAAAAACTTTTAACACATAGAGTAAAAACTACTTCCTTTTTACAGTCAAACCTCTAACTAAAAAGGAGGTACAGACCAGGTATAACTAGTATTCAAGAAGGATCTTTAAATTTTTATTTTAGAATTTGCCATGTTTCTCATCATGTCCTAGGACTTGAAACATTATCCCACCTCATAAGTGGTTCTTTATCTTTCACTCATATCTGAAAATTACTATCTTATTAAATTCTTTAAAAAAAATTTATAATTAGCAGGGAGTGATGGCTCCCTCCTGTAATCCTAGCACTCTGGGAGGCCGAGGCGGGAGGATCGCTTGAGGTCAAGAGCTTGAAACCAGCCTGAGCAAGAGCAAGAACCTGTCTCTACTAAAAAATAGGAAAAAAATTATTTTAAAAAAATAATTAAACTCTCTAGACCACAAATCAGTAAGGTAAAAACACACAAACCTAATGATACCTGAATGTATAAATGTAGGTAAAAATTATGCAGTGCAAGCTAGAAAACTTATATTGCTCAAATAGTCCTGACACTGTCAAATTTAAAATATAAATGTACTTAATAAATATTTACAGAAACACATAGAGAGAACCAAGCACTGTAACAGTCACTGGGGTTACAAAGACAAAGAGATAAATCAAATTTGGAGAAACACCATGTATTAACATATCTGGCAAAAAAAAATTTTTTCCTAGGAGCTATTATTTTTAGCAATAAGAAATATTACATAATGTATTCAATGAAGCTTATACTCTAAAACTTTTACCAATAAAAATAGTTCTAGGCATAGTTCCCAACTCCTCTTTCTCCTCTGGCAAAAATTTCAGATACGTAGCTGTCGCTAGGTTATGTAGAGACAGTCCTGAGTTTGATTTCTTCAAGCAGATAGTATAGTAGTTCAAGAAAGCATTCCATTGCCAAGACAGCAACCTCATGCTAAACATTATAACTAATAAGTGCTATGGATTGAAAATACAAACTGTAAAATGTATTCTCTACTATGTTCTGTTACAGATAGGTTTTTTTTAAAAATCAAAATCCTTACTTACCGACTTTGTTCTTTCCTTTGTTTTATTAACTGAACGAGTTCCTTGTCAAAATAATCTTCTTCCTCTTCTTCTCCCTTTCCATCATCTTCTCTTTCCTGGGCATCAACGTTATCTTTGTGCAACTGGCCAGAAATGTGCTTTGCATATGCGGAAAGACCCACTTCTGTGACCCCGCACACTCGGCACTCATGACTACTGTCCCTAGGGAAAGAGGGAGATGAGGGACATTCAATTCTCCCCACTGGCATGGCACACTCACCAGATCTGTTACAGTTTCCTCTGAAAGACACTGCACACTTTGGCACAGTGAAAAAGTAGTGTTAATTAATTTTAATGCTCCTTTCATCACTTTTAGTAAGTTTGTTCATAAAGTTACTTTTGAAATGAATTTAAGATTCTTTTCCAGCAATCAAGAGGCAATACACTTCAGATTGATGTCATTTAGGAGGAGAAATCTTCTTGAATTGCTGTACTTAAAATCTTGCCAGAGGAAACATGGTGAAAGGGGAGGCAGGGCAGGGGGCTCAGAGCAAACAGAAGTTGCTCTGGAGCACACCCATGGTGCCAGCTGCACTCAGAAAGCCTGGTGACAGCGCTTACATTTAATCTCCAGTCTACAGCTTTCTTCCAGTGAAAGTTAAGGGGTGGAGAAAAGAGTAGGCGGTGCAACCAATCCCAACTGGGTAACTAAACCGGAACAGCTGGAGCTCTGCCTGGAATGTGAGGATTCCGGACCCCGGTGCAAATGATAGGAGCAGTCCAGGCAAACTTTTTTGGTCTGGATGATACATGTGATCTACATTCTGCTTAAGAAGGACTTATTTTAAAGGGAATGGAAAGCATTTCATTTGTAGGAAGTTAACAGCTGTGCTAAGCAAATGTTTTTTCTCAAGTTTCAGAAAATGCTACAGTTCAGAGAGAAGCAAAACCAGGATTTTAGTTAAACTGGGCAGACTTGTTTTTATTTTCTTTCACTTTACACACTTAATGATAAATCTCATATGTGGCCAGTCTTAAGAAGCCAAAGTCTTGAATCAGTGTCCAGAGTCGTAGCAGATCTATAATGTAACTGCTTTTTAGCTACCTAAAATCCTTTGATTAGGTCAGCTGTCTGTGCAGTCATTTATGAAAAACAGCTGAACACCATGGCTACAAGACAGCAGTATCCATTCAATAATCCAAATTGGCTTAACTCTGTATCATGTGTCTTGGGTTTACACTAGTTATATTTTTGCACTTCCTATGCCAATCTATAAAAAACCAACACAAAAAGACATGCTGTCTAGGGCCGGACAGACAAAAACATAAAAGTGCATGTGCATCTCAGATACATCTTTCCCACACATATACCTAACAAGACACAGGCAGAATTTATATCAATTAACTAGAAGAGTCTCTGAAAACTGAGCACTTCATTGACTAGAAAATGGTTTCTGTTATAGATCAACTGAACATTAAAAAAAAAAAAAAAAACAAAGAAAGAAAGAAATCTTATTGAACAATTACTAAATTCCAGGCACCATGCTAGATATATGGTCACTGTTGTCTAGAGTGACAAAGTATAAACACTCAATGCCTAACAGGTTTACAAAAACAAGTTTCTTATTTTGTAAGAATCATGGAGAATGCTTCAGAAAAATTGACAAAATTACAAGTTTTCACCTTTTATTGACTTTGTAACCTCAAATGCTGACATTTTTAAGATTCATTTTGATGAGCTCTGACCAGGTTCCCTAAAAATATTAATACCTGATTACCCAAAATATCAATATTCAATTTCCTTATAATTCCACAGGTCCTAAAATACATTACTTTCACTGATAGTTTTCAATTGTTCTTACTACATTTACATATTTAAAGAATATAATCCTGAAGTTTCTCCAGTTTACCAGAGATAGACACACACTTCTCTCAAGCAATTAAATTAATGGTAGCTTATTCCAAGTGAATGTTAACTTGTTTCAGAAAACAAGCTGTTTCAGGCCTGGTGCCATGGCTCACACACCTGTAATCCTAGCACTCTGGGAGGCCCAGGCGGTTGGATTGCTTGAGCTCAGGAGTTCGAGACCTACCTGAGCAAGAGCAAGACCCCGCCTCTACTAAAAATAGAAAGAAATTAGCTGGACAACTAAAAATATATAGAAAAAATTAGCCGGACATGGTGGTGCATGCCTGTAGTCCCAGCTACTTGGGAGGCTGAGGCAGGAGGATTGCTTGAGCCCAGGAGTTTGAGGTTGCTATGAGCTAGGCTGACACCATGGCACTCTAGCCTGGGCTACAGAGTGAGGCTCTGTCTCAAAAAAATAAACAAACAAATAAACAAACAACCATAATCATTAACCCACACACTTTGTAACTCCAAAGCACAAGCATATGTTGGATACTTAACAGACATTCAAACACAAATTTTTAAAAACATTTTGCTTTCCTTGTGAGAAATACGATTACTATAGTTCCAGTTATCTGATAGAGAAACACAATCAAAGATCCTGCCCAGAAGAGTATAGGCCATAAATGCACCATAAAAGTTAATACTAAAAATGATTTCTCAAAAAAACAGAAATTCCTAATGTTTTTCTTACAAATGAAATCTAGTTTTAAAAAATAGAGAGAAACTTTACAAGAAACTTTGAAAAGAGAATGTCCACATTTATATAAAGATCAGGGTAGTAAAAATCACATCTTCTGAAAATTCACATGTGCCTGGAGATAAAACCATATCACCTGTTTTATACACAACAGGCACTCATGCTTCCACATATGCTGTTTAGGAAACCATGTTTTTACCAGTTAACAGCAAGTTAAATAATATTTTAGCAATGCTATTTTTCAATTCTTTATCAATTACCTGTTAAAATGCTTACTACTTTGCATAAATACATAAAATAATTACTGCTTTGCTTCTTGGCTAATAAAGGTAATAATTTTCCTCAGGGCGTTTAAAGGCAGGCCTAAATTAGCTTCATCCTGTTACCACACAATTTCCTCTCATGTGTGAAAGACAAAGTCTTAAGATATTCTCTCCATAAGCTTTTCTTTATTAAGCTTGCTCTAACTGCACGACAACAGCTGCTTGATAAATAAAGGTTTGTGCCTTTTTAATAGCCTCTATGTGGAGATACTACTCATAGCCCACACATCTGAACAAGTATATTAGGAAAGAACAGGGAAATATTCCACAGGTCCACAGCTGTGAACCAAATAGGACCACTTACTTCTCATTCAAGTTGGCATTCAAAACCTTAAAAAATGTGCACTTTATAGTTCTTAACCAAATCAATCACAACCAAAAACTGTAGATAACAACTATAAAGAGAAACAGAAAGTCTTAAAACCAGAAAGCCAGTAATTAAACATGAAATCCAGAGGAAATAATCGCAGACTAATAATGATAGGAAAAAGGAATTAATGACTGATGACTATTTGTATCTATGGTACAAACTGGTGATGACTGTCCTTACAGTAAATGCTACAAGTCAGTAAAAGATTTTGGAGATTTTTATGGGTTTTAATAGTTTTGTAAGCTGTTTTTTCTTGCTACCTGCCTGCCTTCTCCCTTATAATTTGTTACAGACCAGGAAACTATATAAAACTTGTTAGCACTATATCTAATATATGCGTAAATAAGTACTAAAGTGCTCTCCTCTACATAAAATGATTTTGAGTGCTAAAGCTGACATTTATATTGGTAGCTCAGAGTGGCTTTCTTCCCAAGAAAGAAACTGTGTTCCAAATAATTGAATGTGGTAGATAAAATATCAAAGGCAGTGTTAGGTTGGGAATGGGGAAGAAACAAGTTACAGAACAATACGTATATAGCAATGTGGTTCAGTTATGTTAATAAGACTAAACAAAATGTGTATGTATATAAATATATGCAACTATATAGAAAGAGGTCTGGGTAAGATATACAACAAACTGTTGACTCTCCTCTAAGAGGGGAGTAGGATTTAGGAGGGGTTGAGGGAGAAGACTTTTATTTTCTTTTACTTTTTATGATTCAGTATTGAATTGTATGTAATCAAACTTTTTAAAATGTTTTAAATGGCTGATTAATGATCACTGAATTAATAAGGCATTATTCTTGGAATGCAATGGGCTTCTCTCCTACTGACCTCATTTGCTTTGTTTGATTTTATAATATAATACATATGGGGCAGGTGGCAGATAAGTAGCCAATAATCAGGTGAATGCCAGAAGGAAGTTTGCTGAAAATGGGGTGTTTAAATAATTAAAATAATCCATATAGATAATGAAAAGTTGACTGGATTTCATAGGTTTTCAATGACAACAAGTTAGATACCATACATATTCAAGGTATTATGATAAGGACCCCCCACATTAAATCTGAATGAAAGTCTCTCTTACATTGCTCCTAAGACCTAACCTTTCCACAGTAAAGAGACTAGGGGCATGGAAAAATTTCACTAATAGGCTAAAGAGATGCTGAAAGTTTAATAACGCATGAATTTGCCCACACAATCTAAAACGGTAGGACTTAAAATACAAATAATTTCAAATGATCTAGGTTGGAGCCGTGATCAAAACTTGTAACTATTATTCATGGAATAAGATATAATTCATATTTCTCAGGTTCCCAACGTTTCTCCATCTATTCAGTCTCTAAACTTCAAATTTGCAGATGTCAAAAACATCAAAAAAGTTAACACAGATGGACAAAAAGACATGGAATATACACGTATGCTACATTTCATTTTTTTAAAGGTGCTTACTTATTAGATTCTTTCCTTAAACATCAGCTTTTTTTTTGAGACAGAGTCTCACTCTCTTGCCTGGGCTAGAGTGCCGTGGTGTCAGCCTAGCTCACAGCAACCTCAAACTCCTGGGCTCAAGCGATCCTTCTGCCTCAGCCTCCCAGGTAGCTGGGACTACAGACACGCGCCACTGTGCCCGGCTAATTTTTTCTATTTTTAGTTGTTTGACTAATTTCTTTCAATTTATAGTAGAGATGGGGTCTCGCTCTTGCTCAGGCTGGTCTCCAACTCCTGAGTTCAAGCAATCCACCCACCTCGGCCTCCCACCGCGCCCGGCCCATCTCAAGCTTTAAATCACAGATAGCATTCTTAAATACGTTTAAGGTTTGTACTTTGATTTTGTTTACACCAATGAGATTTAGTGCTATTTAGCAGACTTTGGATTTCTCAGACAATTCCAGCAACACTAAAGGTTTATGGCATGCAATAATTTCTAACACTGCTGAAGCAAAAATATGAAATGTCCTAGTTGCAAGGCTGCTGTGTAGGAATAAGAACGCTTACTAATGAGAACTAGCTCATCCCAACTCACCTTTGTTGTAATCTACTTGCTAGAGCTACTGTGCATTCTACACATTTGAGATGCACAAAGATATCAGGGTTTATCCGTTTTGAATGCTCAAATCTACTGTACTTGTTATTAATTCTAAGAGATTGTTCTATGCCATGGTAAGACAACATTCATTTATGATGGATTACACAAAATAAGCTAACAGGCACCATTAGCACTCAGATCCCCCGACATCCACAAACTTATGGAAGAGAGCCGTTCCCATACCTGCCCTTCAGGTTTTCAAGTTCCCTGTGATGCAACATGCTCCGCATGTGTTCGTCCATCTCCTTCAAAATTAAAGAAAGCAGATTAAACTAGGGGAATACCTGGAAGAAAGTTCCTCTGTTCCTATTCAATCAACAATTGGGGCGGAAACACTTTGTGTCAAATGTTTTTTATGGTTACTCTTCTCAGTTCAATACTAAAATCAGTTCCTTATTAAATAATTCTTTGGCTGTGTTTTTAATATATTTCATTTTAAAATAAAAGGTATTCTTAGGAAGACATAGTTAAGTGGCTTTCCAAAAATGTTAGAAAGTACTGTCTTTAGGAGGCAAAAGATTTAAGAACAAACTAAGCAGGTTAAATTCTATCCCGTTACAAAGAATTTACTGAAATTTATCTTTTAAAAAACTCTCAAATCTCTTAACTTTTCAACTATTTGGCTACTTTTATCCATATTCTCTTTCCCTACTCAAATGAGAGTTTCTCAAGAGTAAGCTACAACTTCTACCTGTATCTTGGCCAGGGCCTGGCATATACTCGTCAAAAAGCATTTGTTTGATGAATATAGACTAATACGTCAATTTAGATAGGAGTTACAAATATATTAATAACAAAGCCACTCTATAGTAAATAAGAAAATTTTAAAAAATACTTTGAACATAGCAGCTCAATCATTCCTTTATCCTCACTGCCCACTTCCCCACTTGATTTGTTTGGTTCTCATGAAAAGTTTGGACATTTACTAGGTTCCCCCCATCTCCTCATCCCACCTTTAGTGGGAAGAAAATATGCAGAAAAGCTGGCACTTAAAAAATATGCATGCACGTGTGCCCGTGCACACACACAACTCAAACAAGCTGTAAATGTCCATCCCTTTGTTACTCCAAAGTATATATAGGCAGCATGCCATAATTAGAAAATGGCTATTTACATATATAATAAACAGCTACTATAACTGCTGACTATTGCTATTTACTGTGCCCCATGTTAAGTGCCTCAAACTATTTTCCCACTTGAATCTCAAAATATTGCTGAGAAAGTATTATTATATTAACTTTATAAGGACACAAGGATGCAGAGAACTCATTTACTCACCAAATGCTCATTATGTGCCAAATACAGAGCTAGGCATTGAAAGGATAAATGTGAAAATATTCAGTCTTGCCCTCTCAGTCATAGATAATCAAGTAGTCAAAGTGCAACTCAAACCCAAGCAGATCTGACATCAAAGTCAATGTTTCAGACATTATGTCACACTGTAAGCATCTAGTGCATTGAGATTGTTCATTATATACAGTGTAGTTATCAAAACAGTACAGAACAACAACCCGTTATGACTTTAACTTATCTACTATCACGTGATAGCGTTGTGATTCAAAACACTTCCTTTAAATGGCAACTTTACTGAAAATGACCATCATTTCCTTCCTCTCTACACTAATGCTTCATATGGAGACAGTAGCTTCACACATGACCCCTTTCTACCTAAAACTGATTGGCCACTAACTAGAACAACACTTGCAGAGCTGAAAATTGAGTCATTAGTGACAGAATACAGAATGAAACAATCCATGAATATACACCACCTTCTCAAGTCCCTATGCTTCCTGTTGGGCAATCTTCCCTTGATTTACATTCTTATCCATATGCCAAATCCCCCTTTCTTGAGCTAAATTTAAGTGGGTTCTGTTCCTTGCAATGAAACCATTCCTGACCAAAACAGTACTCAATGAAATGGATTATTCTCTCTGATATAAAAACCAATTCTAAATTCTATTTACTATAAAAATATTATTCAAAATCAGCTTAAATGTGACTTTTGATTTTCTAAAACACCTCACTAATCTTTTTCTAAAATGTACATGCAAAATCCTTTCCCATCCTGCTCGAAGGAATGAATGCGAACAGTGAGACAACTGGGCTTCCAAAATAATCAGAAAAGATCCACAAGCACAGGATTAAGATAATAGCCCCAAATGTGTACCTTCTCAGATACCAGGCTTCTATCTAGGTCCTTGCATATTAATCAATACTATGTTTTTAAAGTCGGGGGGCAGATTTCATGGTCGAACAAATTTAGAAAACATTGAGTAATACAAAGAAATATGTATTTTTTTTAACTCCAAGGTTTCTCAGTCTTTTATAAGTTAATGAGCATCAAGATACTCAGGGATGTAGTATGCAGCTTTTTCTCATACTCAACTCCCTTAGAACCTCTTCTCCATAGTGTATTTGGAGAGACCAGGGTTACACTAGTTTGGGAAACTAGAGGAAAGCACTGCTTCAACATAAATTGTTTAGAGTCTATCTAAAAATATGTATCAGAGTTATCCCTTCCAACTAACCCATTCCGTTATTTTTCTAAACCATATTGCTCACTGAAAGCAGGCCATTCCCTTGCTTAAAAACCTACTGTAATTGGCTTTCCCTAACGCAGGAGTGCATAACTGCATTCCTTCATTATGATCATGGAAAAAAGTGTGAAGAAATGAAAACATGTTTTAAGCCAGAGTAGAAGAAATGCCAAAAGATTTAAGATGGCAAAATTAAGATATCACAAGATAGGGCTGCTACTCCATGAAAATCTGCTATCACATCTCTGAGCATTGGGCTCTCCATCTCACACCTTCCCCCATCTCCCTCTGACCCAAAAGTAGTCATGAGGAATTTTGACTTACTGACAATTTACATAAACCCTCACCTAAATTTTTAAAACTAGATAAGCAGATCTTTTACTTCTGTAAAAGGTAGCAGGTATATTATTAAACATGATTTTAAAATCTCAACTGATTTTTCCATCACTAACAGAAATCCTAAATAAGAAAAATAATTCTCCACACCAGCCTACTGGGTGAATCATAATCGACCCCTCAATCCGACATTCAACATTATCAACTGTCTTCACTTAAATTACAAATTATAGTCCTGCTATTCCCAAGACAAAACTATTTTAATCAGATGAGCCTTCTTACCAACTCCTTGAACCCACCTCTGTGTCTCTATACATGTTTTTCTCCTACTTAAAATATCTCTATACATGTTTTTCTCCTACTTAAAATATCTCTTCCTCATTTCTCTTAAACCATCTTACTCTTAGACATCTTTCAAAGTTCACTACCTCCACTCAAATTTCTCTGGCTAACCTAGCCCATGATTTCCTGGTTCTCTTAATTGCCAATGACAATAAAAAACATATTAAAAGCATATAGAATAAATTCCTCAGCATTTAAGCTAGGAGCACTACTATGCAAGCAAATGATAAAGGCAAGAGAAGGCAAAAAGTGAGACAAATTATGGCCAATTTCCCCAAGGAACAGGTGAACTCAGTTCATAAAAAGGTCTGTTTTTCTTTGAGTAACATCCCCACCTTGTGGACACCTAGAATATTGATAATACCATCTCTGATGTGCTGCCAAGCAAAGGCATAAACAGAATGCAGACACACACAACAAATGCTGTATCTTTTAGCTGATCAGAAAGTATGTGACTCTAAAACTTCAGAAGACAGTATAACCTCAAGTAACCTCTGAATTTGAAGGTATTTTCTCTGTAACTGGTTGCTAACTAAATTTCTCTATATCATCTACTTTTGAGCGCCCCCAAATTCTGGACAGAAGTTTAATATTAAATAATACATAAGGCCAGTAGGCTTTTATGAGGTGGTAATATGAAAGAAACCGGTGGAATAAGACTATTGTTTAGGAAAGAAGCATAAATAAGACATTGTTAAATGCTTTTACCCACCTATTAATAACATTATGTCTCTTTAAAAATTAGTCATAAGGCCTCAGATTCTCTCTTCCATTATTACCTTTTTTGAGCCGTACACAATGTGGCACAATATGCATTTTCGTTCTCGTACCATAGTGACCAGATCTGAAGCACTCAACGTCACACCTGCAATGAAAAAAGTAACATTTAGTAACCTTTTCCCCCCAATATCTTCTTAAATTCATCTTAACCTAGACAAAATTATAAGTCTTGTACCTTCCTCACCTCCACCCTGCTCCTCCCCAAGTCTTCCCATCTCAATAAGTGGAAATTCCAATTTTCCAGGTGCCTAGCGCAAAAACTGAGAGTCACCCTTGATCCCTCTTTCTCACCCCATATCCACCCTCATAAGCAAATTCTGTCAGTCCTACCTTGAAATATATCCAAATTCCAACCACTTCTCAACACCTAGCATATCCTGTAATCTCTCACATGGCATTACCCTACTGACTTGACTCTTACTCTTGTCCTTATAGTCTATTCTACAAACAGTAGTAGCCTAAGATTCTCAGAAGAGGATTCTTTCAAAATTTAAGTTAGACAGTTTATACATCCTAAATCTGAAAATCTGAAATGTACCAAAATCTAAACTTTTTTTTTTTTTTAAAGGGTCTCGCTCTGTGATCCAGGCTAGAGTGTAGTGGCATAATCATAGCTCACTAAAACCTCAAACTCCTGGGTTCGAGTGATCCTCCTGCCTCAGCCTCCCCACTCGTTGGGACTACAGGCATGCACCACCACGCCCGGCTAATTTTTTCTGTATAGTTTTAGTTGTCCAGCTAATTTCTTTCAATTTTTAGTAGAGTAAATTTTGGAATCATTTGTTATGAAGCCAGTGATAGAGATATCTAAAACAAACACCTTTTACTACTTGTCATAGTATGTTATTTGTTATGCTCTATCCTCTCCCAATTAAAATTTAAGTTTCACGAGAACAGGGACTTTGTATATTCTGCTCACTAGTATAGTTCTAGCATTTAGAACAGTGTCTGGCATTAAGTTCCATGAGAACAGGGACTTTGTATATTCTGCTCACTAGTATAGTTCTAGCATTTAGAACAGTGTCTGGCATATCGTAAGCAATCCATAAGTGTTTACTGAATTATTCCAAATGGAATTATCAACTGGGTTAGAAACCCAAGTAAATGTGAGAGAGAGCTAGGTATACCCTGGGGTTTGGAGTAAGACTCAAAGATTTTTTATTTTACAATCCTCTAGCACTAGCATACTTTCCTCTTCAGTCTCTCCTATAGATGCACACATGAAATTTTAAATTCATTCCCCAAGCAAGAGGTTTTCCCTCTACACAATAACATCACGCTCTAATAGTTATATCTGTTTCCTCACCTGGGGTTCATTCCTTAGATTTTAAACCTGTGACAAAATGAGGTGATAAGCTACCCTAGTTCAACCTTTAACTTGTAGACAATAGGGCAGAAAGACGATTAAAAGGGGCCTAAGATTCTCCACTCCTGGTTTTCTTGCTAGTGCAATCCATTTCATAGCACTGCTGAATGCCTAAATTATTTAATAACAAAGTTTAACACATCAAAATAAGATTATAGGTTAAAAATCTGAACATTTGAGAAAGCTAAATGTCAATTAGTTAACAAAAAATATGCCTTTATGGATATAGTATTGACATTTTCAATATTATTAACAATCCCCTAAATCTCTAACATATATCACTCTATTGCTAAGTATTACAGCATAGTTATTCTTTTAAATCCCTTATATATATATATTATTTTTGAGACAGAGTCTCACTCTGTTGCCCTGGGTAGAGTGCCGTGGCATCAGCCTAGCTCACAGCAACCTCAAACTCCTGGGCTCAAGCGATCCTCCTGCCTCAGCCTCCCGAGTAGCTGGGACTACAGGCATGGGCCACCATGTCCGGCTAATTTTTTCTATATATTTTTAGTTGTCCAGCTAATTTCTTTCTATTTTTAGAAGAGACTGGGTTTTGCTCTTGCTCAGGCTGGTCTCGAACTCCTAAGTTCAAACGATCCACCTGCCTTGGCCTCCCAGAGGGCTAGGATTACAGGCGTGAGCCACTGCGCCCGGCCTAATTCTCTTATATCTTAACATTTACTTCAACTTTATTACTTACATGCATATTTTGTTAGTTTCATTCAACAATCATTTACTGAATATAAAGTACTATTCTAAGAGCTTGGGAAACTGGTGAAGAAAATATGTCCAGGAATGTTTTAAATTCTGCTTCAAATTATTAACCATCAAAGCAAAATAGAAAAAAAAAACTTAGAAGCAGTAAAGTCAATAAAAAGTGTGACTTTCTAGCATAAACAACAGCAGTCATTGTGGAGTTTTTATATATTACTCAGTTGAGAACTAAGCACTAAAATACAAACTGTATTTCACCAAGCCAAAGACATAAACTCCTAGTAAACTGATAAAGCCATACAGTATAATAAAAATACTATCAACTTTTTAACCAAAAACTCCCGTCTTTTTTTCTTTTCATAAGCTCCGTTTTTTTTCTAAGCCTCTATAATCACATGAAAGCTCCATGTTTCTAATCTGTAAGTATGAAGTATATTCGCTTTCACTTTCTTAAAATATCAAAAAGCATAACTGCTAGCAAAATATCCAATCAAGGCTGGGCGTGGTGGCTCACACCTGTAATCCTAGCTCTCTGGGAGGCCGAGGCAGGCAGATCGCTCAAGGTCAGGAGTTCGAAACCAGCCTGAGCAAGAGCGAGACCCTGTCTCTACTATAAATAGAAATAAACTAATTGGCCAGCTAAAATATATATAGAAAACATTAGCCGGGCATGGTGGTGCATGCCTGTAGTCCCAGCTGCTCGGGAGGCTGAGGCAGAAGGATCGCTTGAGCCCAGGAGTTGGAGGTTGCTGTGAGCTAGGCTGATGCTACGGCACTCTTGCGCGGGCAACAGAGTGAGACTGTGTCTCAAAAAAAAAAAAAAAAAAAAATCCAATCAATATGGGAGATGTAGTATTTAAACACCGAGTTGCTATGATTCCAGCCAAAAGAACTTGAATTTGTACATCCTTAAATTGGGTAACTACATAAATTCCATTAAGCTTTCTGAAATAGTTGAAACTAGCTCACGGCCTTCCAGATGGGAACCAATGCTCTCTTTAAAGGGCTTGGGAAAGATTAGAAGCCAAGGAAATGCAAGTTATGCAATTCTATGATCTCAACCACAGTGACTGGGAAGTAACAAAATACAAGTAAATAAGCAACTCAAAACAACTGCTATCCTCACTTTAACTACTTTACAGTTCCCCCGTATCATTAAAATACACCCATCATGAAATCCTTCAACTTTTCTCCAAATAACTATGAGAAGTATCAATGATATTTCTTAAACCGAATATCCTAAAAACCCTATAATAAATATTTTTTCCTCAACATCCTTATTACTATTATTCTGTCAATACAATTACCATTCTCCTTAGGTAAAACTGTATCATGTCTGATTCTTTTCTTTTTTTTTTTTTTTTTTTTTTTTTTTGAGACAGAGTCTCACTCTGTTCCCTGGGCTAGAGTGCCGTGGCATCAGCCTAGCTCACAGCAACCTCAAACTCCTGGGCTCGAGTGATCCTCCTGCCTCAGCCTCCCAAGTAGCTGGGACTACAGGAATGCGCCACCATGCCCGGCTAATTTTTTCTATATATTTTTAGTTGGCCGATTAATTTCTTTCTATTTTTAGTAGAGATGGGGTCTCACTCTTGCTCAGGCTGGTTTCGAACTCCTGACCTTGAGCGATCCGCCCACCTCGGCCTCCCAGAGTTGTCTGATTCTTTTCTTTCAGACTCTCATACTTAGTCACCAAGTCATCTCCCACCAGACAAGGAAACGGACAGGCAAAGCATGGTCTGATTCTTTAATTCAGCATTATAACTAGTGTCAGGTTCCAATTCCTTACTCAATTCTGGAACTTGGCAAGCATTACGCCCTAGAAGGAAGAATAACCCAAAAATAAGTTGGGTTATAACATTAACCTTAACAAGGAAATAAAATACTAGCAAGTTATAACAGAGTTAAGTCATAAGCCCAAAGACAACTTATACAAACACTATCTTAAAAGTGTAACTCGGCCAGGCGTGGTGGCTCTCGACTGTAATCCTAACACTCTGGGAGGGCCGAGGTGGGCAGATTGCTCAAGGTCAGGAGTTCAAAACCAGCCTGAGCAAGAGCGAGACCCCGTCTCTACTAAAAATATAAAGAAATTAATTGGCCAACTAAAAATATATAGAAAAAATTAGCTGGGCATGGTGGCGCATGCCTGTAGTCCCTGCCTGTAGCCTGTAGCTACTGGGGAGGCTGAGGCAGAAGGATCGCTTGAGCCTAGGAGTTTGAGGTTGCTGTGAG
>VBSM01001044.1:10904670-10920801 GCA_008086735.1 Cheirogaleus medius | reverse complement strand
TGCAGGTGTCTTTTTTATAGAGTGTCTCTTGTTCTTTTGGGTAGATGCCCAGTAATTGTCCCACAAATATTGACATCATATTTTCATTATCATTCAGCTCAAAACATTTTCTAACTTTCCTGGTGATTTCTTCTTTGACTCATAAATTATTTGGAAGTTTCACTGAATTTCCAAATATTTGTGGCTTTTTAAAATATCTTGGTTTCTAATTTAATCCTATTATAGTCAAAGAATATATGCTGTATGATTTTAATCCTTTCAAATTTATTGAGAATTACAGCCCAGTATCTGGTCTATTTTGTACATTTGGAGGAAAAAGAGTGTATTCTGAAGTTGTTATGTAAAAATCATCTATACCGAATTCTTCGTTGTTTTCTGTTGTTTAAAGAATGTTCAAATCTCTAGCAAACTATTTCTTCCTTTAGCTGTATCAATTTTTGCTTAATGTATTTTGAAGATCTAATATCAGGCACATATTTATAATTACAGATTCCTGATGAATTGACTCCTTTTATCATTATGAAATGATCCCTTTAACCATGGCAATACTCTTTATCTTGAAGGCTACTTTATCTTATATGAATATAGCCACTCCAGGCTTCTTATGCTTACTATTTACATGGTATATCTTTTTCCATGCATTTACTCATTTACTTTTAGCCAATCTGTATTTATGCACTGAATCAGTGTGCATTCCATTAAATGAAATTATTAATATGGTTGGATTAGCTTTACCATTTTACTATTTTAACGCCTCTATTTTTCAGCTATATCTGTTTCTGTTTTCTTTTGGATTATTCAATTTAATTCTTTAGTTTTTTTAGCAACATTTCTTTGCATTATTTCCCCCTAGTGGTTGTTCTAGGAATTACAACATGCATCTTTACATTTGACACCAAGCTAAGTATTAATAATGTACCACTTCAAGTAATATGTAGAAACCTTAAAACCATATAGGTCCATTTACCCCCACTTCTCATCCTATACTTTATGGTGTATGTTTTATATCTACAATATTCTACAAGATGATGTTTTTGTGTGTGGCTATAAACAGTCATACATACTTTCAAGAAATGAAGAAAAAAGCCATTTTTTATATCCATCCATTTACCATTTCTTTCTTTCTTTCCTTTTTTATAGAGACAGGGTCTTACTCTGTCATCCAGGCTGGAATATAGTGGCCCAATCATAGGTCACTGCAGCCTTAAATTCCTGAGCTCAAGGGATCCTCCTGTCTCAGCCTCCAGAGTAGCTGACACTATAGGCACACACCACCACACCCAGCTAATTTTTTTTTTTGTAGAGTTGGGGTCTCACGATATTGCCCAGGCTGGTCTGGAACTCCTGGCCTCAAGCAATCCTCCCACCTCACCCTCCCAAAATGCTGGGATAACAGGTGTGAGCCACCCTGCTCAGCTGCTATTTACCATTTCTAATCTTCATTCTTTTTCAAAAATCCAAATTTCCATTTGGTATCCTTTGTCTTCAGATTGAAGAACTTCTTTTGGCATATCTTGTAGTGCAGATATGTGAGCAATGAATTCCCAGACAGTATCTTTATTTCACTTTCATTTTTGAAGGCTATTTTGCTAAATCTGAAATTCTGGGTTGACAGATTTTTCTTTCAGCACTTGAAAGATTCTCTATTCTCTTCTGGCCTCCATTGCTTCTAATGATTAGTTAGTGATGAATGCAATTGTCCCTCCATATGTAATACGTTGTTTAAAGAGGCTGCTTTCCAGATCTTTCCTTTTATTTTTTGCTTTAAGCAGTTTGACTGTGAAGTACCCAGCCATACTTTTAACTTTAAACTCTTGGGGTTTGTGTGATTTTCTTGTTTTATCCTTCTTGGGGTTTGCTGAGCTTACTGAATTTACCAATTTGTGCCTTTCACCAAATTGGGGCAATTTTCAGCCATTGTATTTTTTTCAAATATTTTTATCTTCCCCATTCTTTTTCTTCTCTTTCTAGGATTCCAGTTACATGTGTTGAGTTTTTTTTATATTGCCCTCAAGTCACTGAGGATCTGGTTTTTTCCCCCGTCACTCTTTCTCTGTTCTTCATACTGAATAATTTCTATTAATCTTGAATTTCGTGGATCCTTTCCTCTGTCATCTCCATCCTACTATTAAGTCCATCCAGTTTGTTTTTTCAGATATATATAATATTTTTCAGTTCTAGAATGTCAATTTGGTTATCTTAATTTCACACTCATTCTTTATGAGCACATTTTCTTTCATTTTCTCTTTCCTTTACTAATACATAGTTATAAAATTTAAATCTCAGTTCAGCTCTTTTATTCCTTACCTGGGCTTCCTGTAGTATATTTCACACATGCATAGTTCAGCTGTCTGCAGAATTTATTCACAGAGTTTGATGCTTCTCTCTGGTTCTCTACTTTCCATAATTCTCCTCTCACTTTCCAAAAGCTGCAGTTGCCTTGAGCCTTATCTTTTGGTTCTTCAGGCCACAAACAGTAAAAGTTTACTATTGGAATTTTATCCACCCTACCTGCCATAGACTGGGGTCTGCCCTCAAATTAGAAGCCATGAAGACAGGAAACTACCCCAAGTAGTTTTGTTCTTGTGTCAATTCCCCTCCAGAATCTGCTCGTTTTTGGTCACTCTCCAGTGATTTTAGTAGTTTTATGTAGTTCTGTCCTGATTTAATAGTTACCTGCAGGAAGGTCTGAGAGTAGGAGCTTACTCAGCCAGGACCAGGACAAGACTCACAGCTGGCAGCCTGTTTGAATGGCTCCAGGCAATGCTCAAGCAGATGGGGCTGATCAAAGAAGACATATCCTGAATCCTGTGGTGGAGTGAGAGGCCCTAGAGTTAGTGATAAAGTCTGCTGGAATCTGGGTAACTCCTGAATGGCAGCTGTCCTTCATCAGGTGGCTCAGCATTCCAGTCTACTTCGCTTTTACTGCACTTCCATCTCTACATATACTTCTATGGTTCCCTCAACCATACGCTGAAAAAGCCATTCCCACACAGGCTTATGTTTTATGCCTCAGTCCTTTATTTTCAAAAGCCCTTCAATGGCATTCAATTATTTAATATAAACCAAAATATTTAAAAGGCCCCCTTGACATAACCCTCACCAATGTGTACTACAATAGGTTTGAGCTTCTTTCCCCCTGGAAATCTGTGCTCCAGACAAAATGGAATTTTCTTTCTTTTTCCTTTTTTTTTTTTTTTGTTATGGAGACAGAGTCTCACTTTGTTGCCTGGGATAGAGTGAAGTAGCGTCACCATAGCTCACTGCAACCTCAAACTCCTGGGCTCCATTGATCCTCCTACCTCAGCCACCCAAGTAGCTGGGACTACAGACAGGCACTCACCACACCTAGCTAATTTTTCTATTTTTTTGTAAAGATAGATCTCACTCTTGCTCAGGCTGGTCTCAAACTCCTGAGCTCAAGCAATCCTCCAAGCTTGCCTCCCAGAGTGCTAGGATTATAGGAGTGAGCCACCACGCCTGGCCTAAAATGGCATTTCCAATTCTTCCATCTACCACACTCCTTCCCCCTTAAGGCTTTTTCATAAGCTGGTCCCTCTCCCTGGAATGCTCTTGCCTTCTTAAATCTAGTTTATCCTTCAAATCTCAGTTGCCTGGAGAAGTACTTCCTCACCTCCCAGATGAGGTCATATTCCCTCACTGTGCACTGCTATCCTAAAATTCTGTCCCTTCTTTATAGTACTTATCACAACTGTGACTATTTCTGAGGCAGGTAGTAGAGCAGCAATTCTCAATCATACCAGACCCATACCAGACCAAATACTCTTTTATCTAAAACATTTCATTCATACATAAAAATAGAGAAATTATAACAATCTCCAGTGTACCCATCTGCCAGCTTCCCAATTCCCACACTTTTTTCCTTAAAGATATTTTAAGCTGGGCACAGTGGCTCTTGACTGTAATCCCAGCTACTCAGGAAGCTGAGGCAGGAGGATTGCTTGAGGCCAGGAATTGGAGACCAGCCTAGGCAACATTGTGAGACCCCATCTCTAAAAAAATGAAAGAAAAAAAAAAATTAGCCAGGTGCAGTGACACATACCTGTACTCCTAGCTACTTGGGAGGCTGAAGCTAAAGGATCGCTTGAGCCCAGGAGCTCATGGCAGCAGTGAGCTATGATTGCGCTTCTGCACTCCAACCTAGATGACAGAGGAAGACCCTGTTCTCTTTAAAAAAAAAAAAAAAAAAAAAAAGTATTTCATACTCCCCTTTTATTGTAAATATTTTGTAATAATTTCTTTATCCTTCCTGAAATGAAATTCAGAGCTACTATAACTTACATGTATAAAATTTAAAATATCAATATAATATGCTAACTATAATAAAAAGAAAAATTAAAGAAAAATGATTTATTATTAAATAATATGTATTTCAACATATAAATGTTTGGACATGACTATATTAGAAGACATAAAACTATGAATGTTGACAACTACAAAAAGACATTGATATCTTATATTGTTGATAAAAAAAATACCATGAATAATTGCTGTGATGAGTTTCCAAAATAGTGACCAACTCCTAAAAATCTTTCTAAAGAAAGCACAATCCCTTGATTAACATGGTAGCTATGCTTCATGCAAAAAATACTGTGTATTTATATGTAAAATGAATTTAGTTCTAGGCTCAGATAATTCTAAACAGATTTTTCACCTACACGAACATCTTCTGGGACATTAGAAAGTGATGCAAGAGATAAGTGTTCTCACTAGAAAAAATTATAACGTAATATACATGTTAATTAACTCAATCTAGCCATTCACAATGTATAGTAGCTCCTCAAATGATGTCATTTTAATGTTTTTTTTTTTTGGAGACAGAGTTTCACTTTGTTGCCCAGGCTAGAGTGAGTGCCATGGCGTTAGCCTAGCTCACAGCAACCTCAAACTCCTGGGCTCAAGCAATCCTACTGCCTCAGCCTCCCAAGTAGCTGGGACTACAGGCATGTGCCACCATGCCCGGCTAATTTTTTTTTCTATATATATTAGTTGTCCAATTAATTTCTTTCTATTTTTAGTAGAGACGGGGTCTCGCTCTAGCTCAGGCTGGTTTCGAACTCCTGACCTTGAGAGATCCACCCGCCTCGGCCTCCCCCATGTCATTTTAATGTTGATGAGGAAAAAAACTGATTCTTCGCTAAGGTCACTGTCTGTGTGGAATCTGCATGTTCTCCTCATGTCTGCGTGTGTTTTCTCTGGGTACTCTGGTTTCCTCCTACATCCCAAAGATGTGCTTGTTAGGTGAACTGGCATGTCTACATGGTCCCAGTCTGAGTGAGTGTGGGTGTGTGTCTGAGTGTGCCCTGGAATGGCGTCCTGTCCAATGTGGGGTCCTGTCTTGTATCCTGAGCTGCCGGAATAGGCTCCAGCCCCCCTCAACCCTGAACTGGAATAAGCAGGTTGGAAAATGAATGAACACAAATTACTATAAAATAAAAATTCATAAAGTATACAATAAGCATGCAAATACAGGACAATAAACAATGTGATATGAAAACACCCAGTGAGCCCACTATATTTGTTATTGTTTTGGAACTGTGTGGTGGTAGGAACTTCTCCTTACAATTTTCAGTTTGCAAACATGTATTCTTTGATTTAACCCACCACAACCACAACCAACATCATTCATTGAATCACCAAAAATTGAGTCTCAAAAAAAAAAAAAAGGTAGTACAAGATGTGAAACAATTTTTTAGTATACAGGGATGTCCCTTACATTGCAGGATATCTAACATCCCTTATCTCCAACCCACTAAAGTCAATCATTTTGAAAAAACACCCCACAAATTTCCAGACCTCCCTGAGAGATGATCCCAAGTTCACTGAAAACCACTACATTAGGGTAATGGTTAAGAACAAGAGCTCTGTAGTCAGATCACCCGTGTTTGAAACCTGGCTCTATTATTCACTAGCTGTGGGATCGTGAGCAAGTAATTTAATCTTCCTGTGCCTCACTTTCCACATTTATAAAATAAGAATAATATTAGTATCAATGCCATGGGGCTGTTGTGAGGAATAAATTGGTAAATCCACACAAGTATTTTATACAAAGTAGGAACTCACTAAATTTTTGCTGTATTTAATTATTAGTACAATTAGTTTAATGACTGCCTCTCCCAGTAGACTGCAAGCTCCATGATGGCTGGCAGGAAGGCCTTCTTGTTCATCATTTTATTCTCATTACCTGGCACACACTTTGGTATAGACTAGGTATTGAATATGTGTTGAATAACTGAATACAAATTAACGATGATGTTTGGAATAGAAACAAACAAAAACTGGAGTACAACAGTACTATTTTAGATTATACTGCTAAAATGCTTTTATATGTGGACGTCAGAATTTACCCTGATGATATACACATGTAGACTATCTCCAGAGGGATGCCCAAGAAACTGGTAGCAAACATGGCCTCTGGGAAAAGAACTGAGGGCCTAAGGGTCAGGAATGGATTTCCTTTTCACTAAAGGCCCTTTTGTACTTTTCAAATTTTAAGCAATACACATTACTGACGTTGTTTTTAAAAGTAAAAACAAAAAGCCATACCCTTCCCCCCCTTTTGGGGGGAAAGGGGAGGAAAAAGGGAAGAGAGGGAAAGAGAGATTGGGGAAGAGGGGAGGGAATACACACTTTTTTTAACCCACAATTTTTTTTAAACCTAGAAGACCTTAAGCCTGAGAGTAAAGACTGCATGACGGTTCCAGGTATGGAAGTTTTTTGGAACTCCAGAAATCAAGTTTGACTTTCACATATTTTGAACTTTCAGAATGGCTAATTACAGACTATAATGCTATATAAATTTATCTTGGTTTACTGATACTCCAAAAATTATAATCTTATTAGATATTAACATGTCCAAAAAGATACAATGAAGGTACAAGTAGCATAACTACTAGAGTAATAATATTTTACATTTATATACCAGTTTATAGTTTACAAAGTATTGTAGAAAAAGCATGGACCCACCAACCATGGTGGCTCACGCCTGTAATCCCAGCATTTTGGAAGGCCTCCAGCAGGAGGATTGCTTGAGGCCTGAAGTTCGAGACCACCCTGGGCAACATAGTGAGACTCCCATCTCTACAAAAAATTTAAATTTAAAAAAAGCATGCACCTTGAAATTAGACAAAAATACTTCATAGGTCTACTACCTTGAGTAAATATCTCCAAACTTCAAATTTCTCCTCTATAAAAAGGGAATAGTTAACACGGATTCAGTTTTTTAAAAAAAAGCAGCAATTTCTTGCAGTTAGCTTTGTCTTTTTAAAAGTAATTATTTAGGCTAGGCGCAGTGGCTCATGCCTGTAATCCTAATGCTTTGGGAGGCTGGGGTGGGAGGATCACTTGAGCCTAGGAGTTCAAGGTTACAAGGAGCTATGATTGTGCCACTGCACTCCAGCCTAGGCAAGGAGTGAGACCCTGTCCCCCACTCCCCCAAAAAGTAATCATTTATATTTTGAATAAGTAATACTAGTTGTTTCAAAATTTAAAAGGTACAACAGGGCTTATAGCCGGTTTCAAGGGGAGACATGTAACTTAACAATGGAGGACTCACACTCCCCACCTAAATCCACTAATCTATCTCAGCATCACCAATCGTGGGAAAACTAGAATATATAGCATAGCCTGTATCATCGTCCCTAAAGTGTTTAACCTGAATCCAATCAAGTGTTCTGCTCTAGCTTCCAGATTGTAGTAACACATTAAATTTTATCACCAGGCATCAATTAGATAAATCTAGATAATTGACTAGGTCTCTTCAACAAGTTATGTGGGGGGAGGAAGAAAAAGGGAAAAAAGTAACTTGTTCTATAGTAAGAGGGACTTCAAGACACGTAAAATTCAAATGCATGGCTGGGCGCGGTGGCTCATGCCTGTCATCCTAGCACTGCAGAAAGCCGAGGTGGGAGGATCGCTTGAGGTTAGGAGTTCCAGACCTAAGCAAGAGCAAGACCGTCTCTACAAAAAAAGTAGAAAAATTAGCCAAGCATGGTAGTACGTGCCTATAGTCCCAGCTACTCAGGAGGCTGAGGCAGGAGGATCACTTGAGCCCAGGAGTTTGAGGCTGCAGTGAGCTATGATGATGACACTGCACTCTAGCCTGGATGACAGAGGGAGACTCTGTCTCAAAAAAAAAAAAAATCAAAAGCAATGTATGGCTTTTGATCAAAAATCAAATCAAAAATGGTTTAAAAAAAGATAATCTGGAGAAATTTTAATAAGAATTTAATAAGAATTGGGTATTAGATAATATAGAATATTATTCACTACAATTATGATTATGCAAAAAGTTTTTATTAGATATTAAAATATGTAGGGGTCAAATGTCAGGAAGTAAAGCAAATATTACAAAGTATTAACAGATTCTAAAATCTAAGGGATAGATTTTTATAGGGGTTCAATATATTATTTTCCCTACTTCTCTGGTTGTTTAAAATTTTTTCATAATAAGGCCAGGCACAATAGCTCACACCTCTAATCCCAGCACTTTGGGAGGCTGAAGTGGGAGAATCGCTTGAGGCCAGGAGTTTCAGACCAGCCTGGGCAACATGGCAAGACCCTGTTTCTACAAAAAATTAAAAAATCAGCTGGGTATTGTCGTGCCAGCATGTGCCTGTAGTCCCAGCTATTCATAAGACTAAGCAGGAGGATTGCTTGAGTCCAGGAGTTTGAGGTTGCTATGTGGATGCCACTGCACTCTAGCTGGAGCAACAGAGCAAGGCTTTATTTCAAAAAAAAAAAAAAGTAAAATTGCAGAAAATTATTCCCCTCTCCTATATCCCAGCCACCAACACCTCCAGCCACTCTTACCAGTTTCTTATGTATTCTTCCAGAAATTATTTTTTGCAATTTTTTTGTGTTAAAATATACAACATAAAATTTACCACCTTAGCCATTTTTAAGTGTATAGTGGTATTAAATACATTCATAATGTGCAACTATCACCACCATCCATCTCCATAATTATTTTCATCTTGTGTAACTGAAACGCTATACCTATTAAACAGTAACTCATTTCCTCCTCCCCCAACCCCTGGCAACCACCATTCTACTTTCTGTCTCTGATTTCGACTACCTTCCACAGATATTCTATGCCTATACAGTCATCCCTTGGTATCCATGGGGTATTGGTTCCAGGAACCCCTGTGGATACCAAAATCTGAGGAAGCTCAAGACCCTTATATAAAATGGTGTAGTATTTGCATAAAACCTATGCACATCCTCCCTTATATTTTATTTATTTTATTTTTTTTAACTTTTTTCTTTTTTTCCATAAAAATGAGCAATGATTTTGCTAAAGTCCCTTATATTTTAAATCATCTCTAGATTACTTACAATACATGATACAATGCACACATGATTTCATTTGTAATGGATGCAATGTAGTACTCAGCACTTGGCAAAACAAGTTTTGCTTTTTGTAACTTTGTGGAATTTTTTTTCCTGAATATTATCTGCTGGTTGGTTGAATCCATGGATGCAGAAACAATGGATATGGAGGGCCAACTGTATATGCAACACATTTTTTAAAATCACAATGGCTACAAAATGCACATCCTCTTTTGTACCTTTTCGTTCTCACTGTATCTTAGAGATCACTCAATATTAGCACATATAAAACTGGCTCATTCTAACAAATGCACAAATTTATTTAACTAGTACTTTATTGATAACACCCGGAAACTCATATTTCTTGGTAGAGATTAAAAAAAACAAAACACAATTGACTGCAACACTACCATTAGCAATTTCACATACTACAGGTGCAATTAGAGTATTCATAGGTAACTTGTCTGCCTAGGTACTCTTATTCATTGGGTACACAAATTAATCAACTTTCCACTACGAAATTCAATTACAAAACACAAAATAAGTGTACTTCTCTCTGAGCCATTCCTGGTCCCAGGACCAAGTAGTCTAGCACCTATCATTATTTCTTACATCTCTTGTAGAGTAGCCTTCAGACTATATATATGTGCTCTAATCTAGAAGTACAATAATCACTATCACAGCTTTGCTTTTTTTCATCTTTTTTTTTTTAAGACAGGTCCTCACTATGTTGTCCAGGCTGGTCTCAAACTTCTGGTCTCAAGCTATCCTCCCACCTCAACCCCCCAATAGTTGGGACTACAAACACGAGCCACCCTGTTTGGCTAGTTTTTCCTTTTTAAATATCCTCCTTTTAATTAAAGCAATAGGTTCTGAACATTAACCTGATCAGACTCCTTCACATCCTCTTCCTCCTTCCAGGCTATTTTAAAGTTTTCTTCAAAAACCATCTACTAAGTATCTCTAAGTAAAGGCTCCTACCATTTTGTAGACTCGAGTTAACTCTAGAAAAAGAAAAAAAAAGAGACTTAACTCTAGAAACTGTAACTGTAATGCAGTTTGCTTTCCCAGCAAAAGTGCTTAGAATATCTAACTTGGTGTAACAGGAAAAAGATAAGCTTTGGCATCTATTAGGTGAATTTTGCCACTTACCCTGGCTAGGTTAGCTTGAGCAAATTACGACCAGAATATGAAATGTCTTGCAAAACAATCACCTTCCACTACAGTATCTCATTAATTCTTTTTTGTGACACCTGAGTGTATTTGGCACACGTGCTAAACATCAGATTCAGAGTCCACAGTGCTCACCATTACACCATGGAACCACCAGTCCTAAATAAATCCTAGTTGAATCCGAATGTTATCTTCCACTGTTTTATTCATCATCAAACTTGAGAACAGGGATTAAAACAAATTTTAAGATTTCCCATGGGATTTACAACAGCACTAAACTCTTAGCAAGTACTCTAAAGTTATTGTGGCTTGAATAATCTGTGTATAAACCATTATGGTGGATAAAACACTCATTTGGATGGAAGAGAAGAACTTCCCTTAACTAGGACGGCAGTCTCAAATCGCGAAAAGCCTCGGAAATCTCAAACTTCCCAACAAGGTGGCTTAATCTTACTCTCCAAGAGGATTAAACTGAACAGAGGGAAGGAGGCGAGAGGGTGCAAAGCATTTCCTCTCCTTAATTATGCACCGAGATTCGAACTAAATATTACATGGACACATACTAAAAGCTCCATAATTAGTTGCTATTATTAAGATGCATCCCACAAGGAGAGAAGGCGAAGAGGAGAAAAAAGAACGGAGGCTGGCACTCACAACAGGCCGAAAGGTGTCCCTGCCCTGAGACCCACAACCTTTAAGAACCAAGGTCTTTGGGCTCCCTGCTCAACTGGGGGCTGAAGGAAGTCAGCGGCTTCTCCTAAAGGTCAAGGCTTTGGAGCCACATTTGCTTCTGGGGCTGGGAGCAGAGCTGGAACGCCCCCGCGAAAATCCGTACTCCGAAGCCCGCAGCACCGCCCGCCCGTAAACCCGCGCCGGCTCTGAGAGAGGACAACTGGGCTGCCCCTGCGCCGTAGCCTGCAGGAGCAGAGACCCGGCCGCGTCTTGCAGCCCCACAACCTCCCTAAGGGGCAGACCACCTGGATCCTCCGGCTCCCATCCGCTCAACGCAGGCCACCCGCGCGATACTCACATTCACAGCCGACCCTTCTTACTCCATCAGGCCGCCGAGGGCCAGGCGAGGGAGCTCCCTGACGCCCCAGACGCCCCCTTCACTTTCGGGTCCGGGAGCCTGCTCCGGACCCGCTCCCCGCCGGGCACCGCCGCCGCCGCCGCCGCCAGCACGCAGGCGCACACCGACGCCGTCACGCTCTCTCTTTTTTTTTACCCCCCCTTTGCGGTCCGCCTTTCTCAATACTCTAGCTTTATTTGAACACAAGAGAGTGAACAACGGACACAGGGGGAAAAGGCTTTTCGCAAAAAGAATCGAGGACGAACAAAGGTGGACCAGCGGACGCGAGACTTAGTCCGCTGCATTGGACGCTGTAACTAAGCCTCCCATGGCCCCTTTTTCATTCTCTCCTAGCTCTTTCTGGGTCTCCCCTTATCTCCTACTCTCTTCCGAAGTGCCCGCCATTTCCTTTAGAGAGTGGCAACTGTTTCGGCTAAATCTTCACACCACTCCTTCCTTGTGAAACTTGAAGTTTTAATGTAAGCTGCAAGAGCTTTAGAACAGACAGACCCGTGTTCAAATCTTCTTTTAGCTACTAGTAATTTGTGACTTTGGGCAAATTACAAGTTTTCTTGGAAGCTCAGTATCCCGAGTTAAAATTAGCATAATGATATCTAACAGGGTGTTGCCGGAATTAAATGAGATAACGTAGGACAAGTGCCTATCCATGAACGATGCCTATCACAGAGTAGACATTCCATCAATACCAATGATTATATTCTTACTCATACCTAATAGTATTTATATTTGTCATTAAACTTAGCCCATACCTTCAGGACCCTATTTTAGTGACCAAAACTAGTCAGATAAATGAAGTTACATTAAGGTTGATAATGATGTGAAGTGTTACTCCTTCTATACTATTGAAATTATAATAACATCTCTATTTAACAAGACCTTCAAAGCAGCTACCTCCATTTATGTGAAAATCCAGATTTGCTTCTAGAGGTTTTGGAAACTTCCAATTCTGTATTTATGACATCACAAGTCCTTGAAACACTCAAGGTCTGCAGTATGCTGCTCATTCTACCTCCTTTAAAGGCATGCAATGGAATCCTTTACCCTATAAGCTCAGGACCATAGTCCAAGGAAAAGCCATAGAAGACCTCAAGGTCAGGTATTGGTGAGCACCAAGTAACCCTAGATCAAGTTTTCTCAATCTTGGAAATGTTGACATTTTGAAGCAGATAATTCTTTGTTGTCAGGGGCTGTCCTATGCATTGTAAGATGTTTAGCAGCATCACTGGACACTAGATGCAAGTAGTACCCCCTCATCATCACAATAATCAAAAAACATCTCCAGACATTGCCAAAGTCCCCTGGAGGGCAGAATTGTCCCTGATTAAGAAACATGGCATTATTAATGACCATCTCAACCCTAAATGAACTCAACTATACATTTTATCCACCTCTACCCTCAAGAAATGACTACTACTTGAGAAAGCTACACAGAGGGGCAGAAACTGGTGAGCTCATTTTTACCAACAGGCCTTCAGTACTGCTTACCAGTCCTACTACTTTTCTCTGGTCAATTTGTTCTATCACTTTCTACAACAGTATTCCAAGTCTTCTCAACTTTCCTTAAAACTACCAATACCACATCCTTTTCTATCAGGAGATGACCTCGTCTCCTACTTCACAAAGAAAACAGGTCATCAAATGAGAACAATTCTTTAACTTCCTGTTACTTAACTACCGTCAACACGCCAACTTACAAACACACACATACTTCCTCTCATTATAATTGAAGCAGTATCTTTTCAATCTCTCTCTCTCTCTCTCTCCTCTTCTCTTCTCTTCCAAGACCATTCCTCCTGCCAGTGCTTTGAATTGCCTCTATTCTTACCTTTTCAAGATCTTTACCTACTGACTGTCCCTTGTCCCTTCTCTTTTTTTGTTGAACTATTTTCTCTCAGGTGGATCTTCCCAACCATGTTCAAGTTTCTCCTATCTTAATTCCAACAACAACAAAAAATCTTGACCCTTCATGATCTTCTCTCCCTCCTCCCTTTCAAGGCCAAACTTTCCAAAAGTATTCTACAACCTGCATCTCCCCCCTCTACAAACTATTGCAATCTATTTTTCAACCCCATCATTCTACCAGCTTTCACTTAGATCACCAATGACCTCTGTGTTACTAAATTCAAAAAACATTTTTCAGGCTTCATCTTCCTCCATCCCTTAGGAATAGAGTACCTCTTCTTTGAAACACTCTTGTTTTGATTTCCAGCACTTTATTCTTAGAGGTGGGTGGAAGGGTTCCTGGAGCCAGTGGTTTAAAATAATCATCCACTTTCTTAGGAAGGTACTATGCTGTTCTTGACATAGACTGTTCCCACAGCCTGGAAAACTATCTTCCTGCCTCCCGGACTTCCGGGGGAACTCCTGCTTATCATTCATGACTCAAAAGTCACTTCCTCCAGGAACTTTTCCAGGCACCCCTAAGAATAAAACGCTTTGTTCACTGTGAGCCAAAGGCGCCTTGGATTTTCTATGTGCGGTGCACTGTATTCTACCCACTGTAATTTGTTTACAAATCTATCTCTCAGTCTAGGCAGATTAAAAAACCCTGTAAAGCAGGGGAAGCATTCTATTCGCCTTCTTTTCCTCAGTGTTCATCCGGCACAATCCCTGGCAAACGGTTTGCCCCTGATAAATGTTTGTTGCATGAACACTTCCCACCTTCGGGCGGGTCTGGAATCTATCCGGTTAACGGGTGAGTTCCCGGGCTCTCCGCCTGCGTGGCAGGGAGATTTAAACCCCCCCTCCCCCGCACCGTGATTGGCTTCAACTGCAGAGGTGTGTCCGCGCCGGGAGCGCCGGGGAAGTGCGCAGGCGCGCGGGCTCGGCGCGCGCAGGCGCGACAGGGGTGCAGCTCCAGGTCCGGTCTGGGGGTGTCCGAGCTGCAGCGGCCGGAGAGGAGTGACCGGAACCGCTTGGTGAGTCTCCAGGAGTAGGACTCAGGGAGTTGGTCGGGATGAAGATTGGGAGAATGTCCTGAGGAGGAAGAGTATATCATGACGGTTGAAAAGTTGGTGGGGTCAGGCTTAAAAGGAGGAGGGGGCGCTTTGGCCCGGACTCGGCACATCCGGCAGGAGCGAGGACTCAAGGCGCCAGGAGACGATCGAGGGGCTGGTGGAGGAAGGGTGGCGAGATGGTGGTCCCTGGACCCATCCTCGAAAGCAAGCAGAGATCAACTCCCACTTTCTCACCCCCCGGTGTGTTGCTGTGGTCGAGATTAATAGACTGTATGGTGAACACAGTGATCAGATAGATAGCTCTGAGATAATTGAAGTAGGATTCCGAAGTTCGTGGTATTGGATAGCCTTTGCTCTCTAGGAAAGTCCACCCTTACCTCGCGGTTTTACTGTACGAAGAAAAGGATCAGCTAAAGAATGAATTTCACAATTCAGGGTTGGAGTAATGGGTGGAGGGGAGAGAGAAGTACTGTAAAGTGCTCTTTCACCTAGTTCTTTTCTTTCTTTTTTAATCATTAGTCACTACAGTGTTAGGAAAGGCAGCTGATGGTAGGAGGAAATCAAAAGACAAAAAAAGTTGGGGGAAAAGAAAAGACGAGGGGAATATCATTTCGCCTTTTGCTACTTGTCATCTGCAGTGGGGGTAGTGGGACGGCGACTAGGAGATTGAGAGGGGGGTTTGGATACTGGCAGCTTTCTGACACTGTTCTCTCATGCGAAAGTAGTGTCGCTTCTTCGTAGCAGATATTTCAGGAATTGAGAGGGCTATTACTGCAACTGCCCTGCTACCACTAAGACTGTTTTTAAATGTCCCAGTAAAATACTAATAGTGCAAATATAGCCGGATAGAAATGATTCTTCCACGTTCTTGCCTATCCTGAAAAATACCACGCTTGAAATTCAGGAGACGTCATTAGCTAGAATACTTTGAAATCTAATCTTAGCATGTTTCATAGAAAAGTAAGAAAAATTAATATTCTACCACCAGCAAAGTTGATGCCTTCATAGGCATCAAATGATCCCTTGTCATTCATTCTTTTGGCAGGAGGTAATGAGAAAGAATGCATTCATATAAATATCAGCAAGTAGGACAAACACCTCTTCTCACATTATCATGTTGCTGCGACAGGGCATGTGAAAGTAAATGATCATATAACTTAGCCTGCTTCTTAAATATTTATCAGTCTTCTTAGGGTTCTTAGCTTGTGAGTATGCACTAGAAAATTGCTGTTACAGTTCAGGAATAGTGATGACTTTTTGTGTCATTATTTTCCTCACAATATTACACTCTTCTAAATAGTAGAATTTTTGTATGCATCTTGGTGTTGGTTTCTTTTGCTGTGAATGAACTTAAATACAGTACACAAGCTCACTTAACTAAAGGTCACATCTTTTCCATCATTCAGAACACAACCTAGAACCAGAAAGAAAGTAAACGAAAACAGGCCTATGCTTAAAGGATAGCTGGTGGATCTTCACTTATGAATCATACCACCATCATGGTTTTTGCTATTTAAAATACTGTCTGTTAATATTTTACTTCTTTTTTTTTTTTTTTTT
>VBSM01001044.1:10883116-10895607 GCA_008086735.1 Cheirogaleus medius | reverse complement strand
AAAAAAAAAAAAAAAAAAAAAATGTCTCCAGCCATTGCCAGATCCCTAGGGGTAACTCCAGAATATGAACCAAACTTTATCTGTCATTGACAAAGAGCTTTGATAAATGACTTTTCAAAAATTTAATGCAAATGTAACAAAAAAACGTAGATTTGTTGAACTGTGCTTATTACTCCACATGACTTGTCAAAGAGGAATATACAATAGTGGTATTGAATAACACCCACTAAATGTTTTTTATTTTGTAGCTTGGATGTCTATGAGGTCTTCTCTTTCTGAGTTACTATGTATAGGAGAATAATTGTTCGGTTTCTTAGGGACTTCACTAAAACAACAAACAACACAAGTAATTGGAGGGGGAGAGTCTACTCATAATAAAAATCTTATTCTTTTCTGAGTTTTGTGTACCAGCATTATCCTTTTCTTATTAAGAATGAAAGTATTTCATTTTCTCCAATGAGTAGCCTGGACAGCTGGCATATTTGTTAAATGTCTCCTGTGTTTGTTAGGCGCATGACTTTGAATTTTGCTACAACACTAACTTGGACTTTTCTTCACCTTACTACTTTTCCATATTCAGACTTATGAAGAACATCGTATAATCAAGAATTCACTTTATAGCCTTTTAAAGCTTGTCTTCCAGTAATGCCTTACTTCTCAAAGTAGAGAGACCACTCTCCTATTAGAAAGAGAGTATTTCACTAAAAGTCCTAAAACCTGTGTTTTAGGTTCACCTTTGGAACTAGCATTAAACATCCATTTAGCCTCTCTCTGTCATAATTCTTTACTTGTCATATAGATAGATAGATACATACATACATAAGCTCTTTTATTTTGTTTTCCTGACAGGTACCTAAATTCTATAAATCTATGCTCTTCGCTCACACAAACTTTTGTGTATCCTTATTCTTATAGAATATCCACATTTCCATTTCTGTGCCTGATAGAGTTTTGATTCATCATGGATCATCTGTCATCAGAAGAAATTCAGATGAGGGCTCACCAGGTTACTGATGAGGTAAATGTTTTACTTAGAATAAGTAAGTAATTCTATTTCTATTTTCACATTGGAGGGATGAGAGGGCATTCTTAGAGACCATTTTGGCCTTTTCCTAGTCCCTTTATATCAAAGAACACATTTGCCCCATAGTACCATTGCTAGCTCTTTTTTTTCCAACTTACCAAAAAACTAAATAAGTGAAAACAATTGTTTGTCTTTTGTTTTTTGTTTTTTTAGGTAGTCATTACTTAATAGTTACAACAAAGATACTCATTTTTATTTTATTTTTTTTTTGAGACAGAGTCTCAGTCTGTTGCCCAGGCTAGAGTGAGTGCCGTGGCGTCAGCCTAGCTCACAGCAACCTCAAACTCCTGGGCTCAAGCAATCCTTCTGCCTCAGCCTCCCAAGTAGCTGGGACTACAGGCATGTGCCACCATGCCCGGCTAATTTTTTCTATATGTTTTTAGTTGACCAATTAATTTCTGTCTATTTTTAGTAGAGATGGGGTCTCACTCTTGATCAGGCTGGTTTTGAACTTCTGACCTTGAGCAATCTGCCCGCCTCGGCCTTCCAGAGTGCTAGGATTACAGGCGTGAGCCACCGCGCCCGGCCACAAAGATACTCTATATCTAAGAAATTCTAGACTTTTTTACTTAATGATTTCCTAATGTCTGTGTAATATACTTAGATTTCTATTAATACCTTACATTAAATTTTGTGGCTCCATATAATTTTTGTGACTCCCATTAACTCCACCATCCAAATTTTCTCTTAAGGAATACCTGGAAGAAAATAACTAAAAAATAGTGGTCAACTTTCTTTTTTTTGTTTTAAAGGGAGGGATGGGCTGCCAATTTCTAAAAACAGAGTAGCATCATGAATATGGCCTTTGGTAAGTTTTTTTTTCGTACATATTTTGGAATGCTAAAACTCTGTATTTTTTCCTAGTCTCTGGAAAGTACAAGGAGAATCCTGGGTTTAGCCATTGAGGTAAGAAAGTGTCTAATCATTAAGTTAAATATAGAAATTTATAGGAGGGATCCTAATTCCGCTAGCTGGAATTGGTGTTAAAGGGTACTGTGTCAATACACTTTGTTATTTAAAACTAGCAATTGCTGAAATTGTCAAACGATGCACTAATAGGCCCTTTCCATTTTTCCCTTTGACAGTATTGGCATATGACAAGACAGATTAATTCATCATGAGTTTGTGACTTAATTATTTTGGGGGATTAATATGTTAAAGTGTGTTGGCTTAAGAATATTATTTCTGTCTGTAGTTCTTCTGAGAACTTATTTCTAAGTGATTCTGCCTTGTTGTTTGTCAGTTCTTGTAGGTTTTGTTTCTGTTGTTTTTGGATTTTTTTGTTGTACTATTGACTTTTTTCCCTTTTTTTAGTCTCAGGATGCAGGAATCAAGACCATCACTATGCTGGATGAACAAGGGGGTGAGTTAAAGTCATAGGCAGAAACTCTTAATTTGACTTAATGATTCCAAAAAGCCCTAGCAAATGAGCCACATATAAATTTCATCTTTTGGAAATGCATTTACTTTGTAAGATAAGAGTGATATGTTTCCTTTTTTTCTTCTGGTTTGAATTATGTCATGTTCACTGCCTATTAATGATAGGGGGCAACAATGCCCAACTGTTTACCAAGTATGTGTTAGGCCAGCATAGCTTATTATATGCATCAGTCATGTGTACATTAGACATATGATATTCTTGTGTCATCCCCAGAATCAAGTAAAATCCTAAAATAGGTCTAGATTGAGATGAGCTTGGAAATGTTTGGTTTGAGTTGACCCTGAGTAATTTGGTCTAGTTTTTATTAGTTTTGTGACAGCCCTCAAGTTTTGAGCCTATTAAATTAGAAATGCAGGGAATCTAGTCTGGTTAAAGTACTCTTAACTTGATTGTAAGGATGATCTCTAAATAACCCTCACTTGCTCCTAGTGTACAAGTTTCTGAGAACAGATCTTTCTACAATAAGAGGCTAAGTGCCTCAGGATCAGCGTGTGAAAGATTGTTTTCATGTTCAACAGCTTATACCTTCTGACACTGATATATTCACTCTGGTGGGTTATTGATAAATTTGAGGTTAAAGTTTGGTACTCCATTGTAATAGCATTTTCTGGTTGACATTGTGAATGTAACACAAAATATAACTTCCACAACTTATTCTTAGAACAACTAAATCGCATAGAAGAAGGCATGGACCAAATAAATAAAGACATGAGAGAGGCAGAGAAGACTTTAACAGAACTCAACAAGTGCTGTGGCCTTTGTGTTTGCCCATGTAATAGGTGAGTTGATAAAACAAAGACCTTTTTTAAAGAAATAAGTAAATAAGTGAATGAGAGCACCCCTGCCCCACATCTTCTCTTCCAAATAAGGTCAGAAGTATGACTGAGCCTAAATGAGAAACTTTGTTAGATAAACTTAAGTTATTTCTCCTTCCGGCAGATCAAACTTTTCGTGAAAATAGGGCATGTTCACGAAAACCATGGCTTAAATTTGACCAATCCTGGGATCAAGTCCCAATTTCACTTGAAAAAATTGGGAAATATATATCTGAATGATACAGAGCAAGATGGAGTTAGTATCTTTTCCTTTCAAACAAGGAGTATTAACAAAATATATATTCTGTGATAGGCACATGAGGGATGGCCAAGGGAGTAAAGGATTTGAACCCTGTCTTCAGAAGACTTAAACCATGTGGTTGCACAGATGATTTGATTAAAACTCTTAGCTATGTTTTGCAAACTTACTTATCGTACCTTTCTCTTGTGTTCCATGTACTCTCTTGGAAGAGTGCAGAGGAGAGGAAGTAGGTAAATTTTTTGAGATCAAATGTTAGAAGAGCAAGGAGGTAGAACATCCTAGAATCTAGAGCAAGGTCAGCTCTTAATTTATGGGTTGATAAACAGGAAGAGCAGTGACTGCTAAGATGGCCTAATATCATAGAAAGTGGGAAATGGAGCTACAGAAGTGTTGATTTTATTTCTCTTTGTATATCCCAGCCAAGCAGTTGCAAGCTTTTCTTGGACACTGGTGGGAGGGAAGGTAGAGTATGATCCTGAAGCAGTCTTCAGCCTCTAACCTCAGGAGAACCCTTTCTCAGGGGGTCAAGAGAAGGCACTTCCTAACAGATGGAATCAAGGGGCTACTGTAAAAGAACAATTTTTCCCTGAAAAGGAGAGAGTAATATCCCAGTTAAAGATATCTGATTGTAATTGCCTTTTTCCACCTATTTCTTCTTTATACCACTGAGAGCTTGGCTAGTATGATATCTCTTGTCCTCAGCTCTGTTTCTTGTCATCTGGCCAGTGTCTTAATCATTCTGATCTTACCTACTAATCTGTGTTTCAGTTAGGCTCATCATATGAATAGCTATAACATGAGCTTCTCAAAGGCAGACACAGGATCTTAGTTCTCTTTGTATAAGGCTAGTCTGAATACTGGTAGTAGTAATAGCAATACAGGTCTGTCCACAGTCCCTTATTTGCCATTCAGAAATCTAAAAAACTCTGAAAGCCAAGGTTCTTTTTTTCTTCTTCATAACAGTACCACAACTCATTAGGCTACAAAATATAATATGAACTGAAGCTATTTATAGTCTTTTTTTATGACTCTTTTTTTTTTTTTTGAGACACGGTCTCACTCTGTTGCCTGGGTTAGAGTGCCGTGGCATCAGCCTAGCTCACAGCAACCTCAAACTCCTGGGCTCAAGCCATCCTCCTGACTCAGCCTCCCAGATAGCTGGGACTACAGGCATGCGCCACCATGCCTGGCTAATTTTTTTCTATATATTTTTAATTGGCCAATTAATTTCTTTCTATTTTTAGTAGAGACGGGGGTCTTGCTCTTGCTCAGGCTGATTTCGAACTCCTGACCTTAAGCGATCCGCCCGCCTCGGCCTCCCAGAGTGCTAGGATTACAGGCGTGAGCCACCGCGCCCAGCCTTTTTATGACTCTTAGTGTAAATATTAATTTATTTCACTGCAGAAATATTGATGTATTTGACATCTTGCATCCAAGAGTTTTGTATGACAGTTGTGTGCCTGTATGTTAACTTAAGCTACTATTCTGAGCATTTAAATTTAATCCTTAAATAGTAATCTTCATATGAGATAGATGCTGTTATCTTCATTTTACATCTAGGGAAACATGTACACAAAGGCTACACTATCAAGTGGAAGAGCTAGAATTCAAAACCAGGCAGAGTCCTTGCTTTGACTATTTGCTGCATTGCTTGACTGTAAGAAGATAATGGGCTGGGCATGGTGGCTCATGCCTGTAATCCCAGTATTTTGGTAGGCTAAAATGGGAGGATCTCTTGAAGCCAGGAGTTCGAGTCCAGCCTGGGTAGCATAGTAAGACCCTGAGACTCCCATCTCTAAAAAAAAAAAAATTAGCCAAGCATGATGACATGAGCCTATAGTCCCAGCTACTCTGGAGGCAGAGGCAGGAGGATCCCTTGAGCCTAGGAGTTCTAGGCTGCAGTGAGTGATGATCACACCACTGCACTCCAGCCTGGGCAACAGAGCAAGACCCTGTCTCAAATAAATAAATACATATATAGAAAGAAAAAGAATGAAACTTTTTGTTGTTGCTGTTGTTAGATGTATTGCTATAATTTTTTTTGAGACAGGGTCTCACTCTGTCACCTTGGCTAGAGTACAGGGACATTATCATAGCTCACTGTAACCTCAAACTCCTGAGCTCAAGCGATCCTCTCTTCTCAGTCTCCCAAAGTGCTAGGATTACAGGCATTAGCCACTGCACCCAGCCTGGCAAATCTTTTTTTTTTTATTATAAAACATGGAAATAGCTTTGTTCAAAAGAACTTTGTATGAGAAGGGAGTTTTAACTATAGCTAATTCTTTCTAAAGTACTACTAGAATTTAATAACAGACTACTGAGATTAAACTTTAAAATTGTGAATAAATGCCATTTTGTTAGCTTCCTACATTTGAATTCTAAAAGCAAAATAGCACAGATCCTTTTTTGAAATCCTATGTTTTTGACAGTAACTGATAAGTTGTAATTCTAATTAACAAGAGTTTAAAAGAAGGCAGAGTTAAAATGGGAAGTCTCAGAATATGTAAACTTTCTAATGTCCCAATTTAGCCATTCTTAGATAAGGTATTCTTCTGTCTTAACTTCCCTGTCTTATGAAGTGCTTATAAAGTCTAACATAATGACACATAGTTTGAAAACAAATTGGTATTTCTGGACCACTTAGTAGAGTTCAAAATTGACACTACAGGTTTTCTACTATTCCAATCGTATGTCATATTGAGGTGTGAAAAATTCAGCTCTTAATGATTAAATATTGAATTATATTTCATTCAACAGTTGAATGCTTCCTCCATCCGACTCACTGGAGATATAAATATAACACAAACAAGGCATACATCTGGCTCTGTTTTATTTATCATTACTCTTATTTTTTATGCTTCACATGGTATCTGGATGCATAGAAAGTATTCAATAAATACTTTTTGATTGAATGTCCTTGAGAAACTTGTTAGCTGGTGGGAGAGTTAGACATGTGAAAGATTTTTTAAAATTACAATGCAAATAAAATATATAATAGAAGTAATTAAGAGAAATTTATAATCACTAAGGGAAAGAGTGAGAAAGTTTTACAACATCTCCATTAGTTTTTGCCTTCTCTCATATTAGTTTTTATAAATTTAGGAAAGAATATCATCACCCAAACGTTCTGAGAAATAATGAAGTGTGCTCTGGTTTAAATAGTGTTCCTGTTTTTCTTTTTATCTAGATTCTCAGATGTTGGTGGTTTCTGTGAAACCAGGCAGGAATTTGAATGCATTATGTTTTTAAAACTCTGAACCTGCTTCTGTTCTGTTTGAGTGGCATTTACTGTTTTCTGCATTTCATTCTCTCACCTAATCTCTTCCTTTCTAATCTGCTTACTAAAAATGAAGATTTAACATCAGAAGCCGGTCTCAGTAACTGATCAAAGGGAACTTTAAGATGCAGTCTTGTGGCGCAGTTTGGGCTTCTAACCTGCTGTCTAAAGGTGATGCTTCAAATGGCTTTTCTGTGCATGTGCATGTATTTTGTGAATGGTGGAAACTGTGCTGTAGTGTGTAATGTCAAGTAAATTTGTTCTTGATGAGTTCATCAAGTCTAAAGACATCTAGACTTGGAGATGTCTTTTATTTAACCATATTCCAGCTATAATCAGCTACCTATAGACCTCAAATCAAGGGAGTACTAATGGGCCAAAACCGTAAGCATGCCAGTTGGTAATCTGTGCACTTACAGAAATACACTGTTAACTAAGGGTCAGGTTGAGGTTGAGGTTGAGGCCAATGAATAAAAACATCTACATCTTTTGTGCTGTCCAACAAAAGATAAACTTGACAAAAGGATCTTAATTTATAATACCATCATTTGACAAATGCCTCCAATAACTGAGTTTTTTTGCTAAATAATATTTAAGAATACCAAAATAAAAATACTCCTGAGTATTTTTACTGAGTTTCCTAAGAAGTTTTAAATAGTTTGATCTTTGAGACAGCTGCTGCAATCTAGTGATGATCAAAGGTAAGGGAATTCAGCCTAAATGCATCTTTCTCTTCATAGGGCATTGATTTCAGCATCTTATCTTTCATTAGATTTCCCTATTCCTTTCTGGTTCCTGAATCAAGATTTTCTCTATTAAAGTGTTGCTTCTAATGATTTGGATTCCCCATGAATTAGGCCACTGCCAAATCAAGGAATTAAATGCCAGTCTAGTCATCTTAAATCCTGTTTGGAACAAGGTGGGATATAAATTTTAAATATCATCTTATGTAGTATCTTCTTTCTTTAAGTAAGGATGTCCCCTCTTTACATATGTTATAATCTGTTCCATAATTCCTATTATATCATGTGTTAGCTTGCTATGATTTCATGTTGAATTAATATGGAGCTAATCTTAATTTTTCATTGGGAGTTAACACTTTTGTCAACTTATTGTTTATTATGTCTGACTCATTAGTTTTCAGTTTTTATGAGAATTATGAAAACCATGATTAAATGTTAAAAAATTAAGTATCTGATTTCCTACCCTTTGTTTTCTGCCTTCCTTTTTCTTCTTTTCTTAGCTTGCCCATCCAGAACACACATACATACACATACATACTCATGCTCACTCATATTACAAATGGTATTTATCCAATCCCTTTTCTCCTTGATAAAAAAGAATAATAGCTAATATTTCGCTTTCTGTTTGCTATTTTAATTCAGTTAGTACTAGTGTTAATGACAGCCAAAACTAGGAAAAGAAATTCTTGATGTTTTTGTGCTGCTCATATCTTGATACTTGCTGTTTTTGCTTAATAGCAGCTTCTTGAATTGATTAAGGGATATTTTGAATTGTTATTTCAAATTCGCCATTCTTGAATGAGACATTTAAATGAATAAAAAGTTAAAGATTATTAGACTCCTCAAAACTGACAGGAGTAAATCTAGCTTTCCAGATGGAGTTCTTAATCTTATTAAAATGTATCACAATTTTGCTTAAGTATTTTATCATGAAGACTAATTTCTTCCCAAAGGGGGCTATACATTTTATTTTGCATAAGAGTTCTGTTGCAAATTAGAACCATTCTTTCTTACTGTAGACTAAAACAACTTGGATCTAGATGTCTTTTATCTAACCATATTCTAGCTATATTCAGCTACCTATAGAACTCAAATCAAGGGAGTACTAATTGGCCAAAACAGTAAGCATGCCAGTTGGTAATCTGTGCACTTACGGAAATACACTGTTAACTAAAGGTCAGGTTGAGGTTGAAGCCAATGAATAAAAATGTTTATTCAGTGATTTATAAAGCAGTTTTACATCCATTATCAACAGAATCCTTTTCATAGCCCTGTGAGATATTTAGTATTGTTATTATCCTAGCTTCACACATAAGGAAAGGGATGTCAGAGACTAAAGTTTGCTTAACGTTCTGTAGCTACTGAGTGATGGTCTAGCATTGGGATTCAAGTCATTTTACTCCAAATCTTGTTGCTGTTTTTTCTTAATCCTGGTTTATTCCTTGGCTTCCTCCAGATTAATTCCTCAGTGTTCCAATATATAGAGATTACCAGAGTAATCTGAAATATTCTTCTTGGGTAGCTAATAGACCCACTGCGCTTATATAAAAAAGCATTAAAAGATTCCCATGCTCTACCCCATACACAGTGAAGCATAATCTTCAGAGTCTATCCTATGTTGCTCTGCTACTTGGTCAAGTTTGGAAAGTATTACCTTTAAATCATTTTTAAGGTTTAAAGTGCTTTGGAAAGAAGATAATCTCCAAGGTGATGACAAGTGGCAGAGTCCTGAGCAACCAAAAGGCATTACCTTGAGTTGAAGTGCTGAATGAGAGACACTGAGCTATCACAAGGCTGGAGATATTTAAGTATGAAATGTCTGGGGGGAAAAATGGTGCATAAGCAGTAAAAATAAATAAAAGAAAGAGAGAGAGAGAAACAGAAAGAGAAAGACAAAAAAGAAAGAAAGAGAAACAGAAAGGAAAGGAAAGGAGAAAAGAAAAGAAAAGAAAAGAAAAGAAAAGAAAAGAAAAGAAAAGAAAAGAAAAGAAAAAGAAAGGTCTGATTTCCTTAAGTATCACACTAAATTTGACAGTTGATATCTCTGACATTTCACTTTGACACTTACTGTTTTATTTTTATTGTAAAGATACATCCTCAGTCTTTCAAACGTACGGTTTGGCTTGTGATTATCTTTCACATTTTTTTTTTAGAGCAATTTTTTTGAAACCACAGATAAGTCAAAAATTCTTGTTATTTTCGAATATGAATTCCATTGTGGAACCAATGCAGCCCAGACAGTTCGAAATATCAAGAAGTGTTTGGGAAGAATGTGGCTAATGGACACACAGTATGTTGGTGGTTTGAGAAGTTCAGTTCTGGTGATTTTAATCTTGAAAATGAGCCACGTGAGTAACCTGAGACCAAGGTGGATAATGATGGCCTGAAAGCTGTAGTGGAAGCGAATCCATCTCAACCTATGCATGAATTAGCAGCAAGGTTTGACATTACTATTTCAACAGTATTGGACTGTTTGAAACAAATTGGCAAGGTAAAGAAGCTGGATAGATGAGTACTGCTTGAATTAAACAACCATCAGAAGACAAATCATCTCAAAGCTTACCTTTCTTTGCTGTCACAACATAAAGGTGAACCATTTCTACCCTGTGTTATTATGTGTGACGACAAATGGAATCTTTTTGACAATCGCAAGTGTTCGGCACAATGATTGGATAAAGATGAAGTGCCGAAACACAGTCAAAACCAAGTATTCATCAAAAAAAGCTAATGTGTGCTCTCAGTTGGGAAACAAAAAAAAAGCTAATTGTTTCTGTTTGGTGGTCCAGCATTGGGATTACCTGCTACAGCTTCATGAAATGTGATCAGTCAATTGATTACAGCAGATGTCTACATCAACCAATTGGACAAAATGATGAGGATGCTTGTGATTAAACAGCTAAGATTGGCCAATATAGACAGGCCAATCCTCTTGCATGACAGTGCTTGACCACATGTTGCAAAAATAGCACTGCTCAAACTACAGAGACTGGACATGGAAACTCCTTTGTCATCCACTGTATTCATCAGATATTGCAACAACTGACTACCACTTCTTCCAGGCTTTGGACCACTTTTTGCAAGGAAAAATATCCATTTCTCAACAAGTTGTGGAAGATGCCTTTCGAGATTTTATCGCCACTCTCTGGGCTTCTGAGCTGCTGGCATAAATAAGCTACCGTTAAGATGGCAAAACTGTGTGGATAGTTAAGGCACACACTTTGATTTATTGTACTGCTTCTTGTTTGAGATATAATACACTAAATTTTTTATTTGAAATCAGACATTTCATATTTAATGACCTAATAAGAATTATCAACAGCATTTAAAAAACACTTCTTCATAAACATATAGAATATATAATGGCAAGAAAAAACATGCAGTTTTTCCAAGCCCATTTAAAGGTAAACATACCAATTCAATGCAAAGCTGTAAAAAAATTCAGTGTCAGCTTTTTGTATTTTTTCCCGTTAATACTGGCAGAACATCTTCAAAGATCCATCCTTTTGAGCAGAGTTTGATAACCAATCTGATTCTTTGTTTATAGACAATGTTTTAGTTGAAACTCACTCACATTATCATGTTAAAATAATTCATTTTCATCTTATGCCCCTTATATCTAATTGTGGAAAGAAGGATTCTCATAAATTTCAGGAATTTCAAATTTTGCTTCTTAATGTTGAGAAGGAGGTTAGAGCACCTATATATACCATGATAGACCAGAAGCCCACAAGTCATGTTCCAGTCTACTCCTCTTTTTGTGCTAAGAAATATAATATCCCATTAATTACTTCTGTATTTCAACTTTCTTCTGCCTCTTCCATAATCTGACATCCTAATAAAAGCCTCACTTTCCCAGATAAAAACCTAAAAGAGAAAAAAAACTCTACTTTTATTACTTCTGTTAATACTTTTTTTATTTTTTTATTTTATTTTTTTCATTTCTTAAAATATTATTTACACATTTTTATTTTATTTTTATATTCTTTATCTTCTGACATATAAAGAGCTTATGTTAATACTTCTGATTATTAACTATCGGATAAACTAATATATTGTTTATTTCGTTTACTAGCTATTATTCTGCTTTAGAATTTTGCCTGGGATCTTTCTTATTAACAAAGAATATATGTAAATTGGTTTCACCAAGCCAACAGATAATTGTATGAAAATATTCATTTAAAAAATGAATTAATATATCCTACTTTGTTCCAGGAAAGATTTAAAATGGCTTTTTAATAAATAGATTAATTAATAAAACAAAATAGCATAAATAGGAAATATAATTATAAGAACTTAAAATGGAACCAAGAAAAGTTACTTTGAGAACTAACTCTTCAGTGTTCAGAAATTTGTTTTTCTTTGCAGTGCCACTCACAAAAAAAAGTAGTACTCTTTCTGCAGCATTAATGATTAAGATCTGTAATCCATTTCTAGGTTTGCCAAAAATGAATCCTCACATGGCTGTTAAAGGGAGGAGCTAATTTTTTCATAAAATCTCTTCCTGTCTTCACATTTTTTGTAATTTTGGAACTTGCTCATTAATGCAAAACATGGAATTAATCAGAGAACAATATTATAGGAACATACTACTTTGGTTTTGTTTATAGAATAGTAAAAGCTAAAATTGAAAGCTTGACTCTACCTAGCCAAATAATCTATAAAAGTTTTGTGTCACTTTTTGTAATAGTCATTTGAAAGTCACTTTCCTAGGCTTTTCTCCTTGCCATTTGCACCTGTTTGAGTAAGGAATCCCATGGCTAAATTCTGGCTTTGACTGAAATTTGGCTGTACCAGTTATACTTAAAGCATATGCTTTTATTTTTAAGAGGCCTAGACTTAGGATTTTTTTTCTCTCTCTTTTTTTTTTTT
>VBSM01001044.1:10845417-10856170 GCA_008086735.1 Cheirogaleus medius | reverse complement strand
CTGCCTCGGCCTCCCAGAGAGCTAGGATTACAGGCGTGAGCCACCGTGCCTGGCTTCTACAATACATTTTTTAGAAATTAGCTAGGCGTGGTGGTGCACGCCAGAACCTGTAGTTCTAGCTACTTGGGAGCCTGAACAGGAGGATGGGCTGAGTCTAGAAGTTCAAGGCTCAGTGAGCTATGATGACACCACTGCACTCTAGCCTGGGCAACAGAGCAAGACCCTATCTCTAAAAAAAAAAATAATAATAATAATTAATAATAAAAATGAAGAAGTAAGCATCTGGGGATCTAATTGCCTCACTTGCTTACCTTGAAGAAATCAGTATATTCTCTTATGTGTCAGATTTCTTTTTTTGAAATAGAGTCTTGCTCTGTCACCTGGGCTATAGTGCCATAGTGTCAGCCTACCTCACAGCAAACTCAAACTCCTGGGCTCATGCGATCCTCCTGTCTCAGCCTCCCAAGTAACTGGGACTACAGGCCCTCACCACCGTGCCCAGCTAATTTTTTTTGTTCTATTTTTAATTGCTCAGCTAATTTTTTCTTTTTTTAGTAGAGACAAGATCTTGCTCTTGCTCAGGCTGCTCTTGATCTCAAAATTAGAAGTCCTGATTAAATGAAAAGAATGGAAACACACAAAAAAATAGTTGACTTTTTTCTCTTTCAGATATTTGGTACATTTGCTGGAGTTGGCTGTGACTTTCATTGAGAAATTAGAAAGCCATCTTGAAACAATTAGGAATATCCCTCATTTAAATACAAATCTAAAGAAAATGGTGAGTACTAATATAGCTATATTTATTTCTTTTATACTAGAATCTCATAAGTGTGCTCTCCTGGTTTAAGTTTTTGATGGCTAATATGAGCTAATTTTTATTTTTTATTTTCTTTTAATATGAATTGGTGGGGGAGTAAGGTTCGATTTCCCTTTTTGTTTTTTTTTATGAGACAGAGTCTCACTCTGTTGCCGTGGGTAGAGTGCAGTGGCATCATCATAGCTCACTGCAGCCTCAAACTCTTGGGCTTAAGGGATCCTTCTGCCTCAGCCTCCCAAGTAGCTAGAACTACAGGTGCACACCACGATGCTTGGCTAATTTTTCTATTTTTAGTAGAGATAGGTTTCACTCTTGCTCAGTCTGGTCTCAAACTCCTGAGCTCAAGCAATCCCAGAGTACTAGGATTACAGGTGTGAACCACCATGCCCAGCCTAGCTAATTATTTATTTTTTTAATTTTTTTTTTTTATTTCAGCATATTACGGGGGTACAAATGTTTAGGTTACATATATTGCCCTTGTTCCACCTGAGTCAGAGCTTCAAGCGTGTCGATCCCCCAGATAGTGCGTACTGCACCCATTAGGTGTGTATATACCCATCCCCTCCTCCTCACTCCCATCTGCCCAAAACCCTATGAATATTATTACTATATATGCACTTAAGTATTGATCAGTTAATACCAATTTGATGGTGAGTACATGTGGTGATTATTTTTCCATTCTTGGGATACTTCACTTAGTAGAATGGGTTCCAGCTCTATCCAGGATTATACAAGAGGTGCTATATCACTATTATTTTTTGTGGCTGAGTCAAGCTAATTGTTTTTTAAAATCATGAAGTATTTACTTTTTTATATCATTTTTATTTAGAAATTATTTAAATACTTTTATTCTAAGATTTAATTAATGTGTTATCTTTATTGTACAAGGACTACGCCTCATATATCATGAAAGATAGATATGACCAATCCCTGCCCTCAAATTCTCAAGGTTTGGTGAAACAGCCATAAGATATATACTTTCTACTTTATAGGATTATATTTGTGTAATAAGTGCAGCATAGAATTATAAAGAGATGCTATCTATTGAGCAAAGATAGGGAGGGAATACTTCCAGTTTCGAGGTATGGGGAGTAGAATAGTGGGTAGGAAGACTTCAGTAAAGTTTTATATAGGAGTTAGTGGTGAGCAGAATCTTAAAAGAATGGGTGAAATTTGAATGTACATCAGAAGAAATAGTTTGACCAAAAGCAGCAGGTCAGCACAGGTAGTTTGAGGAGAAAGTGGCACTCCACTTTGGTCGATGCTTAAAGGTATTGAGGAGATTACTCAGGACTACTTTATGGAACACCTTGAAAACTAGACTAAGAACTTTAGACTTTACTGTCTGATACTGGAGAGCCATTGAATTGTTTTGTTTTTTAGTGAAGGGCACACAGGAGTGAGTTGATCAGAATTGTACCCTGATCATGGAGAAAATATTGGATAGAGTAGATTGAGTCTTGCCATTCCACATACGGGCAGAGAGCATCAGCATCACCTGGAAGCTTGTTAGAAATGTATATCTACAGACTTCATTCAGTCTTGATGTTCAGAATCAGAATCTACATTTTAACAAGTTCCTCAGGTGATTACTATGCACATTAAAGGTGGATCAGCTCTGGGTTAGAAGACTAGACAGAGAAACCAAAGTCAGAGAAACTTGGAGAATAATTACAGTCATTCTGATAAAAGATTTAAAGCATAGGAATACAAAGGATTGTATAGTTTTTTTTTTAGATTGTGGAAGACAAATTTCTAGAACTTAGCTACTATTTCAACAAGGACTATAACCAAGGTAATGAAAGTTTCTAAGGCGGGGCCCACTGGCTCACCCTGTAATCCTAGCACTCTGGGAGGCCTAGAAGGGAGTATCACTTGAAGTCAGGAGTTTGAGACCAGCCTAAGAGAGACCGCGTCTCTACTTAAAATAGAAAAATTGGCCAGGTGTTGTGGTGTGCACCTGTAGTCCCAGCTACTTGGGAGGCTGAGGCAAGAGGATCACTTGAGCCCAGGAGTTGGAGGTTACAGTGAGCTATAATGACACCACTGCACTCTAGCTGGGATGACAGAGATTCTGTCTTAAAAAAAAAAAGGAAGTTTGCAGTCTGGGTGACTTGAAGGTGAGTAAAATCAAGTGTGGGTTAAAGAAATTAATAAGTTTGTTTTTTTGACATGTCTTACATTTGTAGTAAATGTTTGATAATTCGTTGAACTGCAGTTAAATTGAATGTATATCCAGATAGAGATTGCCAGCAGATTTGAATGTGGGACTGAATTTTAGAAATGAGGTTAGGTTTAGCAATATAGATTGAGGGTCATCTGCACTGAAGTGATAACTGAAGACAAAGGAGACATGAACTCACAAAGAAAAGGTGCGTACTGTAAAAAAAATTGTTTTTTTACAATTTTAAGGAGCTTTTACAGTAAGGGGCTGGAAAAAGATCAGGTATTAATTTTTGGTATCATAATAATTTGTGATGTAATGATAACAAATTAGTGACAGATATAATTTCTCTCCTGTTTTCCCATTCTTTCAACTGTTATACAGAGCAAGGCTTTTGCAAAGATGGATGTTTTGGCGACTGAGACAGAAGAACTAGCAGAGAATATACTCAAGTGGCGAAAACAACAAAATGAAATTTCTTCTTGTATCCCCAAAATATTAGCTGAAGAAAATTACCTTCATAAACATTACATTATTATGCCTCCTTTACCTTTTACTTCTAAAGTTCATGCCCAAACTATTATTGCCAAGTGATCATCAACTTTATTTTTGCTTAATTATATATAGTCATATATAAAGTCTATTTCTAGTCAATTGTGACATATTTTCTAGGCTTTGCTGCTAGCAATACTGAAAGAGCCCTCTTTTTTTTTTCCCTTTTATTTCATCATATAATGGGGGTACAAATATTGTTAGGGTTAGATACATTGCCCCTACCACCCCTCCCCCCCCACATGAAAGAGCCCTCTTTATATTGGAGGATTCAGGTTCATTAAGACCAAACTGACTTTTTCTTTGTTTTTCATATATTTTCATCCCCCTTTTCAGTAAAGCTACTCAACATTAAATATAATTATGATGATCTATTAACATAAGTGAATTAACCGATTCTTAAGCAGTAAATTCTTTATTGTCTTTTTAAAAAATGCATGTTTCTGAATTAGAAGAGTCTTAAATTGAAAATGTCTGTTGTGCTTATTCCTGTGGGATTATCAGTGAGTATGCAGAACAGAATAACATAGCAGGCTTCTCATCCTTTGAAAGGTCTGCTTACAAGGTTGGTCCTTGGCTGGTGCATCTGGGAACTTAGATATCAGGATGTGTCTTAGTCCATTTTCTGCTGCAATAACAAAATACCACAGACTGGATAATTTATAAAGAACAGAAGTTTTATCTGGCTCATGGTTCTAGAGGATAGGAAGTCCAAGAGCACGCATGGCACCAGAGTATGGCGATGGTCATGCCACGGCAGAAGGCATCACATAGCCAATGAGCATGAGAGATATATGGGGCCAAACTTATCCTTTTATCATAACAAGAGGGTTCCCTCTACACACTGATAGAGTGTGATTTGTGGTGAACACCTGCTTTCCTTCTGGGAATCTAGAATTTTGGTACATGCTAGGTAGAAATTACATATATGACCAGCCACCAGTAAAAACCCTGGTCACTGCATCTCTAACGAGCTTCCCTGATAGACATTTCACATGTTATCACAATTCAGGTGCTGGCAGAATGAAGCACATTCTGTGTGATGTCACTGGCAGAGGACATTGGAAGCTTGTGCCTGGTTTCTCCTGTGCACCTTTTCCCTTTTCTATTTTGTTTTTGCTGTAATAATTCACAGCTGCGAGTGTGATGATACGCTGAATTCTGTTAGTCCTCCTAGCAAATCATTCAACCTGGGGGTAGTCTTGGGGACCCTGACGTGCTAAGCAATTCCTGAGGGTGTTCACTGGCAGCCTTAGGAATAGGAAAGAAAAAGGGTAGAACAAATAAAAGAAAAAGGCACATTATGGTAAAACTGTAGAGGTTTACCTTATAAATGCTCAGATACTTTACCTATCTGAGGTTATTGTGCATATAATAGGAAGTGGTAGTAATACTGCCTCAAGATGTACTCATTTCTATCAGTACTATACCCCTGGCTTATTTTATTTTTAGACTTGGGGTTCTCTTTTGCTTTAAAATGTGTGTATCAGTATTTTTATACTGTTCAATTCTCTGTATCTTAGGAGTTCACTGAACCTTGTATTCATCACACTCCTTAACACAAGAAGACTTCAACAGTGATGAGTAAAGAAGTTCATAAGGGGCCGGGTGCGGTGGCTCACGCCTGTAATCCTAGCACTCTGGGAGGCCAAGGTGGGCGGATCGTTTGAGCTCAGGAGTTCGAAACCAGCCTGAGCAAGATCGAGACCCCATCTCTACTAAAAATAGAAAGAAATTAATTGGCCAACTAAAATATATAGAAAAAATTAGCCGGGCATGGTGGCGCATGCCTGTTGTCCCAGCTACTTGGGAGGCTGAGGCAGAAGGATTGCTTGAGCCCCGGAGTTTGAGGTTGCTGTGAGCTAGGCTGACGCCACAGCACTCTAGCCCAGACAACAGAGTGAGACTCTGTCTCAAAAAAAAGAGGTTCATAAGGAAGCAGGATCATTGCCAAAAAATACCCTGCTAAAACAACAGGAATCATGTTTTGAAGCCTACTTTGCTAATTTTTGCAAATGGGATATAGAAGAGTGATTGTAATATCTTAAACATTATCTAGATACTTAAGCAAAACCAATAGTTGTATTTCATCTGAAATCTGTTCACACTCAGCCGTGGTTTCAAAACACCTTACTATGCTAATTCTTCATGTGATTTCATATATGTGTGTGTGTATTGTCACATGTCACAAATTGATATGCTAGGTTTTTTAAAAAAAATTTTGTATGTCTTTTTCAAAATACTAAAATAACCCTGTGATTTCTAACTAAAATTTTGTAGCCCTAGTCTGAATCCTAAATTCTTGATTAAGACTAGAGCTACAGAGTCTCTATTGAGCTTACACAGTATAGGTATATAGGCTATCTGACTCAAAAGAGATTGAAGTAAGTTAAGCTTAAGGTCTACCTCAAAGAATAAAGCTAATTTAATACTATTCTACAGTCAATAAGTGCTGATTAATTTTTTTCTAAATTCAACTTTTATACATGTGGATACTAAAAACAAAAAATTACCTCTGAGTTGGGCTTGGTGGGTCATGCCTATAATCCCAGCTACTTCGGAGACTGAGGTGAGAGGATTGCTTGAGCCCAGCATTTCAAGTCCAATCTGGGCAACATAGCAAGATCCAATCTCTAATTTGAAGAAGGAAAAAAAAGAGCTCTGGAATGTCTTTTTTTCTACTTACACTAGGAGAGGTGTGTGAGATTTGCAAATTTACTTTCAGCATAATAGTGATGCCAATTTATGAAGACTATTCTGAAGGAATTGAGGCGCTGCCTGGTTTTTCTATTTTAGTCCTTTCTCTGATCTGTGACTCTGCCAGACTGACTGATCCCTGGTTTATCCTCTCAAACCTCCAATAAAGGCATGAAGATAGTCTGCAGATAGAAGAACCTAAAAGCTTTTTTGACACGTAAAATCTTTAATAGAGTTAGCATATTAATAAAACTGTGATTAGTATATTATGAGATTTCTTCAGATCCCTGTAAAACAAATAAATTTACATAAAAGATTCCACAATTTGAGGAATCCAGTTATGTAAGTGAATTTATTGAACTGTGTGTATCCACTTATACATGAAATCTCTTTGATAAATATATTGGAAGATTTTTTGGAGTTTTGTGACAATTTGAAAAAACCTGAAGATGAACCATGTAGCCTAGAAATATAAAAAAAAATTAAGAAAAAGGTATGTCATGAATGTATAAAATATATGTAGATGCTGGTTTATTTTATTCTTGTGTATTTTTCATCATGTTTAGTGCAATACCATAAACCTTGACTAACACCATGGCATCCATATGAAGTGCCACTAGTAGTAATGCTAGAAGTGCTCCCAAGAAGCAGAGAAAAGTCATGACATTACAAGAAAAGTTTGAATTGCTTGATATGTACTGTAGATTGAGGTCTGCAGCCACAATCGCCCACCATTTCAAGGTAAATGAATCCAATATAAGGTCAGGAGTTCGAGATCAGCCTGAGCAAGAGTGAGATCCCATCTCTACAAAATATAGAAAACTTAGCCGGATGTGGCGGCACGAGCATGTAGTCCCAGCTACCCTGGAAGTTGAGGCAGGAGGATCACTTGAGCCCAGGAGTTTGAGGTTGCTGTGAGCTATGATGATGCCACTACACTCTAGCCCAGGCAATAGAGCAAGAATCTGCCAATCATTCTATCAATAAATAAATAAATAAACAAAAATAAATAAAAATAAAAAATAAAGGAAGCTATCAAAGACTACTGGGGCTGACCTAAAAGTCAATGACGCTCCCGCTGGCCAAAGTTGGGGCTATTTGGCCATGAAGAGAAATAGTAACTGCAAAGGCCTGAAGCAAATCAAATAAGCTTAAATCTGTGAGTTTATAATGATACTTAAAAAAAGAAAAATCTCATTAGCTACCTTTTGAGAGTGCTAAGAAACCATCTTATTTTGAAAACTGGTAAATAAAGGAAAAGGATCAAGCATTTGTCTTGCCTTTGCTATGTGAAGTGTATCTCAGGGTAACCAAATAGTTGATGAGAAGTTGCTCCTTGTAGAAGTATTTTAGATCATGAATGAAGAATGATAAAATCGGAATATCATCACTTTGCAAACCCTAATGAAATGATGACCTAATTAGCTCGGATGATGATCATTAGTGGTTGCAAATATCACAAAAAGGTGCGTACTGATTTAATCGATGCTCTGGATCAAACTACCATCTACGGAAAATACAGAGAATAAAACATTTAAATATTACCATGGCTCTGGGAGGCCGAGGTGGGCGCATCGTTTGAGCTCAGGAGTTTGAAACCAGCCTGAGCAAGAGTGAAACCCAAACTCTACTAAAAATAGAAAGAAATTAATTGGCCAACTAAAAATATATAGAAAAAATTAGCCAAGCATGGTGGTGCATGCCTGTAGTCCTAGCTACTTGGGAGGCTGAGGCAGAAGGATCTTTTGAGCCCAGGAGTTTGAGGTTGCTGTGAGCTAGGCTGATGCCATGGCACTCTAGCCAGGGCAACAGAGTGAGACTCTGTATCAAAGAAAAAAAATAAAAAAAATATATATATATAAATATATTACCATGGGATCAATCTGCAAAATCTAGTCTGTGGGCAATTTATAGGAAAATGGCCTAGGTTTTTTTTCCTTTTTTAAAAAATTTCAAAATATTAAGGGAGTACCAATGTTTTTGTTACATGGATACCTTTTATAATGCTTAAGTTGGGGCTTTTAGTGTGCTCATCATCTGAATAGTATTCATCGTACCTGAGAGGTGAGTTTTTACCCCTCCCTCTTTCTTGACGTCCAGTTACCTTTACATCTCTTTGTGCCCATTGGTTAGCTCCCAAATATTGGAAGTACATGTGGTGTTTGTTTTTCCATTCCTGAGATACTTCAATTAGGATAATGGTCTCCAGTTCCATCCAAGTTGTTGCAAAAGACTTTATTTCATTCCTTTTTATGGCTGAGTAATACTCTATGGTATATCTATATCACATTTTCTTAGTGCACTCATGAATTGATGGGCACTTAGATTGATTCCACATCTTTGCAATTTTTAATTGTGCTGCGATAAATATTTCAGTGCAGGTGTCTTTTTGATAAAATGACTTCTTTTCCTTTGGGTAGATACCCAGTACTGAGATTGCTGGGTTGAATGGTAAGACTACTTTTCTTTCTTTGAGGAATCTCCATACTGTTTTCCATAGAGGTGGTTCTGATTTGTAGTCCCTCATCAGTGTATAAACATTCCTTTCTCTCTGTGTCCATGCCAGCATCTATTGGTTTTTGAGTTTTTAATAATGGCCATTGTGACAGGGGAAGGTGGTATTTCATTGTGGTTTTAATTTTTTCTTAAATAAATAAGTGCTAAAGGGGGAAAAGAGAGGGACAAGAAAGTTGTAATATTAAAAGACACACTAAACTTTACTCTGGATACTGATTCAAACAAAGAGACTGTTAAAAAAAACACTTATGAGACAATCAGAGAAATTTTTTTTTTCTTTTGACTATTTGGACCTTTCAGAGAAAATCAGAGAAATTTGAACCCTGAATATTTGATGGTATTAAGGAACAAATATTCTTGCATAATGGTTTAGTGATTATGTCAAAAAGGGAGTCTTGGCTTGGCTGGGTGTGGTGGCTCATTCCTGTAATCCTAGCGCTTTGGGAGTCCAAGGTGGGAGGATCAAGTGATTGAGGCCAGGAGTTCAAGACCAGCCTGAGCAACATAGTAAGACTCCCCATCTCTACAAAAATATTTAAAAAATTAGTCAGTTGTGGTGGCACATGCCTGTAGGCATAGGCTGGTCTTGAACTCCTGGCCTCAAGTGATCCTCCTGCCTCAGCCTCCCAAAGTGCTAGGATTACAAGCATGAGCCAATGCACCCAGTTGGAAATAAAATGTTTGTTAAATAATTGATTACCTGCATAGTCCCCTCCCTCACGTTCTTCAAATCTATTCAAATGTCACCTTATCAGTGAGGGGCCTTTCCTGAAGACTCTATACAAAGTAACACATTTTCCCCTGCCTACACACACAGAGACTATTACTGTATCTCCTCACTTTTGTTAAAATAGAGATCATACTGACAGAAGGGACTCTTTGTGGCAATAAAACACCAAATTATAAACAGGATCTAAGGTCATGCCAGGAAAGGGTTAAATATCCCTACACTTAAAGAATAAACTATGTTCTAACTGCCACAAGGTTTTTCTTTTTTTCTAGCAAGATAAGCAATATTGAAACAACGGCAGCTCATCCACCACCGGATGCTAATAGACCCGGTTCCACAAGGTGTAACTACAGCTTTCATTGAACAAGAGACTGATTTCAGTAACTTTCTCTTTTTTTTTTTTTTTTTTTTTTTTTTTTTTTTTTTTTTTTTTTTAGAGTGGAGAACAGCCTTTATTCGTCAGCATGCTCCGCTGACTTCTGATCTTCTAGTAACTTTCTCTTGATGAGAGATCACTGACCATGGACTGGTTCTGGCTGGTTTGCAGAGGCTGTGAGCTGAGTGCCTTTATGTCCCTACTTCATCTTTTGATGTATAGGGCTTAATTGAAATACATTTATATGTTAACTTTCCACCCCAAAGTGAACACGGGACCTATGTAACATGCATATTTCCTTATTATACATGCACATGTCCTCCCATTCATGAATGTTCATAGCTCCTCCTATAACCTGTTGAATATGTATACTTAGCCAACCTCTTCAGCATAAATTCCTCTCTGAACCTCCCTCCCTCCAAGTTCCTGTCTCTGGTTTCCTCTGCTTCCCTACCTGCAGGTTGTGATCTCCTTCTTAGGAAATAAAGCTTTCCTCTTCTGCATTTATAGAACTCATGATTTTAAGTTGACAGTTTTTAAAATTGCAGTTATCACCATTTGACATGTTATATATTTATGTATTTATCTCTTTTCCCGCTTTCCTGTAGATTCTAATTTCCATGAAGGCAGAAACTTTGTTTTGTTTGACACTGTATCCTCAGTGCCTTAGATCAGTGCTTGATTCAATAGCATTTCTTGGATGAACTAATAAACCAATTCTGATCACACAGCATTCCCTCCACTACCACAAACACTACCAGGGTTGCCATGAGATTACAGCACAATTGAGAGAAGCTCACCAGTAAGCTCCCTAAATTCTTCTCCACGCTCCAAATGCTCCATGAGAGGAACTGCAAAACATCGGTGTTGCCCATCTCAACTCTGCCTCTATTTTTTTTT
>VBSM01001044.1:10823607-10834369 GCA_008086735.1 Cheirogaleus medius | reverse complement strand
CCTCGGCCTCCCAGAGGGCTAGGATTACAGGCGTGAGCCACCGCGCCCGGCCCTCTCCATAGCATTTGTGATCACATTTGGAGGGGAGAGGTCAGTCTTATTGAAGTATAATTTAGATACTGTAAAATTCACCTTTTTAGTGTACAGTTCTATGAATTTTGACAGATATATACAGGTGTGTGGCTGACACCACAATCAATGTATAAAGCAATACATCATCCTCAAAATTCCTTTATGTTCCTTTGTAGTCCATCTCCCCTACCCCCAGCCCCTGGCAATTACTAATCTGCTTTCTCTCCCTGCAGTTTTATATGTTCCAGAATGTCATAAATGGAATCATACAGTATATAACTCTTTGAGTCTGGCTTCTTTGACTTAGCATGAGGTATTTGAGATTCATCTTTGCTGTTGTGTGTATCATATCATCTTCTGACCTTGATTCATACTTATTTAAATCATCTGCTCTCCCAAACGGAATCACATCTCATGGCTTTGGAAGCACTGATTCTAACTGTACAGGGTAAGGAACCAAGTTCCCAGAGGACAGCATCTCTTTCATCTCTGGGTCTCTTCCTTCCTTCTTGAAGGAAGGCCTGCCACCACTCTTAGAAATGTAGCAAGGATTTCAGATATCCAAATATTTAAATATCCCTTAATGAATATTGAGGGAATGGATATTGAGAGACTATCCAAATATCTGGCTTTAGGGGGATTTTGATCAACATTATAAAAAGCCATTCATAAATAAATTTTGAAAAGAATGTCACCTGGTCAATGTTGGTGCTGCCTCTTCATAGTCTCTTAGTATGCTAGAACTTGAAGGGAACTTGGTAGTCATCTAGGCTAGTTTCTCAACCTCAGCACTATTGACATTTTGACTATATAATTCTTTGTTGTGGGGGGTCTGTCCTGTGCATTGTAGAATGTTTGGCAGCATTCCTGACCTCTGCCCATTAGATGCCAATAGCATTGGCATCCCCAATAGCATCCCCCATTTGTGACAATTAAAAATGTTTCCAAGGCCAGGCGTGGTGGCTCACACCTGTAATCCTAGTACTTTGGAAGGTTGAGGCGAGTATCACTTGAGGCCAGGAGTTCGAGACCAGCCTGAGCAAGAGCAAGACTCCCTCTATATAAAAATAGAAAAATTAGCTAGGCGTGATGGCAGATGCCTATAGTCCCAGCTTCTCAGGAGAATCGCTTGAGCCCAAAAGACTGGTTCAAGGTTAAAATTCCTTAGTGCTTTGGCACTTCCTGGTCCTTAGTGATGACATACTTGGCTAAATAGATCAGGTGTCAGCAACTATGGACCACTAGAGGACAAGTCATCTACTGCCAGTTCTACTGAGAGGCATCTTTGTTAAATGCCTATTGACATCAGATACAATTATAGATGTTTACCATTTTATTTAATTTCTATTAATTCTATATTATAATATTATTGTTATTTTGAGATGAGGTCTCACTCTGTCACCTAAGCTGGAGTGCAGTGACACCATTATAGTTCACTGCAGCCTCAAACTCCTGGGCTCAAGCAATCCTTCTGCCTCAGTCTCCCCAGTAGCTGGGACTACAGGCATTTACCACCACACTTGGCTAATTTTTTTTTCTTTGCCTTTTTTTTTTTTTAGAGACTGGGTCTAGCTATTTTGCCCAGGCTAATCTCAAATTCCTAGACTCAAGCAATCCTCCTTCCTTAGCCTCCTAAGTCGCTGAGATAACAGGTGTGAGCCACCATGCCCAGCCTAAATCTATATTATTTATTCCATTGTATAGAGAAGGAAGCTGCGTCGTAGATTACAAGACTTGCCCCAGTCACTTAGCCAGTAAGTTGTGGAGCAATGATTCAAGTCCAAGACTGTCCAACTCTAAATTATATGTCATTTCCACTAAGCCTCACTCACTCTCAAAGTTAAAAAAAAAATTTGCATTTAGTGTACTAGTGACCTGTTCATATCTTTATATATGTTGTCTGTTTCAATTGCTTGAACACACACTACAGGGTAGAGGATTTTTTCCCCTCTTTTATAGTTGAGGAAATTTAGGCTTAGAGAGGTTACATGATCTGCCAAAGTCACACAATAAGATGTAAGTTCTGGATTTGAACACATGATCATCTGAATGCAAAGTTCATATTCATCACTATGCTACAGTATAAACAGAAAAAGAGGGATATGAGAAAAGGAAGAGATGGAAAATGAGGGAAGGAGAAAGAGAGAGAGAGATGACCATAGTGAATAGGGAGTCGTAGCAGATCATACCACCTGTCTTGTCCATTACCCTGGACCCTAGTGTCACCAGCTTCCCATTCTTAAGGCAAGTCATTATTGATGTAAGTTATGTTTTCAGTCTTTGTTAACATTTAGACTTGCAGCAGAAGCTTTTCTTCAAAATTGGCCTATATTTTATCTGACTTGAATCTATATTAAAGTCAATCTACATCTCCTCTGAAATTAAACCTGGATTTGAATTCAGGCACAACCATTTATTGGCTGGCTTACTTTGGACAAGTTACTTAACCTGTCTGCATCCTAGTTTCTTCAGCTCTAAAATCAAGATAATAATACATGCCTGAAAGAGTTATTGTGAGGAGGAAATGAAATAATTGTGTAAAGTCCTCAGCCCTGTGCTTGGTACCTAGGAGTAAAATAAGTGAGTGTAGTGGCTTGGGACCCTGTTGTGATTACCGTTATCACAAGGCTTGTGCTTTTTTTCTAAGAGTTTAGGTTTGAAAATCTCTCTTCTGAATCTGGTTCTGATCCCTTCTGGGGCTAGCATGCTCTGCTTGGAAAACTAACTTCCCTTCCTTCCTCCTAGTGGGGAACATCTGTTGGAGCGGGAGTCCTCTGCTGAAGCGTATTGTGTTTGGGTGATTGTATGTTTGTAAAACTTTCCATGAGGAGCATTAGCTCAGCTTTACCCACCAAGGACTGTAAGTGGATGTTCAAAACAAATGCAGACTGAGTCAACAAAAAGCGTGACCAGGAACAAAAAGCTACCCAGCCCTTTGTGGAAAGCAATTGCTCCTATTCTCCTGGGAATCTTTATTTTAAAATGGTCTGTTATTTGGCTAAAACACTTGTAACTTTTCCAGATAAAAAACCATGTGAGGAGATTTTCTCTCCACAACCACCAAATTCAAAACTGAAATTATAGTAGTAATAGGATTGTGCTTGTTTTTAATATTTGGTCTCCACAATACACTGAACACCAAACAATACACAGAGTACATCATTGCCTACCCTCAGAGAGCCCTGAGAGAGGGGAGGAGAGAGAGAAACAGAGACAGACAGAGAAGAGAGAGTTACAGATTCTTTGGTCAGTATTTTATCTAGTTCTGGACTTCAGCATGTGGAAGTCAAGCACTTGAAGAGGCTTCAGAGGGAAACCACACATGCTCTCAGAAATGATTAAAGGGCTAGGCTGCAAGAACCAAGAGAATAGCCGTTATTAGTATAATATACCTCATGGGCATTGTATGTGTAATTATTTAATGAAGGAATGTTGATTCAGAGATGGGAAGACATAGAGGTGATAATGCTCCTTAAGTACAGAACATGAGGAGTTATACAGACCAGCTGATCTTCATTTCTATAGGATAAAATAGAGGAGTTCAGTAAAATTACAGAAAATTGTATGTAATTAGGACAGGAAGAGTAACTTATGCAGAATTTTTGAATCCTGATATGTGGTAGCTAATAGTTTGACTTTAGAATTCCAGAATGTTAATATTGGAAGAAATGTTAAAGACCATTCAAGACACTTATTTTTCATTTTTATTTATTTATTTTTTGAGACAGGGTCTTGTTCTGTTGCCCAGGCTGGAATGCAGTGGCATGATCATAGCTCACTGCAACCTCAAACTCTGGGGCTCAAGTGATCCTCCTGCCTCAGCCTTCCAAGTAACTGGGACTACAGGAGCATGCCAACATGCTTGGCTAATTTTTCTATGATTTATAGAGACAGGGTCTTGCTATGGTGCTCAGGCTGGTCTTGAACTCCTGGCCTCAAGCATTCCTACCATCTCGGCCTCTGAAAGTGCTAGGATTACAGGTGTGAGCCACCTCACCAGGCCAAGACACTTATTATATTTTAAAGTTGAGGCTGAGTGCAGTGGCTCATGCCTGTAATCCTAGCACTCTGGGAGGCCGAGGCAGGTGGATAGCTTGAGCTCAGGAGTTCGAGACCAGCCTGAGCAAGAGTGAGACCCTGTCTCTACTAAAAATAGAAAAATTAGTTGGGCATGGTGGTGTTTGCCTGTAGTCCCAGCTGCGGGAGGCTGAGGCAGGAGGATTGCTTGAACCCAGGAGTTTGAGGTTGTTCTGAGGTAGGCTGACACCACCGCACTCTAGCCCAGATGACAGAGTGAGACTTTGTCTCAGTAAATGAATGCATGAATGAATAATAAAAAAGAAATTAACTGGGTGTCATGGTGCACGCTGTAGTCCTAGCTACTTGGGCAGATAAGGCAGGAGGATCACTTGAGCCCAAGAGTTTGAGACTGCAGTGAACTATGATAACGCCATCACACTCTACCCAGGGCAACAGAGTAAGACTCTGTCTCAAATAAAAAAAAATGTTGAAGGGCTAGAGAGACAAAATAACAGTTATAGAATTGTTTTTTTTTCTTTTTGACTTGTCCAGAATGGTTCTTGGTGTTGCAGAGAGATGCCCGTTGCTTATTCTAGTGGTAGGGGCCATGAACTGCAACACAGAGGTCCCAGCATGGCGGGTAATGTGCTGCTAGCAGAATTCCAAGGAAAGCTCTTGTTCTTTAGGCCAGACCTATCCCTGCCTCTGTACTCAATCGAGATGAGGAAATTGCACTATTGCCACCTAGTAGTATGGGTGAGCATTGAGTGTCTGTTATTATGGGTTCTCTAATGTGACTAGGCTGTGATTAGATACTGTTGCCAGAAAAGCAGAGTTTTTGCCCGGGAACCCTAACCCAATACACAGTGAAGACAAGTGATCTATTAAGTAGGGTGAGGTGGAGAGGAGGAGTATATGACCCTCACTTTTTTTGTGTCTCGTTTTTCTTGTATCTCCTGAACTTGGAGTGTGAATGAAGCCTTTGGGGAAAGAGTAAAGAAGGTAGAAGGATTAGTGAAATTGAGGAGGAACCATGGAGGAGCAAGAGGAGAGGGAAACATGAAGAATAAACTAAGGTGAGGAGGAATTTGAGAGCTCACAGAGGGTCAGGTGCTGATATGATTGTATCACTTTTTACAGTAGGTATTATCTCCATTTTAGGGATAGGAACAGGCTCAGATAGGTTTGTAGCTTGCTTAAGGTCACACAACCCAAGTGATGTAACCAGCACTCAAACCCTTGCTGTGTGACTCCATAGTTGAAGCTCTCATACACTGTATGACACAGAGCGCTATTTATTTCCATGTTTATAGTGCTGCACATATTAAATGGCTATTGGATTAATTCAATAATTCAATAATGGTTTGATGGATGACTGACAAGATAGGACTCTGACTTTTTTTTTTTTTCCCATCTGGAAAAACTAGCAACACAGGGACTCTGACTTCTTGAATCTTGCTGCTTGTTTTGAGACAGCTTCACAGTTCACCTCAGTTAGAGAACCACAGATGCCTGTCAGTTTCTCTGTGTATTCCCTTTCCCTGATGCATGTATGTGCTGGGGGAACTGGGGAGCGTGTGGGTGTCAAAGCATTTTCTCATGAATATTTGCAGAGCTGTGTACATTCCATCACTAGTGCTGTTTCTTTCCAACCAAGATGGACACAGCAGTAGAAGGGAGAGAAGTTTACAAGAAAAAGCCTTTTTGTGCAATAATTGGATGGGGCTCTGCAGGCCTGAGTGGGGGAAGGGAAGTTACCATGAGTGTTTCATTTCAGTATGTTCCCTCTGCCAGCAGCACAGCTGCTTAACTCCATAAGCAGTTCATGAGCTGGATTTTAAAAGAATAGGTCATTCTTTTGGCCTCATCTAACTCATTTTCCCCTCCCTAGAAACTTGATTGTGAATCTTTAAAGAGTAGCTTTCAGACTCATATAAACAGAAATAGCTATCCTTAGAGTGCAGTGGCATCATCATAGCTCATTGCAGCTTAAGACTCCTGGGCTCAAGTGATCCTCCTGCTTCAGCCTCCTGAGTAGCTGGGAATGTAGGCACACACCACTATGCCCAGCTAGTGTTGTATTTTTTGTAGAGATGCGGCCTCACTCTTGCTCAGGCTGGTCTTGAATTCCTGGCCTCAATCAGTCCTCCTGCCTGAGTCCCCCAACCTTCTAGAATTACAGACCTGAGCCACTACCACTAGTCTAGATACCTTTTATTAATGTTTGCTGCTGGTGCTAAATGCCTATACAAAAATGAACAGTGGAAACTAGAGAAATCTTTTAAAATGCAAAAGCTTGTTTAGATTTTTTTCCCCTATGACCCAACAGTAATTCCCGGTAGTTGCTGAAGCCCTTGAGGTCTAGGTTGAAGAGGGAGGTTATCTGTAGGGGAGACATGCCCAAAGCTGATAGTCATTTGCAGACCTAGAGCAGCCTAAGGGTAAATACAGAGTTCCTGAGACAGTTGTGCTTGATGTTATCCAGAAGTTCTCTTGCATGCATTTGCAATGCTGAGAAATTGCCTTATATTCCTACTTTGCCCCTTACGCTTGAGTTTGTCCTGGGATTTAAAGGGATTGTCAATTGCTAAAGAAGAGAAGCATTATAGTGATGTTTACTTTGAGAGTTTGTGGACAAGCTGATTTGCAAAATCATCTGAGCAAGAGGATATAAAATGAAGAGCAGCCCTTTGAGCAAAAGATATCTTATGTCCACCATAGTAGACAAGTATGCACAGGCAGACTTCTAACAATAGTAGGTCTCTCCAGAGGAAGCCACCTGGTCTGCCTCACCAGATGCTGAATTTTCTTCCTACATACTTGCATAGCCTGTGTCCAGGTACCTTCTCAACACCATTTCAATAGTCCCCTGTTTGGGGAGCCAATGCAGCTGACCAACAGATGGCTGCTTCTATATGCAGTGTTCAGAAAAGGGTTCAGAGAAAGTGTGGGGAAAAGAAATGGGATTGGTTTCTCTCTAGTGCTCAGCATAAAGCAGACAGTGGCATAAACCCAAGTGTCACCTACTTAATTAGTTTATTAAAATATTTTGCTATAAAGGCAATATAAGCTAATTGTAAAATATTCAAACAATTCAGGAGAGTATAATGTAAAAAGTAGAAAAGCCTTTCCCTTCCACACCTCCCACCCATCTCATTCTCTATAGGTAACCACTGTCTATAATTTCCTTAGTATCCTTCTAAACATCATCTTTTTCTCACTTTCTTTTAAGAGTTAGGGTGTTAAGGAAATTGATCCATCTGTCAAAGATATTGCAAAAATTGGAGTAGAATACAAGAGAGTTTCTGAGCAAAACCCTAAGTTTTTTGTCTGTTGTTAGTATATCCTTTATTTCAGCTATGCAAAAATGGAGAGTATGTTTGAATTATATCTCACAAACCAGAGCATTAAATCTGGTGTCAGCAGATGATCCACAATGGTTTGTGATTTGTTCTGTGGACTCTAGAGCAAATTTTAATTTAATGTTTGTCTCCTAAACCAAAGCCAGTCAAAACTTTTGTCAGGCATAGTAATAGTATGCTGTGGATTCTATAGCATGACCGGATGACTTTTCTTTATATTCTAAAGCCAAACAAAGTCGGAAATTGATAATTTACTATGAAACATTTTGGAGCATTTCCAATTGCAGGTCTTGGATATATCTAACATGGATCCTTGCTGCTACTTGCTGCTGTTTCTGACCTACATTTCTTGGGACAAGAGTTTGGCCTCATATTTCTTTTCCAGGATCTGAAATCAGGAGTGGTCATTATAAAATAGTGGCTTTAATTATTCTGTGATTTACATACATTTACGTAAGCTCAGCTTCTAGTAAAAACAGCCTTTTAAAAATTGTGAGCAAGTGTAGGGATGCAGAGGAACCAATTTGTTTATTTATTTTTTAACCCACCCGCCCCCGAAACCAATTTCTTTATATCTTTGTTCTGTCTACTTGTACTTGGTTGACCCGTTTTTCTCTTACCTTTCCCTTAAATCAACATCAAATTTGATGTTTCTCTTATTTGTGGAAGCTCATTAAGGTCATATAATATGTGATTATTCTACCTTGTTTGTTCATTCAACATTTATTTAAAAATATGCCAAGAATTGTGCTGGGCACTGTAAATAACCAATATGAATTGGACACTGTATTAAAGAGATAATTACTTCACAGTGCGGCAAATATTATAATAAATTTTTTAACCAAGTGTTTGAAGAAACTTGAAGAGGATTATAGGTTGTTTTTGTCAGGGGAGGAAATCTGGTTCACAGTTTGATTGCTTTATTCAGGATTGAATAGGATTTAAATCTATAGATCCCATTCCAAAGGTAGGAGGGACATTTCTTAAAACCTGAAGGTAGTGTTTCACATACATAGCTTTAACCTCACAGCTTGGTGAGTCTCCAAAAAGATCAAAGACTTCTCAAAGCATTATATGAATCATTCACTAATCTTAACTTGGAGCTCCCTCCTGGATTTCATTCTGGATACCATTTCGTACTATATAAAATAGGTATATGAATCATTTGGTTGAAGCTGGCTACTTAGCCTATTAACTTTTGATGTATGATCATTATGGAGGGGGATGGGTTCATGTTTAAACTTTAGCAAAAAAACATCTCAGTAGGAAAAGCGGCGTTAACAGTTTCTTATTTTTCAAGTGTGAGGCAGAGGAACATGAGCTATTTATAGACTCACTTCCCACTACAGACTGAACACAATAGAAGCCTGAAATCAAATGGTGACCAGATGTGTCCAGGCAACCCCCAGTCTGGATTTTGAAGTCGTAAAAGGCAGAGCCCTTGGGGAGTTAGTCTCAGGGCACAAGAGATGCACTCAGGCCCATGATATCATCCTCTGTACACAAACAGCCCCTTAAACAGCTGGTCCTCGGGAGTGGAAGAGGAATGCACAAACTCATTTTCATTGCTCCTCTTGCTAGCAGTGGGGGATTATTCCTTTGTCAGTAATTTTATTGCTCAACTCTCGTCTCTCTAGGTAGGCGTTTAGACAAGATACAAATGCTCTCTGGGTACATGTGTTGAATTGATGTAGGAGAAAAATTAATACAGCTTCCATGCAATTGGTAGAGTTAGTGGTTCTGCTGAGATGAGATCTGACAGGAATGGAAACCCATAATTGCTTTTCTTTCCTTACTCTTCCTTCCCTGTTAAACTAATTTCGTCTTGTTCGTGGTGATGTTGTGGTGATGTTTAAAGCATAAACATGCAGTGGTCTCTGGCTGGTATTGCTTTTCCTTTTCTCCCACATCAGAGATTTTAAGAAAATAGAAACAATTTTCTCCTTCCATAAGCATCTGGAAACATTCCCATGGAGTTTAGAGATTCAATTTCAGGGTTTGGAAAAGTTATACTTAATTTTGGAAAATGTTCTTATAACTAGCTTGCTTCAGTGGGAAGGGAGAAAAGAAAACAGCACTTTTTGAGAACCTACCCTGTTCCAGGTACTGAACTGAGTACTTATGTCATCTCATTCACTCTTCACAACACCCCTGTAGAGTGGGTTATTATCATCTCTATTTTACAGAGGTGAATACTGAGGTTCAGAGAGGTTAGATAACTTGTCCACTGTCATACTACTAAGTGATAGAGCCCAGATTTAAACCCAAGTCTGCTGCCTCCAAAGCTCTTGTTTTTTCCACTACACCCTGTTACCTGTTGGATGAACTTGCCTCTTCCTCCTATGTGCTTATCTCTGACATTTGAAATATGATGTGAATTAGCTGGAAATTAGAAAATATTGGACTGTCAATCTTGCATTTACTGTAGGAAAGGATCAAGAGTCATGAATAAGGAACAAGTGTTTTCAAGCCTCCCTATTAACTCCTTTCTCTGAGATGGGGAGACCACCACCTATTTTTAATTTTCTATCCAGAGCAACTGCTGGTATACAGGTGCAGTCAGGGTGATTTGTTCTGAATCCCCTGAATAGACCTCATTGACCCAGCTACTCTCCGAGAGACAAAAAAATAAATAAATAAATAAAATGGCTCACACGTTATAGCAAATGGATGCTTCATTTCATCCATTCTGACTCAGGGGCCAGGTTTTGAAGTGTACTTTGAAAGTGATGAAATGTAACCATAGGTGCCCCTGAAGGAGTCTGGGATCTGTGTACTAACCCTGTAGCTGTTGTGCTCTTTTCTTTTCTCAGCACAACTCTGCATTTCCTAGTACCTCTTTTTCTGAGTAGGTTTTTTCTCATCTGTTAAGTACCTTAGGAAGTCCATTTTCGTATTAGGGAGAGAAAGAATGAATGCAGGACCTCCAGACGGAATCTAGAAGAATCTTAATACATGATTTTGAATTAAATCCATTATCATTTTCTAGGTTTATCATAAATTCCACCTGCTTTAATTTCCAAGTATTTATTTTTCAGCATGAATGAACCTGTCTGATTAGTAGAAGTATTTATACAGCAAAGAGGATGTATCTCTCAGGTATTTGTCAACTCCGTTAGAAGTTTTAGGTCTTACTAACTATGCTTCATTGAAAATCAGCCTCAGGCCGGTTGCCGTGGCTGACACCTGTAATCCTAGCACTCTGGGAGGCTTAGGCAGGTGGATCGCTCAAGGTCAGGAGTTCAAAACCAGCTTGAGCAGGAGTGAGACCCCGTCTCTACTGAAAATAGAAAGAAATTAATTGGCCA
>VBSM01001044.1:10796137-10812992 GCA_008086735.1 Cheirogaleus medius | reverse complement strand
CCTCGGCCTCCCAGAGTGCTAGGATTACAAGCGTGAGCCACCGCGCCTGGCCTCCAACTCACATCTTGAGGCCCAATTCAGATGTCCCCTATTTCACGAAGTCTTCCCTGGTTTCTAGCTAGTATTCTCTTCTCTATAATTATTCTGTTGAATTATCTTCCTTTTACCCCTTCATGTCAACTCTTCACCCTTTTCCACCTTACTCTGTACTCCAAGGGCTGACTTATTGTACTAATCAATGGCTCACTTTCCCTTTGGCTCAAGGATGGGGTTGAACACAGGAGAGCCCTAGAGAGAGATCTGAAGAAGGGGTTTCCTCCTGTAGGATTGTCTTAGTCTGGCATCCTTTGATTTAAAGTCAAGGCTCTCTTAAGCTGGCTTTCTCTGCATGACTTTCTCCTTCCAGGTTTTGATGATGACTTCTTTCCCTTGTCCCTTTGGGCCTAGGGGTGGTGAATTTCCACTATTATTGGTTCCAGGTTACTGCACTATCCTTTGTGGTTTCCCATTTCCTACCTTTGTAAGTAGTCTTTTTATTTAACTGATCTTGAATTAATTCTAATTTGATTATGCCATCTGTTCTTGCTCAAATTCTGATATAATGCCACAGCCTGTTTCTTGTATCTACAGTGTTTTGTTTTCTCTTTATAGTTGTTAATTTGTGTGAAAAGAATTGTAAAATAAATGTCTTGTGCTTGATTAGCAATTTCGTGTATTGTTTTCTCATAGTTCCCTTGGTTTGAGTCTTACGATAAACTTTGTGGTTTCGTCACCATCCCTATTTTACTGCTGAGGAAAAAGGAAACACAGCATGTGACTCACACTGGGTCACACAGCTAGGAAGTTGCAGTGCTGATACCTATATGAACCCAGGTTTGAACATGGTTGGAACAGCTGGCCACCTGTGATTGGCTGAGACTTGGCTACTTGTTACAGGAGTAGATTACAGTCTGTTATACATCCAGTTAGGTTACAGTTCACTATGTATGGAGAAACCTTTAGGCCGAACTTAAAAAATACAAGGAGGCAGCTTTAGGCTAAACTTAATTTAACAATTGTAATGCCCATGTTGTTACGGTATTTAGAAGGCAAGTTCTGGGTGCTACGTGTGATCATTTCTACTGTTCCCAGGTCCTTTCAGTGGAGTTAGACAAAGCTAGGGAATATATATATTTGCATATACATATTTGTATATATACACATATGCATATAGTTACATCGTTTCTATTTCTTGATTTAATTGATGAGGTCTTGCTCTGCTGCACAGGCTGGAGTGCAGTGGCACCATCATAGCTAACTGTAACTCAAACTCCTGGGCTCAAGCGATCTTCCCACCTCAACCTCCTGAGTAGCTGGGACTACAGGCACATGCCACCATGCTCAACTAATTTTTTCTTATTTTTTGTAGCGATACAGGGTCTTGCTATGTTGCCCAGGCTGGTCTCAAACTCGTGGCCTCAAGTGATTCTCCTGCCTTAGCCTCCCAGAGTGCTGGGATGATTCTCATATCTGTAAAAGGGAAAGAATAACCCCTAAGCTTTAGCAAAACCTTCAAGATATAAAGAAAGAGTTTTAATTATTTCTTTAATTTAATGATTTGTGAGGGGGGTTTCAGAAATGCTTTTTTTGAGCAGGGTCTCACCCTGTCACTCGGGCTAGAGTGCAGTAGCTTCATCATAGCTCACTGCAACCTCAAATGCCTAGGCTCAAGTGATCCTGCTGTCTAAGCCTCCTGAGTAGCTGGGACTACAGGTGTGTGCCACCATGCTAAGTTAATTTTTCTATTTTTTGTAGAGACAGGGTCTTGCTCTTGCTTAGGCTAGTCTTGGACTCCTGGCCTCAAGCAATCCTCCTGCCTCAGCTTCCCAGAGTGCTAGGATTATAGATATGAGCCACTGCTCCCAGCCAGAAATAAATTTTTAATATGATAGAGATAGAAGTTGTTCAAAAAGTATATATATGAAGTTGGGACATACCAAACATGGTATTTGTATTCAGGTATCTGGGGTATCTGGTTATTATACTTTATAGTATTGTTACACTTTATTGTACTGTTGTACAGAAAAGGAAAAACAGTATAAGTACTACTCAAAAGAGTCATCTTTCTCTTCAAAAAGAGAAATATAAATATGTGAGGGAACCAGAGAGAAAGATGATTCTTTTGAGTAGTGTTTGTACAGAAAAGTAGAAAAATATAGGATAATAACAATAAAAACTGATGTTTATTTAGTGTTTACTTTGTGCTAGGCATGTGTTAACACAGTTAATCCTCTTAAAAACCCTGTGAGGTATAGGTACTGTTTTTATCTCCATTTCACAGATGAGGAAACTGAGGTAAGGTTACTTGCCCAGAGAGCCAGATTTTGAATCTAGAAAGTTCTTACATCTGTCCTCTTAACCATTAAACTATCAGTGTAGCTATTCAGAGGAAGAGAAAAATCATTCTAAGCTCTTTCCCTGATTAAGTTGAGGCCCCATTAAGTTAATATTTTCCACAAATGCTCTGTCTTCAAGTAAGAGGCCCTGAACCCTGCTTTTCTGTACTACTACAAGAAGTTTGGAGAGGATGGGTCAGTAGATCCACAAATAGTATCAACCATATCTTAGCGTCTCTGTGTAGTCAAGTATAAGTACGTACAACCCTGGGTTACTTAAGGTTTTCCTAAGTTACTAGCAGCATTAGTGAAACCATATGTTTGAACAGTTTCCAGCAATTGTCTAGAATCATTTTCCAGTTTAAATGTTCTTGCTAACAGACACAGTTTTTAGTTATTTTTTTTAACTGTTCTTTTGACTTTAAAGTATCCATAGTTCTCACTCATTCAGCAGTTTCTGATAGCTATATTTGAAATCAGTTATTTATTTGTTTTGAACCCTTCCCTTATCCTAAATTAAAGTCTTTTTTTTAATATTATGAGTCTACTTTGGGTAGCTAACATAGTATATAATAAAAAGAACTATAGAACTACCAAAAACAAACGAATAAACCTATCAGTGAAAAATTTCTTGGGAAAAATATAGGCCTACCATTATTCTTGGAACTTAAACAGTCATCTTGAAATCTCCAGAGATGTTGATTCTAGTTGGATTTAAGAAGAGTATGTCTGATAATATTGCTGATATATCTGCAATAATCAGGGAGATCCATCCCTTAAGATTTATCTTGCAGAACTTTTCTTTTTTTGTTTTGGAGTCAGAGTCTCACTCTGTTGCCCGGGCTAGAGTGCCGTGGCGTCAGCCTAGTTCACAGCAACCTCAAACTCTTGGGCTCAAGTGATCCTCCTGCCTTAGCCTTCCAAGTAGCTGGGACTACAAGCATGCACCACATGCCCGGCTAATTTTTTCTATATATTTTAGTTGGCCAATTAATTTCTATCTTTTTAGTAGAGACGGGGTCTCACTCTTGCTCAGGCTGGTGTTGAACTCCTGACCTTGAGCGATCTGCCTGCCTTGGCCTCCCAGAGAGCTAGGATTACAGGTGTGAGCCACTGCGCCTGGCCTGAACTTATTTTCTTAAACAGACAACTTTTTAGACCCGTTTTAGGTTCATAGCAAAATTGCACGGAAAGTACAGAGTTCCCATACACCCCCACCTGGACATGAAACACCTCCCCCCAACTCCCACCCCATCAACACCCTGCACCAGAGTAGTATATTTGTTACAATCTATGAACATATATTAGTATATCATTATCATCCAGAGTCCCGTCTTGGTGGTGTACATTCTGTGGGTTTTGACAAATGTGTATGGCACTAACCACCATTACGGTATACAGAATACTTTCACTTTCCTAAAAATCCTTTGTGCTCTGTCTAGTCATTCCTCCCTTCCTCCCTCACTCCCTTCCTCCCTCGCTCCCTTCCTCCCTCCTTGGCAACCATTGATCTTTTTATTGTCTCTATGGTTTTGAATTTTCCAGAATGCTATACAGTTGGAATAATACAATTTATTGCCTTTTCAGATTGGCTTCTTTCACTTAGTAATATGTATTTAAGGTTCCTCTGTTTTTTCATGGCTTGATCGCTTGTTTCTTTTTAGTGCTGAATAATAATTCATTGTCTGGATGTACTACAAATTATTTATTCACCTGTTGAAGGACATCTTAGTTGCTTCCAAGTTTTGGCAATTATGAATAAAGCTGCTATAAACATCCATGTGCAGGTTTTTGAGAGGACATAGTGTTTAAGTCTTTTGAGTAGATACCAAGGAGTTGGATTGCAGGATCATGTGGTATGTTTAGTTTTATAAGAAACTGCCAAACTTTCTTCCAAAAATGTCTGTACCATTTTGCATTCCCACCAGCAATGAATGGAAGTTCCTGTTGTTCCACATCCTTACCAGCCTTTGGTGTTGCCAGTGTATTGGATTTTTGCCATTCTAGTAGGTGTGTAGTGGTATCACATTGTTTTAATTTGCAATTCCTTAATGATATATGATGCCAAGCATCTTTTCATAGGCTTATTTGCTGTCTGTAGCTCTTCTTTGGTGAGATTTCTGTTCAGACCATTTGCCCATTTTTTAATCAGGTTGTTCATTTTCTCATTGTTTTGAGTTTTAAAAGTTCTTTGTGTATTTTGGATAATAGTCCTTTGTCAGATATGTCTTTTGCAAATATTTTCTCACAGTCTGTGGCTAGTCTTCTTATTCTTTTGAGAACTTAAGAAAAAAAAATCTGATTTCTAGATTCAGTTGCCCTTAGGATCCTGGGTATTGCTAGGGCTTTTGGTTTTGGCTTCAGGTTTTAGGAGTCCCCATACAAAGCATCCAGTGGGCTGTCACGTATCTAGCTAATACTTAAATAGATGGGAAGTGCTATTTTACACATCATTTATCTAATGCTTTCATCTCCTTGTACTCCAGGAAAAAAGTCAAACTGCCTACCTCTCCTTTTCAACTCAACCCCCTAGCTTCCGATTGCCTTTCAGTGACTTATTTTAGCCTTAAAACTGTTCTTGGTGTTTACAGTGAGTTGTTTCCATCTGCTTCATTATATTATCATAGTGAGAATAGGACATGATGTCATCTGCCCCCTATCTAAGGCTGCAGTTTTTCCGGGTACTTAAAATGAACCAAGTCCCCGCAGTTCTTGAAGAATGGTGGCTGTATCTTAACATTTTCCACCAATCCCAGGTTTGGAGCCTAGTGGTTTTGCCTGTTGACATCTTGTACTGTTGAGTGAAAATAATATCTTCAAAGATATTTTCATAAAACCTCCAGAAAATTATCTGAATTTGGATAAAGACATGAACAAAGTAACATTTTTGTTTTTGTTGCAATCCACTGAGCACTCCCTCTGCTCAGCTGTGCATGAGCTGTGGGGAGAAGTAACATTTCAATCTAGATGTGACTTTTGTTCTGTCTGTATGTATCTCTGTTCCCATTTTCTGCTGGGGTACTAGAAAGAAAGGTGGGATTTTGTGAAAAATTTTCCAACTAATAAATAGAGGGCAGTCTCTGGGAATTTTGCCTGGACAGAATTCAGGAAGCAAAGAGAACCCTGCCCAGTTTTTACCTTTGCTACTACAGAGTCATGAACAGAGAGTGATGCGAGGGAGGTTGGGCAAGGGAGTGGGAATTGTCTAAGGCCCAAGTCTTTTCACTGCTCCCTGGGTTCTTTTGGCCCTATGTCTGAATATTGGGAGCATTAAAAACAAAACATAAACAGTTCACTAGCCAAGAAGCTAACTACAGCTGCTAAAACATAGAACAGATAGTGTGGTCTTGTGTTAGCAACTCCTATCATTGTCCCTGTTGACCCTAATTATATGTATTTCTTCACTTAATCTTTCTAACAAACCTGTGATATAGATACAAAATATACATTTTACAAGTAAATAAATTTGTAGTTTGGCTTACAGAGTTTAAGTAACTTGCCCAAACTCACACAGCTTTGAATTATAAGAACCACAATACAACTTGGAACCATATCAAATGATTCACAGAATTGAAGGGAAAGTCGAAAAATGGGCAGGAAGGCTTAGGACCCTAAGCAGCGGAGAACCCAGGCAAAGCCATATCACTGAGTAGTCTGATTTGAGCACCACACTTGGCACTTTTTTATTTTTGAGACTGAGTCTCACTCTGTCACACTGGGTAGAGTGCAGTGGCATCTTCATAACTCACTGCAACCTCAAACTCCTGGCCTCAAGCAATCCTCCTGCCTCAGCCTCCCGAGTAACTGGGACTACAGGCATGTTCCACAATGCCTGGCTAATTTTTCTATTTTTAGTAGAGATGGGATCTCACTTTTGCTCAGGGATGCTGTGCCTTCTCCATAAGACTTGAACTCCTGAGCTCAAGCATCTGCCCACTTCGGCCTCCCAGAGTGTTAGGGCTACAAGTGTAAACCATCACGCCCACACCTGGCACTTCCACCCCTGTGTGCTAAGCAAGCAATGCTCTTGGACTCTTAATGCCACCATGGAGAATTTATCAACTACTGCTTTGTTTTTGTGTCTTTCTTTCAAAATTCAAGTGAGAACATCCAGTTAGCAGGCCTCATTCATGTGCTAGTGTTCCAGGGGCCAGGAGGTGGGGATGAGTATCTGGCCTGTTTGGCTTCTTTAGTAGAGGATTGGGCCCTGGTTCCCACCAAGACTGACACAATCAGATTCTCCCCAAATGGGAAGAGTATTTGGAAACTGAGCAGCCACAATACGAAGGGTTGATGTCTACCATACAAGCCATGGTATGCAGATGTCCATGTGACATTCTGCTGATGATTTGTTGAACTTGGAAGCTGTGCTTGACTATTTTTTCCTGAGACTAGGGTCTGCCTAACAGTTCAATAGGACTTTCAGGCAGTATACAAAGTATAGGAGTTTTCACATGACAATGTCTGGCTGTTTCTGATTCACTAAAACTAACTACCATAGAGGTAAATGGCCAGCAGAACCAGCCAGGGTCAATCTGAGGAGAGAGTGGATAGAAAATCAACCCACAGGGAAAATCCTTCTCTAACTTCTGGGCTAAATGTATCCTCAGTGTGGTATCTTAAGACACTGAATTTGTATGCTCCTGGGCAATATTTCACTGTAGCTGTACCCTATTAATCATATTAAACATTTTCTTGTGAGAAGGAAAAAGAATTATTTTACTTGCATGTCTTTGCCCTTCTTGTAGACTCTTTTTTTTTGAGACAGAGTCTCACTCTGTTGCCCGGGCTAGAGTGCCCGTGGCGTCAGCCTAGCTCACAGCAACCTCAAACTCCTGGGCTCAAGTGATCCTCCTGCTTCAGCCTCCTGAGTAGCTGGGACTACAGGCAAGTGCCACCATGCCTGGCTAATTTTTTCTATATATTTTTAGTTGGCCAATTAATTTCTTTCTCTTTTTAGTAGAGACAGGGTCTCACTCTTGCTCAGGCTGGTTTCGAACTCCTGACCTTGAGCAATCTTCCCACCTCGGCTTCCCAGAGTGCTTGGATTACAGGCGTGAGCCACCGCGCCCAGCCCCTTCTTGTAGACTCTTTGCCTTAAGACTAGGAACCATATAGTTTTTAAAAAATCTTAAGTATATTGTTCCCAGAATATAGTAGGCATTTTTAAAAATACTTAAATGACTGGCTGGCTGAGTGAATTTTCCTTAGCCGTCTTTTTCTGAAGCTGAATGGATTTTTGTGAAATGGTGGTGAAATTTTTGTGAAATGAGTCATGTATGTTTAAAATATTTTATGCTTTTTTTTTAGATTGTTCTGGGAAGAAGGACCACAGTGACATTCTGTCTGCTTTTGTTGTTACAGGTGTTCCAGGATTTGGGGATGGAAGTACTATCTGGAGCTGCCAAAGGCTATAACATATGCCTTTTTGCCTATGGGCAGACAGGCTCTGGGAAGACATATACCATGCTGGGGACCCCAGTGAGTATTATTTAGTATTGTAATGAGCTATCTTCCTAGTGCCACCGCAAGCCTGAATCTTACATTGTTGAGGTGGAATGTGATTGATTTCTGTAGTTGATCAATTTTAACAAGATTTAGCAAGCCCTTTTTTGTATTAAGAATAGGTTTTTCAGCATTTAATTGAAAGATAAACTTTGAATAATTAGGCCCTCTTTATTAAAATCTGGAAAGCCGTAGAATTTTATAGCCCCCTTTGATGAAGTGGACCTCAGTCAGTTTTACTGAATTTCTCTCATTATTTCCAAGTTCATCACTTGAAGCTTTTTTTTTTTTTTCTTTTTCACTTGAAGCTTTTTAACACCTTTGTTCTAGACAAGACCTAGACTGAATTTTAAGTGGAGCTGTGCAGAGATGGGATTATTGTGGTCCAGCTCCAAGCCTACATGTGTTAGATCCATGCACTAGAAGGAAGCAGGAGAACCAGCTCTTGGGCTGGGGGATTTCAAAAGTATATAGGATTTAGTGAGAATCTTCCTTTATTAGAGAAAATTAAGAGGGCAGAATTCCTCCAGAATACCTGTTTTAGGTTTAGAAGTATCCTGTTGAGGTGGTTGACAAATTAACGCTATACGAGGACATTCTCTAGGACATTCTCTAGGACATGATCCTAAAGGATCATCCCTGCTGCCTTGGGCCCAGCTCATTTCTTACTTTGTCCATGTTTAGTGTAGTCTCACAGTATTTGAAATTAAAAGAAGAAATTGCCCACTAAACCAAAGCATAAAGCCTTTAACCTGAGTACAAGTTAGCGCTGAACACAAGATGGAGAAAGAAGCCACCTCTCTCTAAATGTGTATTTAGATGTACCCATGTATTCTGGTCTACCTGTGTGTAGGGCTAGGAGGAACCACAGTGGTAAAGTCAGTTTATCCAAGAATGACATAACCTTCATGGAATAAAAGCAGGTATCTAGGTTTGCTAGCTTCTCTTCTTTTCCATCTCGTGATAATATGCCTCTCATCTGGCACATTCTTCCCATGAGTGTGTTTTGGGAGCACTGGCATATGAGTCTTATATATGCCTCCGTGGAAACTGCCTAAAGTGAAGAGGCTATAAGGAGCCCACGTGCCCACCCCCCATGCTGAGGATGGTTCATGGGTATTGGGTGGAGGAGAGCATCGCCTTGAGTAAACAATAATGCATTCCTTTCTTTTGTTCTCTAGGCTTCTGTTGGGCTGACACCCCGAATATGTGAGGTAGAGACTCTCTTTTGACTGGACCTTTCAAAGTAGGTTTCCTTTGTACACTCCCTACAATGAATCTCCAACCCTCTGATTTGTGCAGGGTCTCTTTGTCAGGGAGGAAGACTATGTCTCACCGCCTTCCTCCTGTAGAATAAAAGTAAGGTAAGCACCTATCAAGATATGGGACCTACAGTGTTTCTACTTTCACTCCAAATTCTAGCTGTCCTCTCTTTGCTTCCAGAGTAACCAGAGGGATGGAGAAAAGCCACAGAAGAACAGTACAGGGAGATGAGAAACATACTTAGGTCCTTGATTCTAGAAAACTTAATTCCCTATCCTTGGACTTAACAAGCAGTTCTCTCCTTCTGTGGGCCAGCTTAGCCTGGCTGTCTAGTTTCCCTTTTCTTTACTTTCTGTACAGACTCATGCTGGCTTTTGGGATTCTCTTCTAGCCCCCTACTGGATTATTCTCCAGGGCAGTCATTTTCAAGTTCCAAGACTAGTGCTGGCTAGTCCAAGATAAAGTTTTAAACGATATACAGTGAAATGTTGGTGTAAGGTTACCAATTTCCCTTTATTCTCTATGGTTTTTTTTGTATTCATTATCCTTTTTTTAAAAAAATTGACCTGTAATTCACCTAACATAAAATGAACTTATAAAATTTTAAAGTGTACAGTTCAGGGATTTTTACAGTATTTATAAGATTATACAACCATGGCCCCTATCTGTTAATAGTTCCAGAACATTTTCATCACCCCAAAAGAAACAACTGCTTTTTAAAAAAATTAAATGATTGTGAATGTTATTTTTACATTTAAGTTTGCAAAATAATTTACAAACTTCTGTATAGATATATACATTTATATGTATACATATATGGATATATATTAAATGTTTTATTGTCCATAAAATCTGGGAATCACTATTTTGAGAGACAGCTGGGGTCTTTATGTCCAAATATGAGGAGGTTGGGGAAAAACATGAGACAAGTGTGAATATAGTTCATCTGTGAACTGGAACATTTTTTTCTGACTGTGGACTCCATAGGCAGGCTTCCATGTTCTGGTGAGGAAGACCTTTCTTTTTTTTTTTTTTCCTTAACCATCTGGAGGCATCAGGTGGAGTGGTGAGGAAGACCTTTCTGTGAGAAGTCAACCTTCTTGTTTAAGAAAATCTTTACTGGTTTTAATAAAGAATTGTAACTGTTTTTTAAAGGAATGTGATGTCAGTAGATACCTATGAGATAGCATATTATATATAGAATCCCAGTATATAAAACATATAAAATGATAATTATCCTACTTAAAGCAGAGGTGGGGACTGGAACCCTTCTTACTTAGCTTCCCTTGTTACATTTGCACTTGAGGTACCTTCACAGAACAAAAGATCTCAAGGATCATGTTTGAAAATCACTCAAGAAACAAGCTCTGTAAACCCTGTGCTGTGAAAGCCTGATCAAGGCACAGTCTGATGACAGGATACCCTAAAAACCACACTGAAATAGCACCTTGAGGACTAAACTTAAATCAGCACTGACATTATAAACCTAAAACTGTGAAATAACGACAGCCACTGCTCAAAACTCTATTGTATACATATGGAAAGACACTCAAGGGAGAACTCTGGCTGGATCAAAGCCTTAGAGTAGAGTCAGAGGTAGAGCTTCAATAGGAACTAGGACCTTCTGATTCTTGGCTTAGTATTTTTCCTACTTTTTTCAAAATCTGATTATGTTACCTTTTTCTGTTTGGCTCTAGTTTCCTGGAAATCTATAATGAACGGGTAAGGGATCTGTTGAAGCAATCTGGTCAAAAAAAGTCCTATACCCTGCGGGTCAGGGAGCATCCAGAGATGGGGCCCTATGTACAAGGTGAGCTACTGTAGTCCTGGAGATCTGAGACCAAACTGAAGCCTGGGAAGCTCTCCTATTGTGCACTATTTTATTCAACATATGTGTAATGTATATTTACCATGTGCCAGCTACTGTACTAGACACTGGGTATGCACTGATCAGTAGAAAAGATGTGGTCCTGCCGACACAGGCGAGCTTATACTCTAGTGGACTTGAGTCTGAAAACAAACACTTAATGACAAGTTATGATAAAGGCTAATAAAAAATAACTAGATGTAGTGATGGAAAAGAACATTGGTAGGTATAGGTGACCCACCTGTGCAGGGTTGGTCAGGAGAAGCTTTTCTGTGCAGGTAACATTTAAGCTGAGACCCGAAAGGAGTACAGGAGCCAGTCCTGTGAAGAATAGTGTAGCTAGGGAGGAGTGTTTCAGGAAAGGGGAGTAGCCTGAACTAGAGACCTGAGAGGAGGCTTACTGTTTTCAAGGAGGCCAGTGTGGCTGAAGCAAACCATGGTAAATGAGGGGGAAAGCGGTATGGAATAAGCCCCAGCTTCCCTAGTCACTGGGATTAAAGGCATGAACCACTGTGCCTGGCACAATTTTATAGTGGAAACTTAAACTGGCTCCTGGCAAAGTAAGTGGTATTTTTTTTGTTGTTTCCAGGCTGAAATATTTGGGAAAAGATACTGGTAGCAGAATCAATGACTGTCAGACCTACTGTGTCATTCATTGGCCATCCCCTGATGAGAGACGAGACCAGCTCTTGATCTTTCATGTCCTTCTCCTTGTTAGGATTTAAATTAGCATAATGCTGTAGGAATAGGAACATAAAATTTACATGTGTTACTTTTTATTTTTTTAAGGGGCAGGTTCTCACTATGTTCAAGGCTGGCATGGCCTTGACCTCCTGGGCCCAAGTGATCCTCCTGCCTCAGCCTCCCAAGTAGCTGGAACTATAGGCATGCACCACCACACCTGGCTCTGTTACTTCTTATAATTGGCCTGAAAGAGTAAAAACTTCATCCACAAAAGAACCCAGCTGTTCCTACTTAATTGGAAGATCTAGCCTAATGAAAGAAGGCAGATGGTGGGAAGCTGAAGCGAGAGGATTGATGCTAAGGCCAGGAGTTTGAGACCAGCCTGGGCAGCGTATTGAGACCTGCCTCTTAAAAAAAGATTAGCCAAGTGCGGTGGTGTGCTCCTATAGTCCCAGTTACTTGGGAGACTGAGATCGCTTGGGCCAAGAGTTTGAGGCTACAGTGAGTTATGATGGTGCCACTGCACAGCAGCCTTGGCAACAGAGCAGGACCCCATCTCAAAAAAAAGCATTACTTTCAAGGCATACAATGAATTGATGCAGCATTATCAAACTTCTCATCTTAAAATATTTTCTGTGTGTGTGTGTGTATAGTAACCAGACGATACCTCAGTCATGTCTAAATGTCCTCCTCATTATACAGAAGACAAAATGAAATCTGGGAAAAAATTAAGGGATGTTCCCAAAGTCATACAGCTAACTGGGACAGGATTTACAACTGGGACCTTGCCTAGGACTGGAAGAGAGGAATGGGACAGAATACTGTACATTGAGAGTCTGGAAGGAGACCTAGGATCATAAATTCTTTGATTGACGTAGTACCTGCGACCCAGAGAAGATGTAAACTCATGCAAGGCCGTATAGCTCGGATCATGCATCAGCGTCAGTGACAGGATCAGGACTAAAATCTCAGGGCTCGTGCAAAGTTAAGGGCTCTTTTGGATACCTTTATGGAGTGACCCCTTGGAAGGAGAGAGGATGTTTGGTAGGAAATACTGAATTCTAAACCAAGGAAAAGTCTCTTAGGTCTTGGGTTACAAGTTTTCTGAAGTCAGTCCAGACTTTCTTAAACCATACAAACATATGTGGACATTTCTCCCATTTTTTAGTGAAGGAGCCATGGGCTCAAATAGTATAGAAACTAGCCTTATAAGCTAGGAGTAGTCACACTGAACTGTGTTATTCATGTTACTACCCTCTGATGACATTTTAGAAAACTTTTTATTTTTGAAAATGTTTGCTTTATTGATGCATTATTTGTCTGTCTTTATGCTTATGCATTTTGTGAATATGACTCTGAAGTGGAAAGTGGTTTCTGGCTTGAAAACAATTACACAAGAATTTATTGAGTACCTACTAGATGCCTGTACTATTCAGGATACCATGGGAACTATGAAAATATAAGGCCCTTAAAGAACTTGTAATTCTAAGGCCTGGCATGGTGGCTCACAGCTATAATCCTAGCACTCTGAGAGGCCAAGACGGGAGGATCGCTTGAGGTCAGGAGTTCAAGACCAGCCTGACCAAGAGTGAGACCCTGTCTACTAAAAATAGAAAAAATTAGCTGGGCATGGTGGCACAACCTGTAGTCCCAGTTACTCAGGAGCCTGAGGCAGAAGGATTGCTTGAGTCCAGGAATTTGAGGTTGCAGTAGGCTAGGCTGATGCCATGGCACTCTAGCCTGGGTGACAGAGCAAGACTCTGTGTCAAGAAAAAAAAGAACTTGTAATTCCAGTTTATAATTGTGAGATGGACCTTGGTAGCTGCCTAAATTCAAAGAAAGGAAAGGGTAACCTATTACTTTTTTTTTTTTTATTTCAGCATATTATGGGGGTACAAATGTTAAGGTTACGTATATTGCCCATTCCCCCCCTCCCCTCTCGAGTCAGAGCTTCAAGCGTGACCATCCCCCAAATGTTGCACATCTCACTCATTATAGTACTTTCCATCAAAATGTTTATTAATTAGATAAGAGATTAAGTTGAAATCTGAAATGTACAGAGCCCTGCCCAAAGCACACATAAGAGGCCTGTGGTTACAGAGTTTAAACTGACATCTAAGTGAGACAGAGACAATATGATATTTTTGCTTCAGCGTTTGTTTTTGATATAAAGAGATGGGTGCAAAGCAAGAGATGTTAGAGGAAGATAGTTTGGACTCTGAAAAAAAATTATTTTGTATTTTCTGTGTACTCAGTCTTCAACTAACAGGAGTTCCCTCCCCCAACCCCTTTAATTCTTATCCCTTTTTTCTTTGCCTTTCTGCATTGACTAGGACCTCTAGTACAATATTAAATAAAAGTGTTAATAGTGTCTAATCTTGTTTCCAGAGGAAAGCTTCAATATCTTACCATGAATTAGGATGTTTGCAATAGTGGTTGTTTCAATAGATACTTTTCAGTAGATACACATGCTTCTCAACCTCTCTGTGGTGAAGGACCAGGTTTGTTTGTTTTTAATTCCAATCCTTCGTGTACCAGTATATTTATAAAATAAGAATAGAAGGAGCCACTTTTCATTTTCATAGAAAAATGAAAACAGTATCTTAATTACAAACTCTAATTCTTCTTTGCTAGAGTCAACAGATATAAAAATTACTTTATCAAAACTATTATTGTTATAAAAGTTTCTAATACTCCCAATTTCTATACTTATCTCATTGCACACCAATAACAATCTAAGAACTGAACCCAGTCTGTGGACCAAGTTTGAGTAGCACTGCCTTGCAAGTAAGGGAATTCTCTTTTCTTCTTAGTTTTCCAAGAGTTTTATTTTTTAATTTTAAACAAATCAAACTTACAAAAAAGTTGCAAGTACGATATAAACAACTTTTCCCCTAAACCATTGGATAGTAAATTTCAGATCTGATGACTTGTCTCCCTTGAATATTTTAGGGTGTTGGAATAATCTCTTATATAATTACAATCCAACCAACAAAATCAGCAAAAATTAACTTTGATACATCACTACCATCCAGGGGTGGGGAACTTGCAGCCTCAGGGCCAGATGTGGCCCTCCAGATCCCCAAGTGCAGTCCCTCGACCGATTCCAAACTTCACAGAACATATCTCTATTAAAAGGATCCCATTTTTAAGTCTTACCAATTCTTCCAATAATTATCTAGTTGAAATTATGGATTGTATTTAATTTGGGTATCTCTCCAGTAACCTTTATTCAAAAAAGTTGCTTAGTCTTTCCTTGACTTTCATAAACTTGACACCATCAAGTGAGGTACACTTGATTGGTCCCATTACTCAGGATTTTTCATTTCATTACTAAGGTGATGACTGCCAGGATTCTTCACTTTGAAGTCACTATTTTCCCTTTGTAACCAATGAATATTTTGTGGGATGGTGCTTTGAAACCATGTAAAAATCCTATCCTCATCATACTTTCAATGTATTATTTATATCAGTATGGATTCATACATTCCTATTTCATTCAAATGTGTTACCTTCAGTTACATTCATTAATTGACGACAGGGTTTCATTCTCTTGCGCAGGCTAGAGTGCAGAGGCGTCATCATAGCTCACTGCAATCTCAAGCTCCTGGACTTCAGTGATCCTCCTGCCTTAGCCTCCCCAGTAGCTGGGACTACAGGCATGCACCCACTAAGCCTGGCTAATTTTTCTATTTTTTGTAGAAACAGGGTCTTGCTACATTGTTCAGGCTGGTCTCAAACTCCTGGCCTCAAGTGATCCTCTGGCCTCAGCCTCCAAAAGTGCTAGGATTAGTGCCAGCCATTGTGCCTGGCCTATTTATTATTTAGACACTCAAATTACCCCAGATTTAACCATTGGGATCTCCTTCAAGTGGAACATTTTGCCATATCTTCATCATTCTTTGAGTATTTCCTTGCTTTCTGGACTCATCTTCTGCTTTCCCTGCTTCAGTCCTCAAATTAGCCATTGGCGTGAGCCTCTGCGCCCAGCCTACAAGTGCTTTTCCATATCATATGATTTTCATCCTTTATCTTGTTAATGTGGTGAATTATACTTATTGATTTTTGTATGTCATAGCAATCTTGCATTCCTGGAATAAATCCAACTTTGTTATGCTATATTGTCCTTTTTACATATTGCTGGATTTGGATTTCTAATATTTTATTTGGAGTTGTGGCATCTGTTCAAGAGTGAAATTTGCTTACAGTGATCATCTTCTTCCATGTCCTCTTCCTCTTCTGCCTCTTCTTTTTCTTCTTCCTATTTTCTTTTACCTTCTCCTCTATTTCTCCTTTTCTTCCTTGTTAGGTTTAAGTTATGTTTGTTTGCTAAAATGAGATGGGAAATGCTCCCTCTTTTTCTGTTTTCTGGAAGACTTTTTTAAAAAAATAAGATTGGGCTTATTTTTTCCTTAAATATTTGGCAGAACGTAATGGTAAAGCCTTTCTACATCTGGAGGGATTTTTTTGTGAGGAAGTTTAAAATTATGGCCTTGATTTCTTTCACATATTCTATTTTTTATTATGTCAGTTTAGGAAGGTTATATTTTTCTAAACATATTCATTTCCTCTAAATTTTTAAAATGGATTTGCATGAAGTATAATATTCTCTTATTGTAGTAAATGTAGAATTTTTACTTTTTCATTCCTAACATTGATTATGATAGCTTATCTCTTTTTGTTCCGTTTAAGGGCTTACTAATTTTATTTGTCCTTTTAAAGAATCACCTTGTGGCTTTGTGGATTCTTTCCATTGTAAGCTTATTTCCTATTTATTAATTTGTTTGTATTTTTATTATATGGTGCTTTTTGTCACTTCCCTGGTGAATCCTAGCATTCTCTCCTAGACAATCTGTTCAAAATGAGAGAATCAGCTTACTATTCTGGTTCCTGTCTGTACAGGAGACACAAACTATCTCTAGTCTAGTTGGCCACCTTGATCCTATGTATGCTTCAAGTTTTAAAAATTATTCCATGTTTCTTCTCTGTTAGCTTATTTACACGTTGTCTTATTATGATGATCACTCTAAAGATTACAGCATGGATCATTGATTTATCAAAGACTAATATTAACTTTTACTTCTTCCTAATGAAAGAATCTTATAAGACTTGAATTCTATTTATCCCTTCTTATGTGCCATTTTTATGGCTCTTAATTTTT
>VBSM01001044.1:10783325-10796037 GCA_008086735.1 Cheirogaleus medius | reverse complement strand
GTGCACTGTGGGCCCGGGACGAGTTGGCTGCTAAGCAGGACAGGCAGCGGCGGCCCGATAAATGTCCTCCGCGGGCTGCATGTCATCCTCGGGCCGTAGTTTGAGGACACCTGGTCCAGATGTTACCTCAATTCATCTGTAAATATTTTAATATTAATCCTAAAAGATAAGCAATGTTGTGTTATTTTTGTTTTTGTTTTTTGAGGCAGAGTTTTACTCTGTCACCCACTGCAACCTCAAACTCCTGGGCTCAAGTGATCTTCCTGCCTCAGCCTCCCAAGTAGCTGGGACTACAGGTGGATGCCATCATGCTGGATTAATTTTTCTATTTTTTGTACAGACACAGGGTCTTGCTGTGTTGCCCAGGCTGATCTAGAACTTCTGGCCTCAAGCGATCCTCCCACCTTGGTCTCTCAAAATGCAGGGATTACAGGCATGAGCCACCACAACTAGCTAGGAATGTTTTAAAAAATAATTATCACATCTAAATAATAATCATTCCTTTAAAAAATTCGGTCAATGTTCGAATTACTTTGTTAATTTTTGGTGTAATTGTATTTAGCAATAAGCCCATGAAGTACTTTGTTCCTGAATCTCTAATAAAGAGATTCCATAGAGCAGTGGTGAAAGCCCTTTGTGACTTGGTTAGTAACCAGCCATGAAGATTTATTTTTATGCTCTTAGGCTTCTCCTCACCTATTTAAAGCCTCGTCCCCATTTTACAGTGCTAAATTCAAGTCTCATTTCTTCCATGGAGCCTGCCCTGACCACTCCTCAGATCTCTGTGGCATTTATTAACTCTCCTACTCCTGTGGCACTTGGAATTCCACATGATTGCAAATAGTGGGAGGGTTGGGATGTGTGTACTGTATATTTTGTATGCCAAACTGATTCTGCCACCTTGTGGGGAAAACAGTACCTGCCTAACTCGGGAATTTTGTGAGGGCCAAATGAAGTTATTATATGGGAACATTTCTTATAATCTATGTAGCGAAATTATAAAGAATTATAGTTACCGTTGTTAGCATAGTCAGTATATAAATTCTAGACCATAATCTCTGTGTGGGCAGAGACATAGGTTCCTAGAGCCGAGCACAGTACCTACAGCAGGCTATCAATAAAAATTTCCTGATTGAATTTATTATCTGAATGAATTCAGCCAAATTCCCTCATTCTTGTCTATCAGATAATATGAAACAGGAATGATGAAGTTAAAGACCAATAGGAAAAGGTTAAACTTTGTCACAAACTGCATTTAATTTTTTTTTCTTCCTCCCAAATCTGATAGGTTTATCTCAACATGTAGTTACCAACTATAAGCAAGTAATCCAACTCTTGGAGGAGGGAATTGCAAACAGGTAACAGGTTTGTTTGTTCCTATCATTATTTTATCCTCCTTATTCTTCCCCTTCGGGGAGTGTTTGATGACGCTTGCAATTCTTTGTCTGCAGAGGCATTCACAATCAGGAGGCCCTTCCCAGAAGAGTAATGTATGCAGGATCAATGGTAGTGACAAGATTTACTGCTCTTCTCATTAGTAATGATGCTTCAGTTTGATCTGGATATAATAATATTAGGCAGTAACCCCAGAGAAAGTATTCTATACTTTGATCAAAAACAAAGAGAAGATTCTTGCCTGCATTGTCCTCTCCTCAGGCTTGATAGATATAAGGACGAATATAGTGTAAAATATTTCATAAAACCATTTTTACTCTAGTTTTGCATACTTATAAGGTAACCCCCACAAGGCTATTTAGAATCTGCTGTGAATAACTAAGTGCTGGAGACTCTCCTAAAAGGTCTTGCAAATTGTGATGACATTCCATGCTGTTAGTTACTAGGAAATACCTAGAATGTTACTAATAAATGTCTTTTTTTAAAAAAGGCTTTTTTATAGGGAAAAGTGTTTAAGGCTCTGTATTTACCCTGTTAATAGCAGGCCCAAGCTAATTGAACATAAAGGAAAAAATTTAAATTTAACATTCTCCTCCTAGCGTTTCATGGAACTCTCCTGGAGGCACTTGCTTGTGGTTTTCAGGATATCCTGAGCTCCTTGATCTTTAAAGTGTCAGGCTTCACCATTTACTCTATTCTTGAATGACTAGACCAGTCTCTAGATTTTGACCCTTTTCATCAATTCTCTAGCTCCTATGAGAGTAGAAGTCAGTGAATGGTCTTAAGCTCAAGCACAATTGACTTAGATTTAGATAAAAGGAAGACTCTCCTGACTTTAAGGGTAACACTGGAATGGATTTCTAAGGGAGATTATGAAGTCCATCTGGCTTAAGCATGACATTGACGTAATTTGAGATCTCATTTCTAAGACCTTTCTGACGCTGTAAGATTAATATTCTATGCTTAAGCAAAACTTACCTTCTTTGTCTTTGAGACTGCTTCTCCAGCAAGATCTTTCCCTCCACTTGTCTTATTTAAATGGGTCCATCTTGGGGTTATTCTTCCAGGTTGATGACACTCCAGTATTCCTCCTTTCACTCTGATTTTTGCTTCTATGGCTTTGAAAAATGTTCTAGTATGGTTTAGTATGAAGCTGCATTCCCTTTTATTTTCAGATATCAGCACCTAAAGTGCTGCTTCTGTCCTCTTTGGACTATTCTCCTAACTATACTGGACTAAATCTGGATGTTTTATGATTCTAATCTGTAACCTCAGCACTAATATTTCTTGTGTTCTCCATGGATCCTTAGGGGTCCACCATGCATAAACAATCCTTGTCCTAATGGTTTTCCCTTATATGCACAGAATCACAGCAGCCACCCATGTTCATGAGGCCAGCAGCAGATCTCATGCCATCTTCACTATCTACTACACGCAGGTTGGTTATCCCTATGTTTGGTGAGATTTCTTCCTTGTCCCTTTTGACTATTTTCTTGTCTTCCTTCCTATTTCTTTTCCTTTCCTCCTACCCTCATATTTACAGGTCCTCTGAAATAACCTAATATTATAAAGAGGACCTACATATAATCTGTTAAGCTAGTAAGAGTACAGGCATTTCATAAAGGCTAATCAAAATATCATCTTCTTGTATTTTATATTTAATGTTTTAAAACATTTTCACATCCATGTGATCATGGGCATTTAAAACAAAATCAAACTTGAAAATAAACATTAAAATGAAGAAATTAGAAGATTCACTTCCATTATGATATAGTGAGGAGGTTAACAAATTATATCTCCCCAAAGCAACTATAAAGCTGGACAAAACCATTTCTGTGATCTGAAAATAGACTAAAGGCATATAACAAACTGAGAAGCATTTACTCAAGAAAACTACTGAATTTCAGATAAGAGCAATGCAAATGTTTGGTGTTCTGCTTTGAGCCGCTCCCATCCACCCACACTCTGATCTCTGTCAATAGGACGGTTCAATCAGGGAAAAGAAGGCCACTGCCATAGGGGTTCATTTGATTTGGAGCATTGTCAGTTAAAGTGATAATCTCTATAGCAAGCAATTAAAGAGGGCCAGTGACTACACTGGCCTCAGCTTGTGGATCTGTTTCAGGCAAGACATGAACTGACAGACTGTCGGGAGATTTAACAGGGAATTCTGGGAGGTGATACAGCCATATGGGACTTGATAAGATCCCCATGTATGTTGTAGGTTGATCAGAAGCTGTGTACATACACAGCACAGACTTAAGTGAGCCCAAGCCACCCATATAACACTGACTGAAAGAACCTGCACATATGTGCAGAGGAGGTACAAAAGGTCCCTGTGGCTAGTGAATGCTGGGGTAGTCTTAAAAATGGCCTGAATTTTTAATATTTTCTACTGCCCGCACATGGACAGAACAACCACCACCACTGCCACTGTCAAGAGAAAATCAGAATCCAGAGCTACTACAAAATGTTGTCTAAAATGTCTAGTATTCAACCAAAAATGACTAGACATATAAAAACAAAGTATGATGCAAGTGTTGGGTGGGGGGAACCAGTCAATAGAAACTGACTCTAAGTGCCTCAGATGTTGGATTTAGCATGCAAAGACTTGAAAGCAGATAATAGTCAAAGAACAGAAGGAAACTATGCTTAAGGAATTAAAGGAAAGTCTGATGACAACAACTTCATAGAAAATCTCAATAAAACGATAGAAATTTAAAAAATTTTTAATGTATTTTAGAAATTAATTTCTAAAATGGGAATTCTGGAATAAATAATTGCAATAAAAATTCACTAGTGGAACTAATAGCAGATTTGAGATGGCAGAAGAATTAGTGGACTTGAAGATAGACTAATAGAAATCATTCAGTTTGCAGAAGATAGTGTAAAAAGATTGAAGAAAAATGAGCAGAGCCACACAAACCTCTGCAACAACATTTAGTATAGCAACATAGGCATAATGGGAATCCCAGAAAGAGAGAAGACAGAATAGGGCATAAAATATTTTTTGGAAAATCATGGCCAAAAACTTCCAAATTTGTTGAAAATCATTAATCTGTAGATCTAAGAAGCTCAAAGGACTCCAGGTAAAATAAACATAAAGAGATCCACACCTACACACATCATAGTTAAAGCATTGAAAGACAAAGAGAAAATCTTGAAAATAACTAGAGAAAAATGACTCATACAGGAGAATAATTACATGATTAATGGCTAACTTCTCATCATAAACATTGAACCCCAGAAGGCAGGGTGCGGAAAGAAAACAAAACTGTCAACTAAGAATTGTATATGAAACAAAACTAGCGTTCAAAAATGAAGATGAAATAACATTCCCAGATGGAAAAAAATGAAGAGAATTTATTGCTAGCAGACCTCCCTTAAAACTAAATGAAATCTTTTAAGCTGGAAGAAAATAATATCAGAAAGTAACTTAAATCTACAGGTAGAAATGAAATGTTCTTCTGCAGGGAGACTTCTCTAAAAACAAACAAACAAACAAACAAACAAAAAAAGAAATGAAATGTTCTGGGAATGGTAAATATGTGAGTAAATATAAAAGACTACATAAATGTATTATTTCTTCTAAAGTCTTTAAGATTGTCTAAATAATTGTAACGCTAATATACATTGTCATAGACATTGTCATATGAAAATAATAGGAGGCATGAAAGGTGATATATTGGAACAAACTTTCTATATTTTACAGGAATTAGGCTAGTATTATTTTGAAGTAGATCATAAGTCAAGATGCATATTGTGATCTATAGAGTAACCACTAAGTATAGCTCAAAAATATAATTTTAAAAATCAAAAAAATACTTATTTAATGGAGAAAAGGGAGTGAAGAAGGAACAGAGGAACAAAAAAGATATGAGACATATAGGAAAAAGAAAAACAGATGCGGTTCTGAGCACATAAGTAATTACATTACATTTGATTAGACTGAGGTACAAATTGTCAGGCTGGATAAAAAGCAAGACCCAACTATGTGCTGACTGTAAGAAACACACCTTAGATCCAAAGACACAGGTTGAAAGTAAAAGGATGGAAAAAGATATAGAATGCAAATAGTAACCATAGAGAGTTGGAGTGCTATATTAACATCAGGCAAAAAATAGATTTTAAGAGAGATACTTGCTAGAGTCAGGGACATTTCATAATGATAAAGGGTCAGTACATCAAGAAGATATAACGATTATAAATGTATACACTCTGAACAACCAAGTCTCAACATACATAAAGGAAAAATTGACAGAATTGAAAGGAGAAATAGGCAATTTAACAATAGTTGGATATTTCTTTACACCACTTTCAATAATAAGTAGAACAACCAAACAGAAATCAGTGGGGATATAGATTTGAGCAACATTATCAACCAATGTGACCTGATATTTTCAGAAGAGTCTACTTTCCACTTAACATCTGCAGAATACATGTTATTTTCTGGTACTCATGGAACACCTTCCAGGATAAACCATATACTGCATAAAATTAAAGTAATCAAGATAGTATGGTATTAACGTTAAGATAGATAAATGGAACAGAATAGAGTTCAAAATAGGCCCATACATATATAGGCAACTTTATTTTTATTTATTTTTTTGAGTCAGAGTCTTTTGTCCAGGCTAGAGTACAATGGCGTCATTATAGCTCACTGAGCAACCTCAAGCTCCTGAGCTCAAGTGATCCTCTTGCTTCAGCCTTCCCAGTAGCTGGGACTACAGGCACTCGCCACCACGTCCAGCTAATTTTTTTCTTTTTTTTTTTTTTGGTAGGCACGGGGTCTCGCTCTTGCTCAGGCTGGTCTTGAACTCCTGACCTCAAGCAGTCTTCCCACCTTGGCCTCCCAGAGTGCTAAGATTACAGGAGTGAGTCACTGTGCTTGGCTGATACTGATTTTAGTAAAGTTGCAAAGGCAATTCAGTGAAGAAAATATAATCTTTTCAACCAATGGTAGTAGAATAATTGGATGTCTATATGGGAAAAAAAAACTTTGGTCTTTACTTTTGCCCTTTATCCAAAAGTTAACTCAAACTGTGTCGTAGACCTAAATGAAAAACCCAAAACTATTAAACTTGTAGAAGATAATATGAGAAAACCTTTGTGGATTAGGCAAAGGTTTTTTAGCTATGGCACTAAAAACATGAAAGAAAATACAAATTGAAATTTGGAATTGATTAAAACTTAAATCTTTTGCTCTTTTAATAATAAGACACTGTTAAGAAATAATAAGACACTTCTGAAGAAAAGCCACAGGTAGAGAGAACTTGTTTGCTAACTATACATCTGATAAAGGAACTGTATCCAGAATATATAAAGAACTGTCTAAACTCTTTATTAAGAAAATAACTGTAAACAATGGGCAAAAATTTTGAACTGACATTTCACTAAAGAAAATATACAGATGACAGCTAAGTACTTGAAAAAATGCTCAACGTTATTAGTTATTAGGGAAATGCAAATTAGAACCAAAAGAGATATAACTACCCATCTTTTAACATAGCTAAAGTTAAAAAAATACTAAATACTGGCAAGATGTATAGGAGCAGGAATTCTCATACACTGCACTAGTGGTGGCAATATAAAATGGTACAATAACTTTGGAACAGAGTTTAGCAGTTTCTTAAAAAGTTAAACATCCACCTACCATATGATCCAGCCATTCCCCTCCTAGGTATTTACCCAAGAAAAATCATATGTTTGTACAAAGACTTGTACAAAAATATTCATAACAGCTTTATTTGTAATTGCCCTGAAATGGAAACAACCTAAATGTCCATCAAGAGGTGAGTGGGTAACTATGGTATATCCACACAATGGAATACTACTCAGCAATAAAAATGAAGTGTTTTTTTTTTTTTTTTTTTTTGGAGACAGTCTGGCTCTGTTGCCTAGGCTAGAGTGCTGTGGCGTCAACCTAGCTCACAGCAACCTCAGATTCCTGGGCTCAAGCAATCCTCCTGCCTCAGCCTCCTGAGTAGTTGGGACTACAGGTGTGCATCACCATGCCCGGCTAATTTCTTTCTGTTTTTTGGTAGAGGTAGGGTCTCGCTCTTGCTGAGGCTGATCTCGAACTCCTGACCTCAAGTGATCCTCCCTCCTCGGCCTCCCAGAGTGCTAGGATTACAGGCATGAACCACCACACCTGGCCAAAAATAAAGTATTGATACATGCCTCAACATGAATGAATCTCAGTTATGCACAGTGAAAGAAGCCACCAGACATATGATTCCATTTATATAGAGATAGAATGTTGATGAGTGGTTGCTTGGAGCTGGGAATGAGAACAGAGATGAACTGCAAACAGACTTGAGGGAATTTGGGGGTTATTGGAAGTGTTCTAAAACTGGAGTTTGGTGATAGATGCATAATAACATTAAAATTTTCTAAAACAGGCCGGGTGTGGTGGCTCATGCTTGTAATCCTAGCACTCTGGGAGGCCAAGGTGGGCGGATCGTTTGAGTTCAGGAGTTCGAGACCAGCCTGAGCAAGAGCGAGACCCTCCCTCTACTAAAAATAGAAATTATCTGGACAACTAAAAATATATAGAAAAAATTAGCCAGGCATAGTGGCGCATGCCTGTAGTCCCAGCTACTCGGGTGGCTGAGGCAGAAGGATTGCTTGAGCCCAGGAGTTTGAGGTTGCTGTGAGCTTGGCTAACACCATGACACTCTAGCCTGGGCAACAGAGTGAGACTCTGTCTCAAAAAAAAAAAGGTTTTTTTCTAAAACAAAACAGTATGAAGTCCACATTGAATTGGGGGCAGGGAGGAAGAAAAGTAGTTTTATTTTTTGGATCTGATGCCCTTGAGTAGAATATACAGGGCAGAGTTCCTGCCCTAGCAAGTTAATATGCTGTGACTGAGGTTAGCCAGAGAGATAAACCTCATCAGGGCCACACATCTGCTGTGACTCTCTGCTGATAAGAGTCAGAGCTCCTGGGAGAAGAGGCAAACATTTGCCTGGTAAATTGTACTGAAATTCCTGGTGCGTGTGAAAATTGTACTCAGAGAACTTCATGGGGATTTGCCCTTATTACTTCGTGGAAGTCTGCTAGTGCTTTTTCATAATGAAATGATGATCCAGGGCCTACTGATTTTATATATATCAGATATGGAGATCTCATCTGTTTCAGAACATGTTAGAATACAGATCTGTTGAGTGAATTGGATAAAAATACAAAATATCACCTTAGTTAAAAGTGTCTAAGGGGGAAAAAATACAAATGGTTCCAAATGATAGGCTTTAAATGTGTTTTCTCCCTTAGGCGATCCTGGAGAACAACCTCCCCTCTGAAATTGCTAGCAAGATCAACCTCGTGGACCTAGCAGGCAGGTAATTGGATTTCAAAGCCAAGGGGAATTACTCCCTCAACAATGATCTTGTTCTTGCCCATTCTGTAGGGAATACGCTTGTCCAATCTTTTTCATATTTCAGTGATCTTGAGAAAATTAGAAAGGAAAAGTCTTTGAATGCTAAGAAGTTGTAGTTTTTCAGGGGCTGAAAAATTCCTCTATATCAGGGATTCTCAATCTTGACTGCCCATTAAAGTCACATGGGGAACTTTTTAAAACTCCCAATTCCTGCACCTCAGAACAAACAAATCAGATTATTAGTGAGGTTTGGGAGAATGCAGACATCAGTGTATTTTAAAGCTGTCCAGGTGATTCCAATGTGTAGGCAAGACTGAAAACCGCTGCTGTATGTGAAGGTAACTGAGTTAGCACACCTTTTTTTCTGAGTGCAGTCTCAAATTCCTCCTGGGCTCAAGTGATCCTCCTCCTGCAGCCTCCCAAATAGCTAGGACTATAGGCCTGTGCCATCATGCTTGGCTTTTTAAAAATTTTTTGTAGAGACAGGGTCTCACTGTGTTGCCCAGGCTGGTCTGGAACTCCTGGCCTCAGACTCTCAAAGTTCTGGAATTACAGGCGTGAGCCACTGCTCTCAGCCTTAATATTAATTTTATGCAGCTCTGTACATTACTTTAAAAAATATATAAAAAAGAAAAAAAAGTTTTACATGGTGGTGTGCATCTATAGCCCCAGCTACTTTGGAGGCTGAGGTGGAAAGATCATTTGAGGCCGCCAAGGCAACATAACAAGATGCAATTTCTGAAAAAAAAGTTTTAGAAATATTGTGAGGTTGAGGAGAAGATACTGCCTTTTATTAAGTATTAGAAGGAAGCATGAATTGTATTATAGTTACATAAATACCTAGAAAAAAGAAAGTCTTAGGGATAATATCACAAAAAAGTTAAGATGAAATAAGGCAAATTTTCTTTTAAAACTGCTAAATAATTAATATGGTATAGCATTTCCTTAAAAACTAAGTGCTATCTGAAAGAATAATCAGCCAATTGGAAGTGTGAATTTTTAATATTTCCCATTTACTTAAAGGAATTTGAGACTATTAGCAGTTGATGCAGATACCATAAAGCTATTAATATATGAATTTAAAACAATAAAGATAGAGGGGAAGTGAATATACCAAAAAGCTATGCTAGTATCATTACTGTAAATGAGCATTACGTTTAGCTTAAAGTGCTCTGGCAGCCAAAATGAAAACAGAAATGTAGTGAATTATTTGATTTTTATTGCCTGAGAAACTGAAGAAGGCCAGTTCATTACAAGATGGTAACATTTTTCCTGGAACTGAATTATGGAAAGAATTTATCATGTGAGTCTTTTACAACATGATGTACAACATAATAGTATCTTTCAACAGCATTATAAAAATAGTGTCTTGTTTGCTTTTGTTTTTGTTTTCATTGACTGTATTTTAGTGAAAGAGCAGATCCCAGTTACTGTAAGGATCGGATTACTGAAGGAGCCAATATCAACAAGTCCCTTGTGACTCTAGGAATTGTCATCTCCACCTTAGGTATATTGCTGATACACTGGATAATTGGAGTGGGAGGGAGACTTTGGAAAAAAAACTCATGTTTTCATTTTGTCAAAAGGGTAGACACTTTACAAGGTGCTTTTTGATAAGGTTACCTTCTGGTTTGGGGCATGAAAATTTAATATTTGTCTGTGGTTTTAGAGCACAATGTGACCATCATCCCAGCACTATCATTTCAAAAAGAGGGGATACTGAAAAATTGTGTGGCTATACACTCCATGTCTTGAGTCCAAAGTCTAATTCAGGGTTCAAACTTAAAATATCCTATCATATGCAGAAAGGGATTAGGATGTATGATACTAAAGTCTGTGTTTTCCAATCATTGTTTTAGTGTTTTAATGCATTTCTTCATAATTCCTTCTTTCTTCCACTTTTATTTTTTGTCTTTAAGCCCAGAACTCCCAAGTATTCAGCAGCAGCCTGAGCCTCAACAGCTCAGCCAGCAATGGTGGTGACAGTGGGATCCCTAGCTCTACTTCTGGGACCAGCAGTGGAGGGGGACCCTCCCGGAGACAGTCCTACATCCCATACCGAGACTCTGTATTGACCTGGCTGCTGAAGGACAGTCTTGGAGGCAACTCCAAAACCATCATGGTTGCCAGTGAGTGAGATGGCTAGAGCTGGTTCTGTGTTTCTCATTTCATCATGGGTCTCACACAGCATGGGTAATAGTAGCAAGCCAAGTGGTTAAGGACTGGGGTGGAAGGACTTGACATGTCTTTTAACTTTCTCCTTCTACCTCAGCCGTGTCTCCTGCGCACACTAGCTACAGTGAGACAATGAGCACGCTGAGATATGCATCCAGTGCCAAAAACATTATCAACAAGCCACGGGTGAATGAGGTGAGACCTTCATCAGAAGTCTGGTTTATTTTACACAAAGTTCTCCTTATCTTTCTCTAATTGATTTCTTTCTCTTTGTACTCACCCCAACTTGCCTAACTTATTCTCCAAATAATGAAGGTGGTAGAAGTCTATCATCTAATGTCATCTCCTTCTCTTATATCTGTACTGCCTGCATTCAGTAACCTTTTATGAATAATTTATTTTAGATATTTCTCTAAGACCATTTCTCTTAAGATCCCTGGTGTAACATTGCCACTCTAAGAAAGGTCATTTAAATTGTGTTGACTGCTTTTATTTTGAATTGATGTTGATTTATGCCTGTGGTTTTTTTTTTTCTATGCAAATTGACTATATTTTTTTTTATCCAAATTTCAGTTGACTATTCTGTTTAGATTAAATAGAGAGTATAGGAATTCATTGGTTTTTGAAAGCTGAATAATAATGAGAATTTTCCAAATGTTCCTTATCTCCTTCGCAATTTCAGCGAAAAGCTCAAGCAAGAGGAGGGATCACAGCTGGTGGCCAGACACATGTATATAGCCTGTACATGGACTGTTTTACAAGGCAGTGTGACTAGGCGGGTATTACGTTTAGTCACATTTCTCTGGGTATGAAAAAAAAATGTTTAGTCACAATACAGTAAGATTAGTATCTCCTACCTGTACATTGTGTTACCAGCTTGACCTTCTCCTCTAAGGCCATGATTCTCAAACTTCAGTGTGTATCAGAATCACCTAGAGGGTTTGTTAAAACACAGCTGAGCCCCAGCCCCCAAGAGTTTCTGATTTAGTAGGTCTGGGGTGGGGCCAAATTTGCATTTCTAACAAGTTCTTAGGTGAAGTTGATGCTGTAGATCTGGGGACCATATACAGGGAATGACAGTGACTGCTTTAGAAGTTACTCCAAAGGACTAATCAACTTCTTCCAAGTTCATTGCATGTAGCATTTCATAGCTGGGTGAAACCTGATACCAATCAGTGGTGACTGAGTTCTCTATGTTTCAGGATGCTAACGTAAAGCTGATCAGAGAGCTCAGAGAAGAGATTGAAAGACTGAAAGCCATGCTGCTGAGCTTTGAACTGGTATGCAGGCAATCAGAACTCTGCCATGCTTAAGTGAAGTTCTCCTCCTGAGCCCTTTTTCTTCTGCATAGAATCAGGGCCCTGCTGCATTCCATGTTGTTTAACACTCCTGGAACAGAGGCAGGAGCAAAGGCAGGATAGGGGAGTTCTCTGATTTCTCTGTGTAATTTCAGATGGAGCGGGCTGTTTCTCACTATATCATCTTTTGTCCAAAGGGCATTTGCCTGAATGGCCCTTGTTCTGTTTGGGCAGACATGAGGAATGGGGTCATCCAGAAAAATTTCTTTGAATTCTCCTCCTTTGTGCCAATATAATCTCAAATGTTTAGGCTCCTGATTTATTCCTGATTTTAATGATAAAAATCTTTCCTTTATCTGTACCTTATATTCCTTCACAAGTGTAAGGGTGGGACCCACCTGAAATTCAGACCAGGAAAATATCAAAGCCCCTCTCTCTCTCTCTCTCTCTCTCTCTCTCTCTCTCT
>VBSM01001044.1:10753136-10783138 GCA_008086735.1 Cheirogaleus medius | reverse complement strand
TCTCTCTCTCTCTCTCTCTCTCTCTCTGCAGAGGAACTTCAGTTCACTGAATGATGAAAAGGATGAAGATCTGAAGGAACTGCTTTTCCAAAATGAATTGAAGGTGGGTGTGTTGGGTGGACTCAGCTGTGCTTTATATCACCCTGAGCTCCCTCCATTATTCCTGAGCCAGGGCTGCTTCCTAGGCAGGGCAGAGAGGACTATCTAGTTTTAAGACAATTTTTGTCTCCTTTGAGCCTTGAAGCGGGAATGTGTTTGCCTTAGGGACTGGTAAATGGCCTTCTGACTTTCTGATTTGTTCTCTCAGGGGTTCATGATAACTCTCTTTGGATAGTGAGAGTAGCCTTGGGGTGGGGGCGGACAATCTATTTTCTAGTCAGTAAATCAGTCAACCAACATATATTCATTGCTTCAGCACCAAATAGGTGCTCAGCATGATGCTGCAAGAGATACAAAGAAGTCCCTGCCCTCAAGTGACTTGCAGTCTAGTTGGAAACACATTTAGAGAATGGTGTGTTTCAACTATATGATCTATTCAAAAAGAGTTTAGGGAAGAAATAAATCATTATGGTTTGGAATTTTCTGAGAAGACTTCATTTGCTGGAGCCGGAAGGCAGAGAACTGACCTTGAAGTAGCCCTTGAAGGTTTGATAGGTTTATTAGGGACCAGTGGTAAGAGTGAGGGAGGGAAAACATAAGCAGTCTTGGAACTTGTGGAGAAAGAAGTGGTAAGAGAGGCTGTGTGGAAGCACACACTGTGAGGAAGGCTAAACTGGCTAGAATGGGTGTTCATGGTAGACGGTAGTGGAGGTAAGGTTAGGGCCAGTTTGGAAGGTTGGAACTTGATGCAAACAGGATTTATAGCTTCTTGAATCAGGTTGGTGACATCATAGAAGAGTATCTTGGGGAAATGTATGTAGGATGAATTGAAAGCTGGCGGGGGGACCCTAGAAGTAGGCAGACCAACCAGGAAAGAGACTGTTCTTATAACCTAATGAGGGCACGGACAGTACATTTGGGAAGAGTAGACTAAATGGTGGTTCCCAGAGACATTTAAAAGGAAGAAATGGTGGGCATTTTTTTGGTCACAGGTTAAATTTAGATCCTACAACCAAATGTCCCAATTTCAAGTATTCTATTGCATCATCCTTAGATGTTATTCGAGTATTCTGGCCATGTCATTGTACTGATACCCTAAGTAAACTTAAGGACTATATTATACATCCAGAAGTTTCTCAAAAAATTTTTGTTTAGCCATGTATTCTGATTTTTAGTTGAGAAAATACCATCCCTCTGTAACAAGGGATGAAGTAGAAGAGCCAAAATCATTCCAAGCCCATTAGCATTTTGCATCATATAGGCCAGCAGCCTGGACATGAATCTGCCCCTTGCTGGCTGTATGACCTTAGGCAGAGTAGGAGTGAATAGTGGAAGCCGGCCAGAGGGGCAGCTGTGCCAGGCTGTAAGGCAGAGTGCCCTGCCGCTCACCAATGCCAGGGGTCCCAATCCAGCCAGCTCTTTATAGATACCCTGTATTCTCACTGGTTTTCAGACTTCAACTCAGTGATTGTAACTTTAAAACAGTGTTTCTAGAGTACATAAAATACTTGTCCCTAAACATGGCATAAGTTTTTTTCTGAAGTATTCCCTTTTTGAGAGAAGTACTTAACCTGAATCTAATTTTTTTGAGCTTCCTCAGTTCTTCCATTCTCAGGATAAGCTTCCTGCCTACACATCAGTTTCCATCAAAAGAGGAAAAAGGACCCTACGTTCAACACTGTTTGTTCATGTCCCTAAGGTAGTTGTAGCTTAAGGCCTCCAAGCCTAGGTATGTTTACTTTTAAAACTCTGTTCCTGATACATAGTAAGCACTCAGTATTTTATTGTTGTTATTGGTATTTATTACGTGGTTCCAGATCAGTTCCATATAGTCTTAATTTTACCTGGGGAGATTCCTTGTAGTGCTTTGTGGGTCCTTTAGCCATGTGGAAGCTTATAACTTAAGGCATTGCACCTTGGGAAAGAAGTGTTAGGTCATAAAAGGATTCTCAAATATGGATCACATAGAAGTGGGGTGGGAGAACGGGAAATTAGAAACAAAGATGTCTAACATCCCAATTAATTAAAAAAAGTTTTAATAACATTTATGGCTTTTCTAATTATTAATACATGCTCATTGCAGAAAACTTTACAAATGACATTTACTGAAGGAGCTTCTGTTTTTAAAACTGACACTTGCTTATTGAAAAAAAACTTGAAAAACAAAGAGCTCTCAGTTAGAGGAGGTACATGGGTCTCTGTGGGGCTTTGAATAGTAAAAGCAAGGATCATGAGAAAGTAATACCCGGGGGAAGCAGGTCAGGATGATCTCTGACCTTTCGTCAGCTTCTCATGCTGAGTGTCCAAGATCACCTCCTGTGCCTCTGCAGATAGACCAGATGACTAAAGACTGGACCCAGAAGTGGAATGATTGGCAGGCCCTCCTGGAGCATTACGGTGTGGACATCGACAGGAGGAAGGCTGGAGTGGTCATTGACTCCAGCCTGCCACACCTGATGGCCTTGGAGGATGATGTGCTCAGCACAGGTGTTGTGCTCTATCACCTCAAGGTGAGGAGGCTGGTGTACTCCTTTTCTTCTTGAGCCACTGGCCCCAGAAGTCAAGGAGGGAAAAGCCAGGGGCAGCCACTGTGTTTCTGTGAAATGGCACAGCTGCCACAGAGCTGCCTTTAGGTTTGCTCTCGGGAAACTGGTCTAGATGACAAGTTGTGATGTTTTGCTTTTGCAAGTATATAGACTAGAAGACTGGAAGTCAGAACAATCATTTGTTTTTCAACTGCTGCTACTATTGTTCTTATATAAATTACTTTTGTTCTCTGTGCCTTAATTTCCTCATTTTAAAGAATGATGCTTCTCATATTCCTTTTCTGGCTTCCTACAGCCCAGTGATACAGTCATGGAAAGTGATGTCCTAACCTCAAAATACTGTTAGTGCTCCTAAACTCTGCAAATACAGGCTGCTCAAAGGCAGCTTTCAGAGACTAAAGGGGAAATTCAGAAGATTTGAAAGTTTTTTTTCTCACATTTCCCCACTTCATTCAACCTCAAATCAACAAAATATGCACATCCCACTTCTCCATCACTACATTTACCTGGAAAAGAAAAAGGGAGAGAGAAAGTTAGATAAAGGAAACTTAAAGCATGAGGGAAGAGTCCAGAGGGTTGGGGTACAGGGGTAGGTGGGACAACATGCATCTATCTAGAAGAAAATAGATTGAAGTTAAGGCTTTCCAAATAGGACCTGGCTCACCTGGCTCTTTGTCACCAAATGAGGCTAGTCCTCATTTCTAATTGAAGCAGTTTTGAGAGTTAGTGACTCTTGGTATATAGTCTTGTATTCTGTGCTAATCAAATATGTCTAACTGTGGGAGGACAGTTCCTATGGATGGTAGAACAAACTTCACATGACCAAAATCCCTGTGCTTACTGAACATCTAATTTCGATTCTCATAATTGTCCCCAGATGATGTTTAAAAAGAACAAAGAAAGAGTTTATGGGGGATTTGTAATGTGCTGTTATCCCTGGAGAAATTAGGCTCCTAATGCTGCAGAGCATATGGAAGTGAGATGTCAGCAAAGCTCATCTGCGTTCTAGGGATAAGCCCTTAGGGAAGTTGTCAAACTGAGCCTCTCAAACAGAAAGTTAAAAGTAGCTTATTTTCTGGCACAGTGGGCATAAATTATTTCAGTGAAAATGCCTCAGGCAGAAGTGGCTGTCTACTTTTACCCTGGCAACATCTAAATACCGAATGGCTATATAGATCTTTCCATTAGTCAAAACCACAAAGAGAGGTTGGGGGTCAGGAAGAGACCAGATCAATTAAAATGGTCAATATTTGAGTAGAACTGATTTGATGGTATTGATTGGGTGTGGAATGAGCAGACGAAGCTAGAAATCAAGAGGGTTAAAGGACATGAATATTAGATTGAATTATAGACACACAGACTAGCGATGACCTCATCTGAACTAGGATTGCTGATTTTGTTGCTTAATACATAGTGAAGATTTTCATCCCTCCTTGGTGCGTTTCCAGTGGACCTGGGTGATGAGATTTTAGTCTATTTCTAATCTTGACATTTCTGCCTTTTATGTACCCATTTTTTCCATTTTTGTTTGTTTAGATATTAGTTTACGTAATAGTATAACAGTATTGGTCCAAGATTCCCTGTATTATTATTTATTTTGCCAAATTGGTTGTAGACCTAGAACTAGTCTCTGGCAATATCCTGGGAGCCATTTTCCCTTGGGTCACCTTGGGAAGTTCCTTGGGCAGGAAGTGGGCAGAGGGGAGGACAGATGGAGCACAGCTTACTGACACCCTGAACTTCATCCTCATAATTGCCTTTATGCCACTAATTCTCCCTGCATAAAGAGGCATGGGGGGCAGAAAACATAGGCACCGACTCAGTCCTTGTTATCTGAGAGGCCGTCACTTTTTTTGTGTGGTTTCTGCCCTGAAATCTAGATGTTATGATGTGCTGTGGCCTTTATCCTTTATGGAGGAATGTGCCTCATGTTACAGCTGTCTCTGAACTCAGATGAAGGGTTTTGGCCTTTTTCCCTTGAACTGCCCTCTGCTTCTGTTGACAGCATCTGTGGAGGCTGGCATCCATTGACGCCTGTGGTCCTTAGTGGCTGAGCGGGAAAGGCTGGACTCTGGCTGTTTGTGTGTATGCAGGGAAGAGGGGCAGAGGGGGACACAGTGAGGCCAGAGCCTCATTCATTTCTTCCAGGATTCTTCCTTCTTACAGGCTATTTTGGGGTACTGCAAGGACCTCCTTGCTATGGCTGCTGACAGTGAAGCCTAGTGGAGAACTCTCTGGCCACCCTGAAAACATTAGTCACTGGGAAGGTGGTATAGTGAGGTTGGAAAAGCATGGGTTTTGGACCCAGAGAGACCTGAATTCTGGTCATAGCTACCCTATTCGGTATGTGGGTTTCTTGGGCAATTTATCCTCTGTAAGCTTCAGATTCTTCTATATAAAAAGGAGATGAGCCTATAATTCTAGCATTTTAGGAGACTGAGGCAGGATGATTGCCTGCGACTAGAAGTTTGAGACCAGTCTGGATAACATAGAGAGACCCTGGTTTTACAAAAAATAAAAAAAATCAGCGAGGTATGGTGGTGTGAACCTGTATTCCTAGCTACTTGGGGGACTGAGACAGGAGAATCCCTTGTGCCCAGGAGTTCAAGGCTACAGTGAGCTATGATTGCACCACTGCACTCCAGCCTGAGCAACAGAACAAAACATGTTTTGCAAAAAATAAATAAATAATACCTACATTTTGCATTGTTTAAGGTTTAAATAATGATATCTATAAAGCACTTAGCATAATACCTGTGACATATTGAATGGTTATTCAATAAATGATAAAGACATATCTAAAATCTAGCACCTCTGTTGCTGCATTGCTGCCTTCTTCAAATAGGGCCATGTGGTCTTAAGCACATTTGCTGTAATCCAAGGGCCAAAAGGCCTTGTCTTCTACTAACCCAGTGATTTATGTGTACTAACTCCAATTTCCCCCTCCTCTCTTATACTCTTTTCCAGTTCTTTTTTTAGAAGTGCTTTTCTCCTATTTGTGCTTTTACCCTTCTTAGAATCTGGTGTCTATTAAACTTCATCTGCGGACCAAGAAGGTAAAAATCCTGTGTTTCTATAAATCTTCATAAAATGCTTGTCTCTTTGAGACTTACTACATCAAACTTGTACCATGCTTAGCCCCTTGGGGGAAGCTATGTTTGGATGCTCACTTCCTCAGACTAGAGAACTTCTGACTGAATGATGGCTGTGGCTATTCCCTAACTTCAGGCTACGGGACAAAACGGAGTTTGCTAAAACTTGTTGGACTTTGCAAGTGGCTGGTGCTGCTTTGTCATGTATTTTTTAATTTTTTACCTCTGGCTTCTCAGGGGCTTCCTGGGCTGCAGAGTAAGTAGGAAGAGGGTCAGAGCAGCTGGGGCCAAAGTTGGAAAGTGGCACAGAAAAGGCTGGGATGATAATGGGAGGACAGTGATAACACTCGACTGTGGAGTTTCCTTCAGGGGCAAGGCTGTGTCCCTTTTTAGTCTCATTAAAATGGCTTTTTTTTTTTTTTCCTGTAGGAGGGGACAACAAAAATAGGAAGGAGTGACTCAGACCAGGAACAGGACATTGGTAAGTGACAGAATATGGGTCTGACACTTGGGGCAAGTATTTGTGCCTGAAAGGTTTCTTTAGAGGAATCGTATACTCTGAGAGGAGGGAATTTTTGAAGTATTATATTAAGGGTCTGCTGCTAGGTTTTGGGTCTGGGATCTGATAGGAGACCCACACAGTGGGAGGATTTCAGGTCTGGGTAGTTTCAGGTGGTGGCTCTTCCTCTCTTGTTATGGTGGGAGACCTTCGAAATGTTGGATTCTGATCCCACAGAAAGAATGGAGGGGGTGTTTCCCTGGGTTGTCCCCCGATCTGAGTGACCACTGTCTCTTCCGCAGTCCTGCAGGGTCAGTGGATTGAAAGAGACCACTGCACTATCACCAGTGCCTGTGGGGTAGTCGTTCTCCGGCCTGCCCAGGGGGCCCGCTGCACAGTCAATGGCAGGGAGGTCACCGCCTCCTGCCGTCTCACTCAAGGTAGGACTGTCTACAGCCCTGTTTGTACCAGGTTGAGTGATGGACCAGCTGTAGTCTCAGGGGCCCAGAGAGCTCAGTGAAGCAGGCTTTAAAGTTGGATCACTCAGCCTCCGCACCCAGAGATTTGAAGATTTTCTAATGTGATTCTGTTCCCTTAAATGAGCCCCAATTCCAGAGCCCCAGAGTGAAGAATGACCCTCTGAAATTTGTACCTGTGTTCATTAGCTCTGTGTCCTTGGGAAGGGCTCTGAGCTGACTCTCCTCATCTGTAAATTGGAGATAATAATAGGATCATTGTCAGGATTGAATGAACCTCATCTATGTAAAGTTCTTAACAGTATGCTTGACATTTAGGAAACACCCATTGTCATTTCTGTCACTGTCACTACTATTATTAATCTATTCACATTCTGTTTCCTTTGGGACTGAGCTTAGATTCCTCCTCTTCCATGAAGCTTTGCCTGATTACTCCACCTGGAACTCATCTTTTCCTTGGAGTACTAGAGCTCCTCCTATTTTATTAATTCAATATGTATGCTGTGAGATATATTATTAATATCACTCAGCTAAATGATCAATTATTGAGGGCATGACGCTGTCTCACGGAACAGTGTCCTGTAGATAGTATGTATTCAAAACATGATCTGTTTATTGAATTCTCATTTGTCTCTGTGCTACAGGCGCTGTCATAACTCTGGGGAAAGCACAGAAATTTCGATTCAACCACCCAGCAGAGGCTGCTGTCTTGCGGCGGCGAAGGCAGGTTAGCACAGTTGTGTTTTCTAGGTTGTTGTTGGCCTCCCTGATTCTCATTTTTAGAGGAAAAACCTGAGCCTTATCTGGTTCTTTTGGGCTGGGAGTGATGACAGCAGTCTCGCTGTGCTTGCTTTCTCGTTCCAGGTTGGAGAGGCTGTAGGTGGCAGTGGCTCTTTGGAATGGCTGGACTTGGATGGAGATGTCACTGCTTCTCGGCTTGGTCTCTACCCTTTGCTTTGGAAGGAAAGGTGAGAAACAGCTGCTCATACTGATGTGGAACCACTGGGTTTGCTTCTCAGTTCATTACAACATGAAGCAGGGAGGTGATTAGTGTAGCAGACAAGATCTGAGTGAGGTCTGATCTGAATCAATGCAATTTGAAAATGCTAAACTAGCGGCTGAGTTTGTAGTTGGCAGGGAAGTGGTCTTGGCCATCATTCATTTCCTCTGGTATTTCAGCTTTCTTCATCACCTAAAGAGGTATATTATTTGATATTCCTATGGCCACTTTCTTGTCACAACAAGATTTAACTGTGATGTATTTGCAGATATCTTTGATACTGATTCTGACCTTACCTCCCTATATCTGTCTTTAAATTCTGGCCTGCCTAGTGTGAGCTCATAGTGTATGTCAGTTAGCTTCCAGAACTTAAGACTTCCTCTGAGTTTTTAAAAGATAGTGTGTGACTGATAATTCTTTTTTCCCTCATAACCAAGAATCTGGACTTGTACATAAGAAGCACAGGAACTATTGGAACAATATGAAAATAGCTTGGGGTTCTGCCCTTTCGTACCCATTTCGCCTACTCTGTGATTAAGGCCTTTAGTCAGAGTTTGATGCGTGATTGATGGTAACTACTTTATTACTTCATAGTCATACTTCATCCATTTCCTCATAGAACCACCTTCCCAGATCTAGATGCCTTGCAGGCTGGATGCTGGGAATCCTTCTTATCCCATTAGTCACATAACCTCTGCATTAGGGAGTTCCTGTAGGACTTGGTACCTATGACGTCACTGGCATTGGGAGCTGCCATGCACCTTCTGCACAGGGTTCTTGGTAGAGTTATGATGGCCCGTGGTCCCTTGGTTCCTTGAGAGGGATCTGGCTGCTCTTTCATCAGGCCAGCAGCATTTGATGGCAGATGAAGAAGACAGTCTTGGGTCTGAACTTGGTAGTGAGGGATGTTGGTTACAGGAGCAGAAGTGCTCTGATTTGGGGAGCATGAACAGCGGGCAAGTCCTCACAAGAGGGCTGCCAAGGGTTGAAGGACACTACAACAGAAGTTTAGTGGAGGAGGGTCCTAGTGCCAAGAGCTCTATGGGGTGAAGGGTAAGTTAGAAGAGGTGACATAGGGTGGAGAGTATAATGGCCAAGGCAGACTCAGGACTGAGGCTGGAACTTTGTCAGAGTGGCCCTCCCTTTTTATAGTGAAGTCAGGAGGTCCTGTGTTAGGTAAGGTTTGTTTTGGGAAGACTCACTGAAGGTCTTTTTTTTCTCTCACAGTTCAGAGTTTTACAGAATATACTGCGACTTAAAGAGCCATGGATGTGGAAGGAGCTATATTGCAATTGGACAAAACTGTTCCACATCCTGGCTATACTACATAAAAGCTGTGTGACAGCCTGAACAAGAGCAAGACTCTGTTCCTACAAAAAATTAAAAAATTAGCTGAGTTTGGTGGCACACACCTGTAGACCCAGCTACTCAGGAGGCTGAGGCAGGAGGATCGCTTGAGCCCAGGAGTTTGAGGTTGCAGTGAGCTATGATGACGCCACTGCATTCTAGCCCAGGTGACAGAGCAAGACCCTATCTCAAAAAAAAACAAACAAAAAAAAACTGTGTAACCTTAGGCAAGTCACTGAATCTCTGAGCCTGTTTTCTCATCTCTGAAAGAAGGATATTACCATCTCTTTCCCAGGGATTCTTATGACAAGTATTGAAAGAGCAAGTGTATGTGTGCAATGCTGACACACTCCACAGTCCCCACGGTTGGGAGGCTCTGAGGAGGAGCTGCCCAGGAAGGCTCCCTCCCTTTCTCTTTCCTGTCCTCTGTTCTCAGCCTAGCTGACCCATCTACCCCACAGTACACTGTGGTCTCCTCTTGCCTTTTAAAAGTCTTGTATGGCTCTCTAGCCCCATGAGCACTGACATGACCTTTCAGAAACACCAAGAATATGCCCTTTCATTCAGTGAGGACAGAGAGAGGGATTTCAAAATCAAGGCCTCTTCCACCCACTGCCTCCACTATTCAGCCCCAGTACTAGGAACCTGTAGGTTGGGCTGGTCCTGCCCAGCTACCATAGCCAGCATCCGTGTGCCGGCCCCTGGTGGAGGTGGTGTGGTGTGGTACTCAAGCCTGTGATTGGGCAAAATGACCAGGTAGAAGAACCCATAAGAGCAGAGAAAAATGCACGTTGCCAGCTGGGCTCCCAGTCTGGATTTGTAGCTGTGCGTCCGTGAGAGTCTCTCCCTCTGCTCTCGGATGGGCTTGGCTCGAAAGCCTCCTCTGGTCCTAGGCTTTCTTTTCCTCATTTCTCCCTCTGGAGGAGCATTTGATGGGCCTACAAAGCTGGAGCTGACTCCAGAGCTGGGGGAAATTGGCAGTCTGCTCTTTGTTGCTTGCAGCAGTAATCTGGACCAGAGAGGAATTTGTCCTTGAATATCATTGCCTATGTTCTTGGCATTTTCCCATTTGGAATTTTAGGGGCTTAACCTTAAGTGCCTAGAGCCCGGGAGACACTATTGCTGCTGCCGCTGCTGCTGCGTTAGTAAATAGACGCTGCTGCATTCTGCTGCAGAAGCTGCCAGACCCTGAGGCAGCAGAAGAGGGCTGCGAAAAGAAGAGGGAGGAGGGCGCAGTGGAGTCCTGGCAGCGGGTGACCAGGCAGCAGCTGGGGGATGCTGGAGCCACGGAAGATGAAGGGCAGTCATCTGATAGAGACAGGGGTCCCTTGGCTGGCAGGTAAATGAAGACTTGCTCTTTGTAATCTACCCAAACATGTAGCATAAGGTTGCTATTTCCTTTTTCACTTGCTTTCTGGGAATTTGACTAATGTGCTTAGCAGAGGGAACCATTCTGTCTGACTGTGGCATCTTGGGTGATCACCCCAGACACCCTCTCCTTGCAGGTCCCAGTGTTGCTATGAGGGAAACTGTATCATAGCTGCCGATTTCCCAGAGGAAAGGTAGAGGGAATGCTCTCCTAGGGAGAAGCAAATTGTAAATCTGAAGGTTGGGGAGACAGCCAGAGAAGGAAACTAAGTGATCTCAGGGAATTCAAAATAAAGGTCCCTTCCCTGCCTGTTGCATCTGGTGGTTGGTGGGTCTTAGCTGGGTTTATCTAGGACCCTCTGATGGACCTTCAGCCATTTCTGTGGTCAGACAAAATTTGTAGCAGTACACAGGCATGATACATATTAATAGATGTACAAAATGTTTCCCATTAACTGTTTTTTCTATTTTTTTGGCATTAACTGATTTTCTATTCCAGTTGCTATCCCTAGCTTCTGCCACACATGTGATAGAGGATACCTTTCCCCTTTATGTATGTTCCAACTGTGTGTATTTGGCCTTTTGCCACAGCAGTCAGCACCAGTCTTCCACTGAGTACACCTGCTCAAGTATCTGGGCCTGTCTTTGTCCTTGGACCCATTGCAGACTGAATCACCTCACAGCCTCCCTCCCAGGGAAGGGACTGTGGTTGTGTCAGCTCCCACTCCTACTCCCCAGTCTGCCTATTCCACCCTTCCTTCTCCAGCTATCCATCTTTCACTGTCCTCCCAAGGCTGCATTTTGAGATCTTAACTTCTTTTAAGACAGGGGTGGCAAACTTTTTCTGTAAAGGGCCAGACAGTATTTTAGTCTTTGTGGGCCATATGGTCTCTGCTACAACTACTCAACTTTGCCAGTGTGGCAAAGCCAGTGTGCAAAAAGCAGCCTTAGATAATACATCAATGAGTGGGTTTAGCTGTGTTCCAGTAAAACCTTATTTATAAAAACAGGCAGCAGACCAAATTTGACCCACAGGCTCTAGTGTGTGGGCATCTGCTTTATTTTTAATTAATTAATTAATTATATTTATTTATTTATTTATTTGAGAAAGGGTCTTGCTTTATCACTAAGGCTGGTAGGCAGTGGCACCATCATAGCTAACTACAACCTCAAATTCCTGAGTTCAAGGGATCCTCTTGCCTCAGCCTCCCGAGTAGCTGGACTACAGGCATGCACCCTGACTCCTGGCTAATTTTTCTATTTTTAGTAGAGATGGGGTCTTGCTGTGTTCCTCAGGCTGGTCTTGAATTCCTGGACTCAAGTGATCCTCCCACCTTGGTCTCCCAAAACTCTAGGATTACAGGCATGAACTATTGTGCTACTGCGCCCAGCCTGGACCTCTGCTTTGATACTCTGTGATTTCATTCTGCTCTTACAAAGTGGTAATTCTCTTAAAAAGAGTGAATCCCTGTAGTACACTGCTCAAACTGCCTGAGATCTGGTTCTAGCATCAAACCACTAATTGAGCCTCTTCAAGCCTTTGAGTCATGATGTTCTGGGATTGCAGAGGGCCGAGTGCTGGATGAGGCAGGTCTGATTCTGGCTTTGTCGTTAGCCTCTAGCAGAATCTGACTCTTCCCAGCCACTTCCCTCCCGTACCCACCCTGGAGTGCTCATACATTTGGCTCCTTTAGAAACCTGGATGACAGGGCTGGAGATACCCTGCAGAAAAAACATTTGAGGTATTTGCATAGAAGACCATGCGTGACCCCAAGGAAAGGTCAGCAAGTAGTTAGAAGCTATCAGTTTTCAGAAGAAGCCTCTGACTCATCCATAGTCATATGGAAACCTGGTGGCTGAGTAAGGCATGACTAGAATCTAGAATTCTTTGTAAACTTTTTATTATGGACAATTTTGAATACAACACAAATTATCAACTCTTGGCTAGTTTTACTTCATTTTTATCTACACTCACTTTCCCCTAATCCTCTCCACTGGATCTAGACAAATTTATGACATATTTCGCCAGTAAATGCTTCAGTATTATGTCTGAAAGATATAGCAGAGTCTGAAACTCTTGATTCTATTCCAGGGCTTGTCCACTGAGGACAGCCCTTGAGTGGAGACCAGCTCTCTTCTGGGTCTCCTGCCACGCACACAGGTGTAGTGTGCATGTAAATTCTCTTTCCCCCCTGGGTCGGCTGCCTCTTACTGCCGGGTCACAGAGGATTTCTGTTTCAGGGAATGGAGGTGCAGTAGTAATCTCTGAACACATAGGGGAGAATTTCCATTCCCATAGTGTTTCTGGAGTTTCTTCTCTACTTAGTATTTCCAGCAGATTTTTAGAAGATACCTTTTTATTCTTTTTTTAGAGGACAAAACTTCTTAATTTTAATCAAAAAATACTTTTGTGTATTTTTAAAAACAACCTTCCTGGAGATTTTCCTTAACCAAAATGAACTTGTGTTTCTGCTAAACCCACAAATCTAAGAATATGCCAGCTTAATGACAGCTCTCCCCTCCTACACTGTGACATCACGAGCTGCCTGTGACACCATGCCTGTTTGTCCCAAGTTGCCAGAAGTCCAAAGCCTTCTCTACTTCGTTGAATTCAGGGGCTGTCTTGGAGGGGCTTAGACTGCCACCAGTTTGTCTTGACCTTGGTTTGCATTTCCTCTTGGGTAACCCCGGATGCTTCTGTGACAGGAGAGTGCTTGAAGAGCAATGTGACGAGGACCATCAGCCACCAAGGGATGGAGAGACGTCCTACAGGGCCCAGATTCAGCAGCAGCAGTGCTATGTGAACGATTTGAGGCAACAAATCCTAGCAGGACAGATTAGAGCTGAGAAGGAACTGGAATTTGACCAGGCTTGCATCAGCCAGCAGATTAAAGAAAGTAGGTACCCACCATTTAAAGTGTCTGCCTCGCCTTCTCATTTCTTCCTTTTCATGCTGCCCCAGCCTTCTGTATTCTCTCCTTTGTTTTCTTTGTGATATGATGGAACCTTTGGTATTAGGTGTTCTTTCCCATCTTTCAGAGACAAGAGGCTCTTACAAGGGGGCTAGAAGCAAGAATAAGGAAGCTGACTTCCTTATTGCCCCTCAGAGTGGGGGGCCTCCTACTCACTCCACTTGCACATTTGTCCATGCCTTGCTGCCTGCCCTAGCATGTGCCCACTCTTGTGCTGAGGCCCCATAGCCCTGCAGCCCTCATCCTGCCACATCGCCCTGGCCAGCTCTTTCACTCCACACAGGTCTAGCCATGGCCAGAGGTGTCTGAGTCCAGGCAGCCACAGGCAGGGAGGAAGGTGCTGACCTTTTCTCTTGGTGTTTTTGGTTCCCAGATCAGCAGTGGCTACTCAGAGAAGAGACCTGGCTGTCTAGCTTGCAGCAGCAGAAAGAAGACAACCATGTAGCAGAGAACGAAGTTGAGGCATCTGTGGCACCTGATGTTTGGCTCCAGACAGATCCTGAGACTCAACCATCCCCACTTGTCCAAAGCCAGAAGAGGGTGGTACAACTGCAGCTCCTGCGGAGACATGCTCTTCGAGCCGCAGAACGGAATGTCCGGCGAAAAAGTGTCTCATTCCAGCTAGAGAGAATCATCAAGAAGCAGAGATTGCTGGAAGCCCAGAAGAGACTGGAGCAGCTCAGGGCATTGTGCTGGCTGCAGGATGACGGCACCCAGAAGTCCCCATACTGGGTCCCCAGCCCTGATGCTATGGTTCCAGGGCCTCCATGTAGAGGCAGATCGACAAATTACAGTTCTTTGAGCCGCCCAAGGCTCTGCAGCCAGCGCTCGCCCCAGCTACACAGGTACGGCCCATGGTTGCCACCTGGAAGCACTTGGCTAAAGTGTGTAACATTGTTGCCCAGGCAATGTTCTTTACTCCCCAGTGCCTCAGTTTCCCCCATCTGCGAAGCGAGAGACAGGTGTACTCCTCTCTCCATTATCACTTTCCCCTCCTCTGACTACTCCTCTTCCTTCTCTATATCTTTTCAGACTCAGGCTTCTCCCTTACTCCTTACTCTCAGAGTAGTGATTCTGGCCTCTTTGATGCTGTCTTCTGAGCAAGGCTCTCAGCTGCTCTTTAGACCTGGACTACCCATATACATTCCCTGTATGTCCTGCGTATCCCACCTCAGTCTCCTCCTGCTTCAAACCACACTTCTTCATTCCCACACTGCCTCCCGCTCTCTCCTCCTTGCCTTGCACTTTAAGTCAGCTTCCTGGCCCCACCTCCCACCTGGTGAGTGAGTACATCTTTTTGACTCCCAGGTTCATGTTAGGATCATCCTTATTTCTTTTCTCCATCACTCCTTACATGCAGTAAAGTGTGTGTGGGAGATTATGTTATCTCCCGAACTCCTTGGACCAGAGGCCTGTATCTTAGATCTTTTTTTAGCCTCAGGGCCTCTGCAGGAGGTTCATAATCCATGTCTCTTGGCATTGTTTGCTCACCTCTCTGGTCTTCAGGGTACTAGGTGGACTTTTTTTTTTTTTTTTTGTGACAGAGTCTCACTCTGTTGCCTGGGCTAGAGTGAGTGCCGTGGCGTCAGCCTCGCTCACAGCAACCTCAAACTCCTGGGCTCGAGCAATCCTCCTGCCTCAGCCTCCCGAGTAGCTGGGACTACAGGCATGTGCCACCATGCCCGGCTCATTTTTTCTATATATTTTTAGTTGTTCAATTGATTGCTTTCTATTTATAGTAGAGACGGGATCTCGCTCTTGCTCAGGCTGGTTTCGAACTCCTGAGCTCGAGCGATCCACCCACCTCGGCCTCCCAGAGTGCTAGGATTACAGGCGTGAGCCACCGCACCCGGCCTAGGTGGACTTTTTAAAACCTTTTTATCATGAAAAAATTTTAAACATACGCAAGGGTGAGAGAATAGTATACTTATCACCCGTATTCAGCAATTATCAGGATTTACTACACTTGCTATGTCTCCCCATCTTCCTGCTTTCTGATGTATTTTAAAGCAACTCTTAGACATCATGTCATTTTAATTCTACATTTTTAAGTATACACCTCTTAAAAATATGAATTTTCCTTATTAGCATAATGTTATCACAACTACCAAAATTAAGATTACTTGATATAATCTAAAACCTAGGCCACATTCAAATTTCTCTGGTTGGGCCAGGTGCAGTGGCTCACACCTGTAACCCTAACACTTTGGGAGGCTGAGGTGAGAGGATTGCTTGAGGTCAGGAGTTTGAGCCCAGCCTGAACAACACAGTGAGACCCCATCTCTTAAAAAAAAAATTAACTGGGTGAAGTGGTACGTGTCTGTTATTTCCAGCTACTCAGGAGGATCGCTTGAGCCCAGGAGTTTGAGGTCATAGTGAGCCCACTGCACTCTAGCCTGGTCAAGAGAGCAAGACCTTATCTCCAAAAAAAAAATCTCTAATTGCCTCAGAAAAATCTCTATTTGTAGTTGGTTTTTCAAATCAAGATCCAAGATTTACACACTGCATGTGATACGTCTTTTTAGGTTTCTATTAATCATTCTTTTTGTTTTATTTTTATTTCTTCATATTATTGAATATGAATATTGTTAAAGTGGATCAGTTCTGTAGAATGTACCACTTTATAGACTTATCTTTAGATTCCTCATAATAGCATTTAAATTGTTCCTCCATTCTCATATTACCTATCAACTGGAAAATTTCCTAAAGATGTGATTAGATTCAGTTCAACATTTTTATAATATAAAGAAATTGAGGGCTGACTATGGTGGCTCACACCTATAATCCTAGCAATATGGGAGGCCTGAGAGGGGGGAGGATCACCTGAGGTCAGGAGTTTGAGACCAGCCTGAGCAAGAGTGAGACCCCATCTCTACAAAAAGTAGAAAAATTAGCCAAATGTGGTAGCACACGCTTGTAGTCCTAGCTACTAGGTAGACTGAGGCAGGAGGATCGCTTGAGCCCAGGAGTTTGAGGCTACAGTGAGCCATAATGATGCCACTGCACTGTAAAATGGGACCCTGTCTCAAAACAAAACAAAAACAAAAAAATTGAGGAACAGTGTGTACCTGGGGCCTCTCAGAGAGCCAAGATCGTAGTCCACAGTTACCTATTGTACCTATAGAGCTTTTCTCTGGCTTTGCAGTCTATGAGAGACGGTAACATGGGCCTGGTTTTTAATGTCTTTCAGAGCAAACTAAGTGGAAATTTATATTCCTTCGGTCAGCGGGAAGTAGGGGACCTCTTACTTCTTCTGAGATGGCTTTCCTTGTCTCCACAGTGTTTTCCCAAATTTGGATCCCTCCACCATGTCACCACCTGTGCCTGACCCTACTCACCAAATATCAGAGAAAACACCATCAGAAGAGTATTTGCCACGGGCTGCTGCTTACCCTCCAAGGACAGGGCATGTCCGCAAGAATGGCCTCCGTTCCTCGGGCCCAGGGAAGCCCTGTGCAGCCAGAGGAGCCTTGGCCAGTAGGGGAGCCTCAGCTCCAGACACTTGCCTCACTGTGAGCCCCGAGTCTATTAGCATCCAGGAAATGGATAGAGTGGGTAAGCAGCCCCATTGGATGGTGTCCCAGAGCTTAGCATCTCAGAGCCAATCATCTAACAAGCTAAAGCCAAGGGATGAGCCAAAGACCGTCACCCCTGCCACCCAGATCAGAAGAGCTAAGGGACTAGCAGGCCCTGGCCACATACAAACTGGGTGGCGAGAAGAAGGGAACCTTGAGATCCCCAAGACTGCTAAGGGAGCCATTTGCAGTTCCCTATATCCTCAAGGATCCAAGCAGGCAGCTGTGCATGGTAAGGCAGCCAGGACTTTTCGGGCACGATACAAACCACCTTCTCCAAGCAAGGCATCAAAAAGGCATCAGAGGGTATTGGCAGCTAGGGTCAGAGACATTGCCAAAAAGTCCTCTCATTTGCCTCATGGCAGTCCTTTGAAGAGACAACACAATGCAGGGGACCTGGACACCATGGCCCCACTCAGAGATTCCAGCCCAGTAGTATTCCGTGCAAGGAAAAAAGAAAAGGATTTATCTGACACAGATAGCAATTACTCAGAGGATTCTCTCTCCTGTGTCTATGCCAAAGCCTCAAAGGAGCCACTGAAGCCAGAGGACCCCCAGGGGAAGAAGTGGAATCTCCCAGAGCCAGAGAACTCTGAAAGTGACGACAGCCAAATATCTGAGGACTCACTGGCTGAAAAGGAGTACCAAAGCCCAAATGAGAGCCCAGGGGACAGACATCCCACCAACCATGGCCAGCCCAGGACCAGAACTAGAACCTCTGTGAGGGTCTTCACTGTGCCCTCAGACAATGTCCTACTTGCTCAAGCTCACAGGAGCTTTTCCTGTGATAGCTTGATTGATGCTGGGGGGGAACCGGGGGCAGACCAGCAGGAAGAGCCTTTTTTTGGTTCAGCTGGTGAGATACCCACAGAGACTTTTTGGCACCCACAGAACTACAATCTGCCTATAGTGGACCAGGAGGCAATGCGCAGGCTTGATTCCATCGACCACAGGGCAGGAGCTAAGCTGGATGCCATCCTGCCAATGAGCAGCTCATTTTACCTTGACCCCCAGTTCCACCCCCATTATGAGCCCTCTGAGTCAGAGGTGGAGGCGAGCTGCTCTGAACGACCCAACCCTCCCCAAGACATGCGGCTTTCAAGAGACAGCCCATTGATGTCCATGGATTCCTGGTTTTCCTGCAACTCTAAGATCAACCCCAGCAGCTCCCCAGGAATAGTGGGTTCTTTATGTCCAAGTCCTGATATACAGGAATTTCAGTCCTGTGATGAGGAGAGGACTGGATACTGGCTAAATATTGAAGAACTAAAGCCATCAGGTGTAGAAACAGTCCTGTCATATAGCTCCAAACTACCCCAAGGCAGTACTGAGCTACCCTGCAGTGCAAGAGATGAGGACACAACCTCTGCTTCTGGTACATCCAAGCTGTCGCTCTGGGGAACTCAAAGGTGTCTTAAACCAGGAGCTGATGGCACCTCTCAGGGCAGAGGTATCCCTGACACACCCCAGCAGGGCAGCTCTGAAGTATCCCACAGTTCTAGTGTATCAGGTGTACCAACTGCCTCATTCACTCATGTAGGCAGCGCCCAGGAAAGGGATTGGGCTGCCCTTCAGCAAAAGTATCTTCTTGAACTCTCTCATCCTGGTTTGGAGGCCATAGAGGAGGCCAAGGCAGCTTTCCTCTATCTTGAGGAGGACTCTGGTTCCCTGACCCAAACTTCTGTCAAAGGAGGAGATACAGTATTGCCAACAGGTCCTAGGGTATCTAGCAGTCTGGATTTTAATAACTTTCCCAACTATCTATCCAAAATCAGGCGTGTGAGAGCAGAGAAAGAACAAGACAGTTTGAGTGCCAAGTTAGAAGGTACTTCAGATTTCTTTATCACTAGTGAGAAAGAGGTGAATTATAATGAAACTTATTCAGCAGACTTAGAATCATTGGCTTCTGGATCTATGAAGGTACAGGTCTTTTCAGAAGAGAACAGAATACCAAATTCCATGATAGAATCTCGTGAAGTCAAACAGAACAACTTGCAAGAGTGCTTTCAGGGTAGCAGGGAACCTGAATTTAGGACTTCCTCTGATGAGTATTTTTTCCAGAAGAGCACTTGTCACAGTACTGTCACCATAGCCACCAAAGCAAACCATCCGCCCCAAGGCTGGGCTTCTCTCAGGAAAAAGAGTGTAATCCAGCCAAGACAATTAAGTCCCAACAGCCACTGTCCCCTACAGGAAGAAAAGGCAGATTGCCAGGAGGGTGCTAGGGAAGTAATTGAAAGACACACAGATGTTTCTGTTGCCTTTCCCTCAGGTCCAGAGCTGTACCTCCACTCTGCTCCCTGGACTCCATTCCCATCTTCCCTGCAGCCGCCTGCCTTGGAAACGTTCTATGTGACCAAAAGCAGGGATGCCCTCACAGAAACTGCCTTAGAGATTCCGGCTTGCAGAGAAGCAAGGGTGCCTTCCCCACCCGCTAGGGAAGCCTGGGGCTTTGGTCCCCACCTAGTCCTCCAAAATGATTATTTGAAGAATAATTTGCCAGTGCTGTCACAAAACCAGAATTCCCAGATTGCCTCATCTCAGTGGGTCACAGCAGAGAGGCCAGTTGATCTAAACACCAAGGAAGTTATCAGAGAATTAGGGAAATGCTCTGGAAATATTAAAGAAGAAAGCCATAATTCAGTTTACTTTTTTGTTGCTCAGAACAGACCTTTTCTCCCTTCTGCCAACACAAAAATATGTGAATTTGAAAATCAAGTTGGAATTTTGAATATAAAACATAGTCTTGAAGCACTTGAGGGAAAAGAGGCCACTTCCTCAGATAGTTTGGGGTCTGGGAAGCCTCTCCTCCTCATTTGTGAATCTGAGGCCAGTGGGGAGGAAGAGCAGGGTCAGAGTACAGTTCTAAGGCCAATCCGGGCCTGTGATGTAAAGAGACAGTTCCCTTCTGGGGCCAGGTCTGATTTCATCTGTAAAATCATCAGTTTAGGCCTTGAGAAGGACATGCCAGGGGAAACTGCTGTTTCTTTGGAATCTAGATCAGTATGTCACAGAGTAAGCAGCCCAGTGATAGTGGCTGAGGATAAGAGTCCAACGTGGGAAGGGAAGAACGAAACTGGGCTGCTTGGAAAAGCTCTTCATCCCCAAGATAGCTCAGAAGAGTTTAAGCTCCCAGGGACTGAGTCTACACATGGAAGATTCCAGTTAGTTACATGCTCTCGGGAAAGAAACCCCAGTGAATGCAAGGGCCCTGGAAAGTCACAAGAAATGTTAAACCCTAAAGAAGAACCTTCTAGAAAGAAACAGAATAAAAGGATTAATGGTGCTGATGAAATGGCGAGGCTAATTAGGAGTGTCATGCAGCTGGAAAATGGCATCTTAGAAATTGAATCCAAGCAGGATAGGCAGCTTCATGCTTCCCATACACCAGGAATCGACAAGAAATTTGTGTTCCAGGACCAGAAGGATCAGGAGAAGGCTGACCATGTCCTTAAGCCAGCCAGCTCTGGAAACTATTTGTCCTTCAAGGATCAGCCATCTTCTCCAGAACAGACAGATGATGTCATCTTTAGGGGTGGTGAAGCCAGGGAAATGGAGGTTAACAGTAGCACTGGGAACGATCTCCAGGTCCAGAAAATCACCCCAAGTCCCTTCCTGTCAAGGGAATGTGTACAAGAGAGTAGATCTATAAGAGGGCACACCCACTCATCAAAGTTAGACAGATCCGCCAGGGATGTGTGTGATTCTTTAGGGACATGCACAACTCACAGAGAGTCCCCCAACACTTCTCGTCACCCAAGGAGAATGAAATCATTGGCTAGAGCTCTGCCATTGCAGCCCAGGCCAGAGAGTTCTTCTGAGAATGATAGCGAGTGGATAAAGGCATCAGCAAGCCCCAAAGGGCAGCCTTGGGGCTTAGGAAGTCTTGAGGAATTGGAGACTGTGAAAGGTTTTCAGGAAAGCCAAACTGCTGAACACATAAGTAGTTCCACGAGAAAGGAGCCAAAAGCTCAAGGGAGAGTTGAAATGACTGTGCAAGGGAGAGGGAGCCTACAGGAGGAGGAAAATGAGACAGTCTCATTGACTCAGAAACTTCATAGTCTAAGTCAGCTTTATATGGACACGTTTTTCAGCCAGGAGAGTGTCTGCTCATTATTGAGCCAGACAGACCCTTCTACAGCTCTTCCCCAAGACCTGGGGAATATATTGCCCTTGATTTCTCCAGGTCTGCCAAGAAGCTGTCTTTATGAGTGTGATACTGTAAGCATCTCTTCAGTTGACTTTGTGCTGGATCCCACAATGCTGAACATTCATAATAGCCCCTTGGTAACTGGAGTAGAGCTTCAGGACCAGAGTGGAGAGACCAGAAGCCACAGCCCTCAGGGAAACGTTGGAGGAAGCTCTTTTGTGGCACGTGCTGCTCCCTGTGAGTCTGTGATATCCATGGCCCTGGGATCTCATCGTCAATCTGGTACACCAGAGAGCACTGAGGCTGGGATATCAGCAAGAACCAGCCCTCAAGACCAAGGAGGGGACCTCAGAATCACCTCTATGGGCTTGAGTACCAGGGAAGGTTTTGCTTCTGAAGCTGAGGTAGCTGTACCAAAAAAAATAAGAGCCAGTTCCCTGAGCAGGATCTCAAGCCAGCTTGAAAAGAGGGTCAGCTTCTCCTTAGAAGATGATGATGACCAGAGTACGGAGGCAAGACAGAAGGCAGAGGAGGAGGCTGAGGCCCTCAGACTTAGCAGCGATACTTCCTTAGCACCTGTTTCCCCGCCGAGGGTACCTACTCCGGAGCCCAGGCTGTTGGAGCCCTCTGTCTATGCATCCATGTGCCTGGCTATCTTGGAGGAGATCAGACAGGCAAAGGCCCGGGGAAAGCAGCTTAATGACCTTGTGTCTGGGGAGACAGTCTTTCCTTACGATGAAACTTTACTAGAACTCAAATGTTCTTCAAGGGCTGCTGGCAGGCCTCAGTGTACACAAATGGACCAGTCTGTGTCAGACGGGACCAGGAGTGAGGGTGAAGCACAGGGGTCTCATGGGGCTTCTGTGTCTGCTGAACCAGAACATCTGTCAGTTGATAAGAGGAAAGTCCAGGCCACACCCCTCTCTGTAGACAGCTTTCAACCTCCACCTAACACTGAAATTGACAGAGAGCCACAAGCTCCCTCCCATGCTGCCTCTGCTTTGGGCAAAAGACATTGTACTGGAGAACTGAGACATTTCCTGGGAGGTTGTGAACAGGTCACATGTCACTCTAGTTCTTTTGAAATCATAGGGAAAGAGAAAGAAGCAAGCAGAACATTGTCCTCTGCTGATCCTTTGGCCGCAGACGGTCTTCTTTCTTCAGCAGCTGTGGAGGGGGACAGGAAGGCAGTATCAGAGGAAGTAGGGGCTGCCTTATCTTCTCAGGCTGCCTGGGAGACTGCAGAGGGCATGCCCCCTGGCAGTAGGGACAGCAACCCAGAGCACCAGGAACCTAGAACTCTAGACGCCACATATGGAGGAGGTTCGGATAACTTCTTATTGACTGCAGAGGGAAAAGAAACATCCCAACTTGAAAGTCAGTCTATGATCTGTGATGCTCAGAATTCTGCAAGTCTCTGTTCTAAGAAAGACCACGTCCAAAGCCTTGAGGCTTCCATTGGCTTAGAAGAAGGGAGGGCAAGTCTCAAACAAGGCACTGTTCTGCCTGGAACCATGAGAAAGGTTGAGCTGGGAGTTCCCGCACAGCAGCATGTGAAGTGGAAGGAAAGTATTGTGTCTGGGTTGCCAGAAGCCTGTGGTGCTGGCAGCAAACATCCCAGGCCAACTTCATTTCCAGATCAAAGACCTAGCCCAGATCCTAGGGCAGTTAGGGAGGAAGCTCCCTGCAGATGCCGAAGGGAAACTTTGGATTGCCTTGTCTTCTCAGGGAGCATTGAAGGCAGCCAGACTCTCAGCCTAGCTAGAGGGGAAGAGGAGAGCAGAATTCCTTGTTGCCAGTTGTGCAATTCTCAACATGTTGCTACTCTCGCTTGTTCCTCCCATTCCTCCACTTTACTACGTTGTGGAGATGGTGACCTGGGGAAGGAGACTTTCAAGACTGCCCCACATACTGTCCACCCAGCCTGTGTAGTGGCTTCCAGGGCCTGTGAAATGGATGAGAGAGAAGAGAGCTCTTCCAGGGAACCTGACATGCTCTTGGCACATGACCTTGAGCCCCAAGACATGAATATGGAATTTAGGCCAACAGAGGGCAGTACTCTTGAGCCCTCTTCTATATCTGCTGTCTTATTAACAGCTCAAGGCTGCAACTCCCATTCTGCCCCTGAGGTGAAGACAGGTTTTCTCAGACACTCGGCTGCTGACAGAAGCTCAAGGTCACTAGGAGTTCCTGAAAAGACGGTTACTGAGAAGAAAGCCAGCACAGAACTTGAGGTTGCCCCTTTTCCTGCAGGCATGTACTCTGAGCCATTGAGGAAGTTTCAGGACAGCTCTGTAGGCTGCCAGAATGCACAGGTGTCTCAAGCAAAGGCAGAACCACCTGCAACAACTCGGGGACCACACACCCTGAATTTAAGTGAAAGGTCTGCTGAGAGTGGGTCAGTGGTAGAGTCACAGCATGGATGTTTCAAAAATACCATCACATGCCTTTCAGAAAACCCACAACTTGCCAGGGAGTCCAGGGATCACCATTGTTTAGATCCCCAAGCCAAGTTTGTCACAAGGTTAAAACACACCTGTAGTCCCCAGAGTGACAGTCCCTGGGAGGAGGAAGAGCAGCAAAGAGACCAGGATTCAGGTGTTGGTGAAGACCCTGCCCAGGGCAGAAATACCCCACCTTCCAAGGAAGGTGGCTTGGATGGTTGTCAGATTATAAATGCTGGGAAAGAGGAAGTGGCTGTGGCCAAGCCTTTCTCACTGGGCTTTGAAGACCCAGCTGCTGTGTCCTTGGGGCAGAGAGAAGCACCACAGCCTGCTGCCCAGCGGCCTGGCCAGCCCCGCCACAGGTGCTCACGTCCTGTGATCGCGGTCTTCTCTGGCCTTGAACACTCCAAGACCCCTCCCAGACCACACTTCTCTGTGGTCAGCTCTTCTCGATCTCTTCAAGAGCTGAACTTGAGTGCGAAGCCTACTTCCCCAGCAGATGAGGACACGCAAGGGCCTAACAGATTGTGGAACCCACACCTTAGGGGCTTTTCCTTGGGAAAGTCAGTGGTGAGAACATGTCTGAAGGCTGAGGACTGCCATGAAAAAGCCTCATCTAACTTGGATGATGGCACTGCTGATCACAGGCCCCTAAAACCTGCCACCCCTCCTTACCCGACGTCTTCTACTCGCTCGTGTATGCCAACCCCCACTCTCGTGACCAGCTGGATGGCTGGTGCTTTGGATCAGGCGCAGCAGCAGGGAAAGCCAGAGCAACTGAGTGTCCAGGTCAGGCCAGAGAATTCGTTCTCTCAGGTGGACAAAGGCATGTTGCACTTTGGCTCCAGAGATGTCAATCCCTACATCCCGCCCTGGCATCCGGAGGGGCCTGCATGTATTGGCTGGAAGCAGTATGTGTTTGGCAGTGCAGTTGGTGTCTCCTGTAGCCAGGAACCCCAGGGCCTGATGCCATCAAATGTGGCCCAATGCTCTGGCACGGACAATGGCCTAGAAGACCAGAACTCCCCATTCCACTCCCACCTCGGCACCTGTGCCAGTGCTCGGGACCTGACGAGCACCTGCAGCAGCATTGCGACTGCCCAAGCTTCAAATGCATGGAGTTCCTCATTTGTCTTAGGAGGCCCCCATGTCCTGACCAGCCCTGAAGGAGCAGCCCCCACTGTGGGTCCTGACAAGAGCCCCGGCCCCTCTGGGGGAGCAGGCTGTCTGAGGGGCGAGTCCCGCTTGGCCGAAGGAAGTGCTGCAGGTCCGGTGGATGAGGTGATGCCACCGTGTCTGTCAGAGACAGACTGCCCTGTGGGACAGGTCAGAATGAGCACATTTGAGCAGGGCACACAGACCCTGGGTTGCAGACTCCATTGGAGCTGCACTGACGTCTCCTCTGATCAGCTTAAAGACAGTATGGCCTCAGTCCCTGATCTCGCCTCATGGGCCAGCATGCATAGCCTGTCTCTCCACCTCTCACAGCTCCTGCACAGTACCTCGGAGCTGCTTGGGAGTCTCTCCCAGCCCGGTGTGGCCAAAAAAGAGCAGAACACCAAAAGGGACACCCTTGATGAGACCCCACAGGCCCTTATGATGGATGGCTATACTCAAACCACTGTGGATGAGGCCAGCCAGACTTACCTGGCCTCACCTCTGTGCCACCAGGCCTCAGAGGCCAAACCTCAGGAAGACAATGTGATCCTTGAAGTGCCGAGCTCAGATATCTCAACCATGTCTCAAGAAAAGGGAGATGTCCCAGGGGCATCTCAGAAGAGAGAGGCAGAGGAAACGGCATGGAAAATGGCACAGCCCCCAGATCTTCAGGAAGCAAGTACTCACTGCAGGTCCCTGAGCCCTCTGACACGCTCAACCCACTTAAGGTTTCAAAAAGACCCCCTTGGGCAGGCCCTTCCTTCTGTGATCCCACCAGTTCCTGACACTTTCCTGCCTCCCATTTCCCTGCCGGAGGAATCCCGTTGCACGGCTGTCAGCAGCTCCAGCCTCGGCACCTCTCAGTCCCCAGGGCTCTTCCCCCATGCTTCAGAGCTCATCAGGGAGCCTGGGGTGCAGAAGAAGCTGGGCCCCACAAGTGCCTTGCTGGTGGATAGGGCCTCCTCCCCAATCCTTACTCTTAGTGCCAGCACCCAAGACTTGGGTCTCCCCCCAGGCTCTTTGATTCCCTCAGCCTCCTCAGCTCACCCTCTTGACGGTCACCAGAAGCTTGATTCTAGCCCAGATCCTCCTCCTGCCACCCTAGAGCTTCTAATGGACAATTATTCCCAAACCACTGACAAGTCAGATGGTTCCCAGAGAGCTAAGACGCTGGGTGGAGAAGGTCTGTCGGAAAGAAGTGATGGAAGGCGCTTCCTTGAGTTATGCTCCCCACGCAGTCCACGACAGAGCCCAGAACTCCAGGTTGGTCTTGTAGGGCAGCCTCCTCAGCACCTTCAGTCCAGCACCACCATCATGGTCCCCAGCAGACAGCTACCTCCACCACCGCCACGCAGGAGCCGGAAGCCGGCCGACAGCTTGGTGCCTGAGGAGGTCGTTTCCCCAGAGCATGACCCACTGAGCAGTAGGGGGCCAAGTCGATGGCAGAGCAGGACCGAAAATGGGGGTGAGAGTTCCGTGTGTCCAGTGGAGCCACAACCTACTCTGGACGTTTCCTCTTCGTGGGGAGGTCTCCGACACCTCAACCTCTGCCCTGAATCTGAGCTGACCAATACTGCAAAGCTCCGGGGTTCTGCCTTGAGCCCATCGCAGGCCTGTCAGCCTGAGGGGCTGCTGCGCCCCAGTTCCCAGATGTGCATGGCCCCCAAGCCCCAGCATCATGGTCTGAGGGACCTCCCGGTGCATAACAAATTTAGTAACTGGTGTGGGGTTCAGGATGGTTCTTCTGGGGACCTGAGTGTGACCAAAGAGCTGGGGGTCAGCTGTGATGTCAGCCTTGGAGAGCAGGGACAGGGTCCACTACAACCTCCTGAAGGCCAGAGCCAGGATCCTGAGTGGTCCCAGAGGGAGCAGATCCCCCTGCAAGTTGGGGCCCAGAATGTCTCACTGAGCATGGAACTCACGGAAGCAAAACTGCACCGTGGCTTCGGGGAGGCAGATGCCCTGCTGCAGGTGCTACAGAGTGGGACGGGGGAAGCACTTGCTCCCGTTGAACCTGTGCCATCCACCTGGGAGGAGATCTGTGCTCGGTAAGGGCCGCCGGCCTGGCGTTGGGAGGGCGAGGGGTGGGCTGAGAGGAAAGAACCTGAGCGGACTAACAGCTTGCTGTTCCCTCTGCCCTCGTTCGTCTCTGGGATCTTCCAGGGGTCAGAGGTAGAACTTGAGGTGAAGGGCAGCTTCAGTTGAGTCAGTCACGTTTTGTCTCAGGAAAAAAACAACCATTGAGACCCTCAGGAGAGAGCGGGCTGAGCGACTTCAGAACTTCCGCCGGACACGAAGCCTGAGCCCCCAGAAGCAGCTGAGCCTCCTGCCCAATAGAGATGTCCCCAGCCGGGACCTTGACTTGCCCAGCAGGCGCCGAGAATACCTGCAGCAACTGCGGAAGGATGTCGTGGAGACCACCAGGTAAGGGTGGACTCAGAACCTGCAGGGAGCAGGCTCTGTGGCGAGCAGGAGATTGTGGGGAGCAGGGACTGGAGTTTTAGCACCCTGGGGGGGTCCTCCGTGCCTGTGGATGAGTAGAGGTGGGTGTGGGAGACTGGGGCAAATGGAAAAAAGGATGCGGGAGAGAGTAGGGCGAGGGAGGGCCGGGCAGAGAGGAGTCCTGGGAAAGGACAGGCAGAGGGGCTCTGACACGCTGTGCGAGTCTGCAGGCCTGGGTCTCAAAACCGCCTGTTCGTCTCTGTCCAGCAACATCTCCTGAGGATGTAAAATCAAACTTTAAGACCCTGTGCACAAAGGGAGGATGAATCCTTCAAGGAGGTGGTATTGAGCTAGCCTGGATGGGCCAGCCAGGGCTGTCACCCACCCGTCGCGTTAGAAGGTATCTTTCCATCCTGTGATCTTCCCCAGGAGCCCAGAGTCGGTGTCGAGGTCTGCTCACCCGCCTTCTGACATCGAGCTGATGCTGCGAGACTACCAGCGGGCCCGCGAGGAGGCCAAGGTGGAGATTGCGCGGGCCCGGGACAGACTGCGGGAGCGGACGGAACAAGAGAAGCAGAGAATCCGCCAGCAGATCACTTCCCAGCTGTTTCAGGTGGGCAGTGGGGTGAGCCTCTCGTTTTAGGATAGGCCTGGAGCCCAGGGCAGACCTCAGACTGATCAGCCTTCATCGTGGTTGCCTCTGAGTCTTGGGACATAACATTTGGGGGAGAGAGTGAGACCCACGGTGTCAGCTCAAAGCTGAGCTCACTCCCTCTTTACATCCTTGTCAGACCAGCTCCTGTCTCCAGGCTGTGGTCTGGCAGGAAGAGGCCTGGGCGTGTGGGGCGGCAGTGTGAGGAGCGATGGCTTTGGGAAAGCGTGGGGTGCGAGGCTGAGTTGGGCGGCACTGGTCGGTGGGTGGTAGGAGCTGTGGAGGCGAGAAGGGCTGGTTTGGGGTGGGAGGGATGCAGGTGGTGAGGGGCATCAGAAGCTGGTTGATGTTGATTTGGCCTTTTCAGGAAGAAGAAAAACTACATATGCTGGCCAACTCCAGCTCCCTGTGCACCAGCTCCAACGGAAGCCTCTCGTCTGGCATGACCTCCGGCTACAATAGCAGCCCAGCCCTGCCCGGCCAGCTCCAATCTCTGGAGAGCGAGGTAAGCAGGCCATGTTGGGAACTAGCCAGGACCACTGAGGCGAGGATCGGGGCAGGATGCTGTGTCTTCCGGAGGCTGCTGCCCACATGAGCCCTTGCCATGTGCAGGCCTTTGCGCTCCTCTTTAGTTCTGCCTCCCTCTGTTCATTCATTCATTCATTCAACAAGTGTTTGTTATGTAGGCATTATTTTAGGATATAGCCGTGAACAAAACTGTTCTTGTTCTTAAACAGACTGTTAGAGGGATGCATGTTAAACAGCTTATTTTATGATTATTTAATTATTGTTGCAATAAATTATTTGAAGAAGAGGTGCTAAGCCAGCACAAAACAGGGAGTCTGACCTAGTCTGGAAGGTCAGGAGAGAGTGCATTTTTTTTTTAATTTTTTTTTTTTATTTCAGCATATTATGGGGGTACAAATATTACAGTTATGTATATTGCCCATGCCCCGCCTCCCCCCTCGAGGCAGAGCCTCAAGCATGACCATACCCCATACGTTGCACATCTCACTCATTATGATTGTATATACCCATCCCCTCCTCCCCCCTCACACCCGCCCAACACCCGACAAATGTTATTCCTACATGTCCACTTAGGTGTTGATCCGTTAATACCAATTTGCTGGTGAGTACATGTGGTGCTTGTTTTTCCATTCTTGAGATACTTCACTTAGTAGAATGGGTTCCAGAGAGAGTGCATTTAAACTGAGACCAGGAAGATGAGAGGTAGTTAATGCTTATAGTGGTGCTATTTTGGGAGAGATGTGGGTCCTGCAAGTCAGGCCTTGAGGAACTAAATGAAAGCTAGTGTGGCTGAAATAAGAGCAAGATGGCAGAATGGCATGAGAAAGGACTAGAAAAGGCCAAATCATGTAGACTGTATTGAGAATTCTGGCCCCTTTCTAATCTATCTAATCATGTTACTTCCCAAAAGTGAGGAAGCTGCTGAAGGTGACGGGTTGTAAGTAGGGGAGTAGAACGGGTGGACAGTAAGAGAAGGACGCAAAATCAGCTGTGGGGATTTGACCATGGCAAAGTCAAGCCACAGGTGAACGCTTGGTTGATGGCACTGCCAGTGAACGTGAGCAGATGTCATGAAGAGACAGCATCCACAGGACTTGGTGACTCACTGGATCTGAGAGGAAGGCAGAGAGAGGATCCAGAACATCCTTTCTAACTTGAGCACTGAAGAGGTGGCGATGTCAATAATGACAAGGAACACTGGAGGGAGGACCAGGTTTTGTGGGGAAAGATCGAAAGTTTTAGATTTGTGTTTACTGGATTGAAGGTGCCCGTGAGAAATCCAGGTGGAGCAGCTGAATCAGGCAGGCAGTTAAAAATACAGATCTAGAAATCAGAGGTAAGATCTGGCTGGGGATAAACGTTTGAAATTCATTTTATAAACAAAACTTCAGATAGTAAGGAAAATAATATGCAAACAGTAGCAAAGGACCTAAAACATCAGGTGCATCTTTGAGTCTTCTGTTTGCCTTCCTCAGAAGCAGTCATCTGTCCCAGTTAGTTTCCAGAGATACATCTATTAAGAATGTATCTTTTTGTAAAGCACATGAATGGAAGTATACTGTACTCACTTGGTCACTTTGCTTCTTTCCCTTAAAAATATCTTTTGGAGGCCGGGCGCGGTGGCTCACGCCTGTAATCCTAGCACTCTGGGAGG
>VBSM01001044.1:10708348-10748795 GCA_008086735.1 Cheirogaleus medius | reverse complement strand
CCCCCCCCCCCGGCAGTATGTGAGGGTGTATTTCCCCACGTCCTCACCAACACTCGCTGTTGTCTGTTCTTGATTATAGCCATCTCCGTGGCTGTGAAGTGGTACCTTATTGTGGTTTTGATTCACATTGCCCTGATGGCTAATGATATTGAGCATCTTTTCATGTGCTTTTGGCCAATTATATCTTCTTTGGAGAAATGTCTATTCAGGTATTTTGCCCATTTTAACATTTCATTATAAGAGTGTTTTATAGGCTTGGCGCGGTGGCTCACACCTGTAATCCTAGCTCTCTAGGAGGCCGAGGCGGGCGGATCACTCAAGGTCAGGAGTTCGAAACCAGCCTGAGCAAGAGCGAGACCCCCATCTCTACTATAAATAGAAAGAAATTAATTGGCCGACTAAAAATATATAGAAAAAATGAGCTGGGCATGGTGGCCCATGCCTGTAGTCCCAGCTACTTGAGAGGCTGAGGCAGAAGAATTGCTTGAGCCCAGGAGTTTGAGGTTGCTGTGAGCTAGGCTGACTCCATGGCACTGTAGCCCGGGCAACAGAGTGAGACTCTGTCTCAAAAAAAAAAAGAAAAAAAGAGTGCTTTATATATTCTAGTATAAGTCCAGTATCAAATATATTACTTACAAAAATTTTCTCCCATTCTGTGTGTCTTTTCATTGTCTTGATATGGTGCCCTTGGAAACACAAAGTTGTTAATGTTGATGATGTCTAGTTTATGTATTTTACTCTTTGTTCCTTGCACTTTTGGTTTCATATCTAAAAAACTAGTGCCTAATCCAAAATCACAAAGAGCGTGCCTGTTTTCTTCTAATAGTTTTATACTTTTAGCTCCTACATTTAGTTATTTGATCCATTTTTATTTAATTTTTTATATATACTGAGAGGTGGGGTCAAATTTCATTCTTTTGCATGTAGATATCCAATTCTCTTGACACCCTTTGTTGAAAAGATTATTTTTTCCCCTGTTGAGTTGTCTTGGCATCCCTGTTGAAGATCCATTGACCATAGATGTGTAGATTTCTTTCTGGACTCCTAATTCTGTTCCATTCATTGATCTGTGTATTTGTCCTTGGGCCACAGTACCGCACTGTCTTAATTACTCTGTATTTGTACTAGATTTTGAAGTCAAGAAGTATGCGTCTTCTAACTTTGTTCTTTTTTAAGATTATCTGCGCTATTTTGGATCCCTCAGAGTTCTACATCAATTTTAGGATCAGCTTATCAATCTTTGCAAAGAAGTCAGCTGGGATTTTGATTGGGATTGTGTTGAATCTATAGATCAATTAGGGTTAAGTCTTTAGATCCATGAACATGCAATGTCTTTGTATTTATTTAGGTTTAATTTCAACAATGTTTTGAAGTTTTCAGAGTATAAGTTTTACACTTGTTCTATTGTTTATTCCTCAGTATTTTCCTTTAATGCTGTTATAACTGAAATTGTTTTAACTTCATTTTTGGTTAATTCATTGCTGTTATATAGAAATACAATTGATTTTTATATATTGATCTTTTCTCCTGTACCCTTGCTGAACTCATGTATTAGTTCTAATGGTTTTTTAGTAGATTCCTTAGGATATTCTATATAAAAGATAATCTCATCTGCCTTTTTTTGTTGTTTTCTTGCCTAATTGTCCAATGTCCAGTATAATGTTGAATAGACTTGATAAGAGAAGATACTCTTGTCTTGGGTTAGCTGCGTGCGGGCTTTTTATAGCTGACCTTTATCAGGTTGAGTAAATTCCCTTCTATTCTTGGTTTGTTGAATGCTTTCTTGTCATCATGAAAAGTTATTGGATTTAGTCAAATACTTTTTCTGGTGGCTATTGAGATGATCATATGGGTTTTTTTCCATTAATTAGCATATTATATTGATTTTTTGTATGTTGAGCAAACCTTGCATTACTGGGGAAAATCCCACTTGGTCATGGTATATAATACTCTGTGTGTTCCTAGGTTTCAGGGGTTTTGTTTGTTTGTTTGTTTTGAGACAGGGTCTCACTCTATTGCCAGGGCTGGAGTGCAGTGGCATCATCATAGCTCACTGCAACCTCCAACTCCTGGGCTCAGGCTATCCTCCTGCCTCAGCCTCCCAAGTAGCTGGGACTACAGGCATGTGCCATTGTGCCTGGCTGAGATTATTTTTTGAGTTACATTTTCTTGTAATAATATTATACTTCCCTCACTCTGCAGTGTGTCCTTGATCCATAAGGCATAAAGGATTTATTCTGGCATGGTCTATGAAATAGGTCTCTGATGTTATCTTTTTTTCACCTGGCTACCCAGTTGTCTCAGCAATATTTATTGATTAATTCATAGATATTTATTTTTGGAAGTGATCAGTATAGCACTGGGAAGAGATGAGATCACCTAGGAGTATATTAGAGAGTGAGAAGCAGGCATCCTCAAACTATGGCCCGCAGGCCACATGTGGCCCACCAAGGACATTTATCCGGCCTGCCAGGTGTTTTTGCCCGTTTTGTTTTTTTACTTCAAAATAAGATATGTGCAGTGTGCATAGGAATTTGTTCATAGTTTTTTTTTTAAACTATAGTCCGGCCCTCCAACGGTCTGAGAGACAGTGAACTGGCCCCCTGTTTAAAAAGTTTGAGGACCCCTGAAATAGGGCCTAGGTCTGAGTTTTCAAAGAATCCCAAAATATCAGTAGAGAGTTAAGGATGAATCAACCAAAGAAACTGCGGAAGAGCATCTAGAGAGATGGGAACCCGGGGCCTGAGGACTTGGGAAGGGAGTCTCTAAGTGAAAGGGAGAGCCTGGCTGAGCCGAAGCCTGTGGGAAGTTCAGGAGGATGAGGACTGGAAGCTGCTGTGCGCCAGATCCAGCCACACGGTCGTCGTGGACGTTGGTGGCTGCGGTTTGGAGGAGTGGTGAGGGCAAATGCTAGATCAGGGCGGGTTCAGAAATGGATGAGAGGTGGGAGATGGCAAAGCCCCACACCCATTCAAGCAGCTTCTCTGTGAAGGGAGGGAGAGTGAAGACAGCCCGGTAGTGGAGGGGAAGTGGCATCGAGGAAGGTTTTAAAGATGGGCGGAATTCTTGCATGCTAAATGCCAACAGGAAGGAGCCAGTGAGGAGGGAGGTGCAGTGGCAACAAGTGAGAGATGATGCATGAAAGGTTCCTGAGAGGGTGGCGTGAGATATAAAGCTGAGGTAGAAGGACCAGGTGTCTGTCGCAGCAGGAGAGGAGGGTGGAGATAGAACCTTTTTTCACCCCTTCTTGTTGTCTTCAAAGTAGTAATAGGTCTGGTGCAGGAATAAGGATTGGAAAAAAAAAGCAATAGGATAGAAGTGATAGAGGTGGGGAGGTGGGTGCCTGTTAGATCCAGCAGAGCTCAAGGGTCGTGTCACCGAGGAGCTTGCTGAGGTGAAGGTGTGGTGACCATGCTGCAGGTCCAGAGGACCATTGCCATCTGGTCCCATATTAGGACTTTTAGCTGAGCTGCTGTACCTGGCGCAGGGGCCAAGGATTCAGCTTTTCATTGCCCATTGCTTCTCCTCCCCCTCCCAGCTTCCACTCTGGCTTTGTTTATTGTCCACACTAAACCCCTCCGGCCACGGCTCATTGCTGTTGCCACAGTGGCGCAGAGGGCCTCCCACCCGCTGACCCCAGTCCCCCAGGCTGGCAGAGTACCTGGTGCTCGCAGCCCCAGTTGTTCTGATCCCTGTTGGAACTGTCCTACAAGCAGCCCTAAGCCTGTGGCTCGGAGGGCGAGGCGAGATTGGGCACTGGTTTCTATTGCTGTTGTCTCCTTGTGCGGGCATCCAGCCTCCTGTGACCCCAGCAGGGAGATCTTTACAACTGATCCATCACACCGGAGGCTGTGAGGGTGCAGTTCGGAGGTGGAGGGGATCCTTCTGTGCTCGCCTTCTGACTCTGTCCTGGGTATCCTCTGTTCCGCAGGGGCACATGAACTTGCCTGATTCCAAGGACACCTGGATAGGGGATGGGCGAGGCCGTCTTGCAGTGAGGAACAGTCATCTGTACCTTGCTGGGTCCGCCTGGAAGAGCTCAGTCTACGGTGAGTGCAGGAGAGTGGGGCATAGCCACCTGCCTGGCTTGGGGACTTAGGGCTGATGCTGCTAGATCTTAGGGAGTCACCGGCCTGAGGGTCTCAGCCCCCCTCTCCGTCTCTGCGGGAGAGCTGCTGCTGTGCTGAGCCCCACCTACTTATTGTAGGCCGCAGAGCCTCCCTGGGCAGTTGCTGCTGCTGTTCTCCATCCAGCCTGTCCAGCCTGGGGACCTCCCTCTCCTCCTCCTACCAGGATTTGGCCAAGCACATCTTGGACACTTCTATGGCTGATGTGAGTAACTGCTCCTCCTCCTCCTGCCGCCATTCCTTTGACGAGACCTCTGCCGGTGGGAGGAAGAGAAAGCAGGAAAGAGCTGGGGGCAGACTGGGGCCGCCAGGCTTGTGGGCATCTTCAGCAGCCCTCCCCCTTGAGAAGAGACGAGTCCAGGGCCAGACTGCCTAAGCCAGGGCCTGTTGTGTACCTCGCTTACTAATTTGGGTGTGGCCACTGTGTCCCCAGGTAATGGCTGCTTGTTCAGATAACCTGCACAACCTCTTCAGCGGCCAGGCAACGGCTGGCTGGAAGTAAGTTACTTTGCAGTGTCTTGGCCCTAACCCTGTTGTCCTGTGCGGCTTCTCCTTTCCCTCTACCCTGGCTCCCTCAGGTCCTCACCCCAAGCTCTTCCTTTGTGACCCCATTTTTTACCTCCTCCTCTTTCCTATCCTTGGTGTTTCCCCCCAGCCATCAGGGCGAGGAGCAGGCGGTGCAGCTTTACTTCAAAGTGTTTTCTTCTACCCGGCATGGCTTCCTGGGGGCAGGTGTGGTGTCCCAGCCGCTGTCCCACGTGTGGGCAGCTGTGAGTGACCCCACCCTCTGGCCCCTGTATCACAAGCCCATCCAGACAGCAAGGCTGCATCAGCGGGTGACCAACAGCATCAACCTGGGTGAGGCCAGGGAAGGCAGGCTTCCGTGGGGCCTGGTTTCTGGTGTGTCCAGTGGGCTCTGTCAGGGGACAGAGGAGAGGGTTGGACAGGTACCCAGGCCACCTCCAGATTGCTCAGCCTAGGTCTAGCTGGGTGCCAGGCTGTGGATGCTGGGGTGAGAGAGGGCTCCCAGGCCAGGAAGGATCTAAGACTAGGTCTGTGCATAGCCTCCTGACTCTCCCTTATCTGTCCCTCCAGTGTACTTGGTGTGCAATGCCTCCCTGTGTGCACTGAAGCAGCCACGGGATTTCTGTTGTGTCTGCGTGGAAGCCAAAGAGGTGCCTGCCTTGGTGTGGTGGTAAAGATGTGGGAAGAACTTGGGCTGGAGTGTTGTGAGGAGCCATCTCTGTGGGTGTTAGGTCCTCTGGAGGAAGGAGGGCAAATGGGCTGGGCCCCGGGTGGGGATGACTGGAAGGCCTGCACGGTGTTGTCTCCCACCACACGGACTACACCTGAGCCTGCTCCTGTTTTGTCCAAATGACATAGGCAGGACTCACATCTCTCTCCGTCCCCAGGGACACCTGTCTATTGTGGCTGCTCAGTCTGTGTATGACACATCCATGCCAAGACCCAGCAGAAAAATGGTTCGAGGGGAGATTCTGCCCAGTGCCTGGATCTTGCAGCCTGGCACCATGGAAGGGAAGGAAATCACCAGAGTCATCTACTTGGCCCAGGTGATACGCCCCTTGCAGCTGGCCTCACGGCACACCCTGACTTGGTCCCACAGAACCCCTGGGATTTTTCTGTCCAGCTTTCAACATCCTTCAGTGCCCAGGCCAAAGCTGGAGCCTTAGGAGCTTCTTGGGCTTGCAGTGAGGGGAGTCAGTGAGGAAAGAATGAGACAGTTTGTCAACCTTTTCTGAAGCTGCTATTATCAGAGACCTAGCAGCCTGCATCCTACGGCGGCTCCCAAGGTCCTGAGGAGATAGATGAGTCATTGTGAGGCTAAAGCAGCAGCCTCAACAAAGCAGAATGAGGACTCTGTCGCAGTCCCTCGACTTGAATTTTGTCATTGGGAGGTGAAAGGCAATGCTTTGATCTGAACAGCAGAGCCCAGAGGCCTGTAAGGCCCAGCTCAGTAGAGTCTGAGGTGCTTGTCCCATCACCACAGACGGGGGTGGCTACAGGGGATCCAGGGTGCCCTGGCATGCACTCTCATCTGTTCGCACCTTTACCTCTTCCCTCTCTGCTTGCAGGTAGAGCTTGGTGCTCCAGGCCTCCCCCCTCAGCTCCTAAGCACCTTTATCAAACAGCAGCCGCTGGTGATAGCCAGACTGGCTTCCTTCCTTGGCAGTTAGCATCTCGCCGTCCAATGGTGCTGCTGAGATGCAGGACCAGGATGCTCCAAAGAGACACTGTGGCAGCTCCTTGTTACTTTCTGTACCTTGATGCAAGAAGAGCTGAGGCTGTGGCTGGTTGGGCAGATAGCACTGGCCCGGGGTTGCCAGCAGAGCCGTCAGTGCTTGGTGACAGCTGGCACCGCTGCAGAGTGAGTGGCCTGAGCTCCTGGCACTGGCTGTCCAGAGTGAATGAAGCTCAACTCACCTTTTGGAATTCTCATCTTTATTTCCTATCTTTGGGACTCTACAGCAGACAAGCCACTCAAGGACCAGGGCTGGGCGCAGCCAGCAGAGTTGGGGGACTGCAGAGCTGCGGCACTTCCTCAGGCTGGCGGGGAAGCAAGCAGCCATCAGCCAAGACTCTGCTGAGTCTGCCTCCAGCGTCCAGCTCCACTGTGCGATGGAGTATTAGAAAACACCAAACAGAAAAAGGGTTTAAAAAAATAGCTGCACAAACCAGAACACTGATTCAGGATCTTTTCTCCCTCTTGAATTTTTACAAAATGCTTTATTGTTCATTTTTGTTTTTTCTTTCCCTTTTCCTTGAGAGGACACTTGGGTCTTTGCATCAGAGTCAGCAGTGTTGAGTGATGCTCTGTTAATGGAGCTGTCACTCTGAGCTCAGTAAAATGGGAGACCATTGTGGAACCAGGTGGGACAGATTTGGGGTCCGGGTAGGGGTCTAGCTCTTTGAGGACTGCTGAGGGAGGGTGGCAGCCAGATGCTGGTTGCTGACAAGGCAAGAGGAATTTTAAAGAGATTAAAAATTATCCTTTGAAGACGAGAGAGAAAATAAATGAACTAGAGGAGGTGAGTGACTTGCCTTGCCTCACCTCCTTCAGAGGTGGTCTCTTGAGCATTCCATGATGCTGCTCTGGCCCCACCTATTTTTGGGATGGGATGGAGAGTGGATTCAGTTTGCTTGTACCTTAGCCTGGCTGAACGTGACCTCTGAATACTGTTTACCTGGAAGTGGTAGTGATGGGAGAGATTCCCATCTTCAGTTCTGGTGCCCAAAATCTTTGGTGGCAATGGGTAACTGTGTGGGGATTGAGAAGATAGGGTAAAAGGGGAAATTTCTGTATAGTGCAGCAGAGATTTATTTTTCTAAGTGTTTGCAGGGCTTTTTTCTTTTACCTCAGATTAAGTTATTTATATATTATTGATGGTTTTTAAAATTGCTTTTAAACTTTTTTCTGGTTAATTTTTTTGGTGACATTTGATACATTTAATACCTTATTTATGTACTCCCACCTCTTTTCATATAAACCTTTAAGACTATTGACCAAAAAAGTCAGAATATTTGTAAATTTTAAGTCCTATGTGTACTTTTACCTAAAGTGAAGACTGTCCTAGGATAGCCAAGTATGTTATTTGAGTATGGCAGAATTTAGCCTGGAGATCACACTGGCAGTACCTACTCATGGCCCAGTTTCAAGCTATTCAGTTTACATGTTATGTACTAAGTGCTTCCTGTGAGCTCAGCACTGCTTTGCAAGGTAAATAGCAACCAGATCAGTTGTTCAGTTACAGCCCAAGTAAGACAGGGAACGAGGATCCCAACACAGTCACTGCCACACCCCACCATGACCACAGTGCTCTGGGGTTCGCAGGCAGAGCCAGCTATAGGACTCTCGATGGATGGATAACCAGGAGGTGACCTTATGCTCCTTACTAGAGAAGCCACACACCAGACCCGATTGTAAGTCAGAATATTAATTGATCTTGTAGCAAAACGTAAAAGTGAGGTCAGATTTTGATTTAGATGGGTGGTTCTCAAATTTGTAGCACACATCAGTGTCACCTGAAGGCCTTGTTAACACCTGAGGCTCAGCCCTACCCAAGCTGCTCATTCAGTAGGCCTGGGGAGGGGCCTGAGTATTTGTATTTCTAAGTCCCAGGTGACCCTAGTCTGGGAACCACACTTTAAAAGCTGCTGGTTTAGACAACTAGTAGAGAGCAGACACATAAGAAGGAATCTGATTAGTTCCCCAGTCTATTAGCTGCCTGTCTCCGTAATCCTTAGAGTGGCTTTTAGGGCTCACAGAGGCGAGCAGAAGTTTCCTTCACCAGGACCACGTTAAATTTCCATTCAGATTCCCAAGAACTTGGTTTTAGCTCAGTGGGCCTTAAGCCAGGCCAGCTCCCAACATCTTTGAGAGCTTTAGGCTTTTCTCTCCTGCTGGTCCCATGTCACACCTCAGTTGGATCCTCTGGAACAAGTCAAGAAGCAGCCATAAGCCTCAGCTTCCTGGGGTATTAGGTGTGGTTCTGTCTCTGGGCATAGAAAGAGAAAACATTTCTTAAAACTTTTTTGTTTCCCAGGCATTTGGAACAAATTGGATTTAAAGGACAAAGAGATTAGGAAAAAAGGTTTGGATGCAGAAACTTGTTAAAGGATTGACTGGGATGAGCAGAGGGGAAGGAAAAGGCATAGTATTTGGGAGAAAGATGATCACAAGGTGGTAACTGAGAAACACTTCCACTTTCTGGGTTGATGAGATTTTCCAGTTTTAGTATGGGAAGTGGATCCCTCTAGGAAATTATATTACCATTCTTACAATCAATGGTTCATCTAGAGATGTGGTCTTGACAAGTGTAATTCAGGAGTAGAATACAGACCAATTCTGATTCAAAACACACACCCCAGCCCTAACAAAACAAGCATAATAAGAGCTGCCCACCGTGTGGTTCAGTAGGGAATACCTTGTGAGTGGAAACTGCATATTATAAATCTTTCTCCCACATACGAAAGGGAGGTGCCCAGGCAAAGTCAATACTATGGGCAGTAAATTAATAGCAGAGACTGGCTCTCGAGTGGAACGCGCAGGCATTACTACGAGGCAAGGCAGCTGACTTGAGCAGTCCACAGAGCCAAGCCACTCTTGCAATTCCCAGCCTAAAGCCCACCTGTGACTTTGCAGCCTTTTAAAGGGAAAAGACAGGTGGAAATAACTAAACATCAAGCCCTTGTTAAAGAAAACAGTTTATTTTTAAAAGCTCTAATGTTCTGCCCTGTGCTTGGTCCTTGGACAGAGATGGGGGCCTAAAGAGGTCCTACCTGCACAGGGGCTGTGGGCACAGGGGTGAAGCCAGGTTTCACTTGGGTGACTCCTACCTTATTTGTTGTGCATTTTTAAGGAACTGGCAGTCCAGCTCCTGGCGGTAAAAAAAAAAAAAAAAAATGCAGACTCCCAAGATTCATGTTTTAACTTTCCTCAAGTTAAAGCAGAAGTCATTTACCTCTGTCATGATTTCCCAGACCACAGTTTTAAGAGATGCTGGGATAGCAGCAAGTGAGGCTTGACTCCTGTGTTGACAAGACCACACCCCTTGTTTCATTTAGTATCCAAGCGATGAACGCCAACTCTTCTGCTCCAGGGCTGGAGTCTCTAGGCTCTTCCACAATAATCCTGAATCAGGTGAAGGCTCCTTCCTCGAGGATTCGGACGGCGAGCCTGCATCAGTGGGATGCCAAGCAGCCCCCTGTTTCCTTCCCCCCTGAGCAGGAGTTCTGGTTATAGAGCCAGCCACGCTTGCACCAGCAAGGGCCAGCACTGGGCACCTTGGGTGGCACTGGGCTCTCGGGCCTCCTCCTCAGGCCCACACAGGGTTCCCAGGGCTCTGGTGAGACGTTCAAGGCAGGGTCCCTCCTCAGTCCTAGCTCTGGGCCAGCACGGCCCCCCGATTTGGCTGCACCAGCTCACAGACTCTCAGCTGGGGTTCTGGCAGATGAGGCTCTGCCAGAAACAGATTAAACAGTGTGGCTAATTCTTCAGAGAAGTCCTGGAATAAGCAGAAAGATGACAGAAAAGGCAGATAATTCTGGATGGTTCATCCTTTTTACTACAGATAATCCCGAATATCAAGCCCTAGCTAACCAGTGAGTACTGTAACCGGGCTATATTTTTTCCCAGCTGCTCTCTATGATGAAATGGACATGAAACCTTATTAGTACTTTGGGAGGCTAAAATGATGGCAGGGAGAATGAACTCTGATGGCATTTCACCACCTACTCAGCACACTCAGCACATCTATTTCATCTTGAAATTATTAGTCCCATTTTATAGATGAATAAGGTTAATTACTTTGCCTAAATCCCTCTAAATTTTAAGTACTAGCTGAGATCAAAATCCAGATTACTCTGATTTTAAAAACCCACACTCACTGTGCCATGCTGCTTTCTAACTAACTGCCTTTCCTCCCTTTTCCCTGTCCCCACGAACACTGTCCCCTCACACAGTAGCTACTCAGAGCTGAAGGCGGTCAGCCAGAACTCCTTAATTTCAAGGTGGTTCTGAAGACACTTGACAAAAATCCACCGACTTTGGCCCATTACTTGCCCCCTTTCAGGACGAATGGGATCTACGACGCCCATTCTCTCCATGTGGGACAAAGACGAGGCCTCCTTACCCCTGGCCACTGGGCCTCACGGAGGCTGCCCAGGCAAGCCTCAATCTCCAGCCGTCCCATCAGACCCTTCTCCACCAGCTCCCGGAGCAGGAACAGCAGCAGGTCCCACTGCAAAACACCAAGGAGGACTGAACAGTGGCCCTGACTGACACATCGAAATGGGTGAATGGAGTCCCTCTGAGCACGGCACAGGACAAGGGGAATAAAGGGAACTAAGCAGCTCATAAAATCAGGGATGAGAGTCGTGGGTACGAACGTGACTGCAAACGGCGATGAAGCCTTTGTCCCCACACCCGACTCACCTCCCTTGGCCGTGTGTCTGCCAGAAGCCCCACGTTTCTTGGGCTCAGCAGCAGCTGTAGCGGAACTGGCCCCTGAAAGTCGTCCTTCCACAGGGCAAGCAGCATGAGCAGAAGCCTTCGTGCCTGCCCTCGCTCCAGCCCGTGCTGTGCAGGGGGCCCTAGGACGGGAATTTGGTCTGCAACTACGGGAGGAGAGGAAAGCCAGCTTTAAGGATGACAGCAGAATAGGGCTCTATGTTTCTCTTCTTGCCTGTACCCAACCCTGAGATGTGGGGGACCTGGCAGGAGAGTGACTTGATTGGAAGGAACCATACCAAGGAGGGAGGCTAACTCCACGGAGCACTTTGCCAGATGCTGCTCAGCAGGTGGGCACAGGAACTGTGGGGAACAAGAAGGGAGACCCTAGACACTGGCACCGCTTACGCTGTAAAGACTGGCCCTCAGTCAACGTGGCTCTGGTTATTAGGTCTTAGACAAGGACACACAGAAAAGCATCCTCCATATGGCAAATGCCATGTCTCACCTGGCGGCACCGCAGTGTCTCGCCCAACTGGCCTAAGAGCTGCTCCAGATGCTCTGGGGAGACTCCCTCCTCAGGGTCCCGGGGCCCCACGGCCAGGGAGAGCACGTCCTGTGGAGAGCAGGGTGAGACCTCATGCCACGTGCACGCTAGGATGCCACGGGCTTCTGCGTGGGGCAGGTCAACCAGTGCAGAAAGGCAGAAGGAAAATAGGGCCCTGGAGGGTGAAGTAACTGGGCCGAGACGCCCCTAGACCTGGGACCCGGGCAGACAGCACAGCCAGAAGCAACCATGTAGATGACAAAAGAGGGACAGATGGAGCAGGTGAGCTGAGGGACAATGTGCTGCCAGAGAACTTGACAGATGCCACTTGGGACAAAACTAATAGATGCCCAGAGGGCATCTTATTCTTAAAGCATTTAGGGAAACTGTCCCATCAGATAGTCTTGATACTTTCTATGCTTCTCTGTTCATCTTCTTGGGAGAGCTGAGGTTTCAATACAGAAATCTCTACACGCTGAGTGCCAGTGGCTAAGAGCCCCTAGGCCTCCCCCTCCCTCATATATTAATATAATCTCCATTTTCTCTCCCTGCTGCTTAGTCTCTATTCCGAATCTTCATTCCTAGATCATTATCCTAGATCAGGGCCAGACAATAAATATTTTAGGTTTTGTGGGCCATAAAGTCTCTGTCCCAACTACTCCGCTCTGCCACTGTAGCACAAAAGCAGCCACAGATGACTCGTAAACAAATGGACATGGCTGGGTTCCAATATAACTGTTTACAAAAACAAGTAGTGAGCTTGATCTGGTCCACAGGCTGTTTGCTAACCCCTGCTCTAGCCAGTCTGAATTTTTAAAATCACATTTATTCTTAGCCTGTGACTAAACACGCATTGCCTCCCACACAGAACACTTGTTGAAATCATATGCAAATATTGGGGTGACTGTTCCTTAGAGACTCCTCTACTACACTTAACCCCACTCCCATCAACATCTGTGTAATAAACATTAGTCCAACATTTCATATCTACCCTTTTCCCCTTCTGAGTGATTCAAATAACAAAAGTCACAGTTAGGAAAACCGTTCAGTTCAGCTCTGCCCTACCTAATCCCATTCGGTAAGGAGCGGAACAGGCGCTAGCAGGACAACACAGAAAGCTGCCACACAACACTGGGGCTGATGCGAGAAAGGAAAGGAACCAGGAACAGGGCAGGGCGGGGAGCAGGGAAGCCGGAGGGAGTAGGGTAGCTGTGTACTTTGATCTCGGAGATGAGGTGGGAGGGGAGGGGAGCATGGTGCTCACAGGCGTGGGAGCAGCCCCTCCGCTCCCCCCAGGCAGCAGGTTCCGGACCCTGGGCTCGGAGTGTGCGACTCACTGCCGCCTTCACCTCCCTCCTAATCAGTGCTGCGGGGCAGAGGGAGAGCAGGAAAGGGGTCACCGAGTGCCCTGCACGGGCTCACCATGCCAACCCACACCCTTCACTGTTCTCTGCTGGCTGAGTCCCATCTCCCCTGAATGCCTCCAAGTCCCCTGCCAGTACAGTTTTTAAAAACTTGCTTCAGCCACTCCCCTTTCCCAGGCCTCACCTGTGATGTTGGCAGACAACCAAGCACACGCTTTCTCTGTCGCGAGCCCCACAGCAATGCTCTCTGCACTGCTTAGAACCTGTGAATTGGAAGAACTGCAGAGTTGGGCCAGGGGAGGGGGGGTACAACAAGGGCTGCCAGAGCTGGACTGACCCACCCACCCTACGGCAGCCTCGAGCGGGCTACCCGTGCGCCTCTCCCGCCACGACCTGCTACGTACAGCCGCCGGGGTCTCCTCTGGAAGCAGCGCCCGCACGGCCCCAGGGCTCTTCCTTTGGCAGAACCTAAACGGAGACAGACAGAGGAGGGCAGTGACATCTAGATCTGTCAGCCCGGCCCAGGCAGTGACTGCCCTGAGCGCGCCCAGCACCTGACCGGGAGGCTCTGCCTCAGGAGGAGACGCTGTCCCCCTCCACCAGCACCTCGCCCGGCAGCCACGCAGCCACGCAGCAGCACACACGCTCCCGACTCAACACCTGCTCTTGGGCCACAGAAGCACTAAAGCCGAAGATAGGAGCCCACAGAGGAGCAGGGGATAAAAGAACAAAAAGAGGTGTAGAGAAGACATGGAAGAAAGGATGTGAGTGTGGAAGAGGAAAGAAAGGACGGGAAAGAAGCTGAGGAGAGTCAAGGAGACGCGAGGGGACAAATGGACTGGTGTTTCTTACTCCCGCCCCTGGGTCAACGCCTGGGCCCCGTGGGGGCACAGCTGGGAACACAAGATCTCCAACAGCTGGGCTGGATCTCCCCCTTCCTGTCCCTGCGTCACCAGCTGCTCCTGGAGAAGTAACTCTGCCTGGTGCACCAGATCTGCCACCAGCGTGGCCCTGCAGCAGGGACAGCAAGGTTTGGGGGTAGTTGGAAGGGATGAATTGGAAAGGGGCTGCAAATTCAAGGAAATTTGGTCGGAACTTCCTTCAAAGGGGATTAGCAATTTCAGCCCAACCCCCGCAATGCCCACCACACTGACTTTCCTCAGTTGCCAAACTGAGGGGAAAAGTGGAAAAGAGGAAAAAATGGTAAGGGAATTAGACCAGGACCCTCAAACAGTCTTACTTGATGTGTTTGACACAGTTCGATCCAATCCTCTCTGCCACAAACTCCACAGTCCTGCGCAGGGAGGGTGGCTGGTTGTGGAAGAAGGCCTGGGCAAGCTGTGCCTGTGGGCAGGAGGGGACAGGCAGTGAAGGCTTCCCTTGGCCGCCTCAGGGGGCTGCCTCCGCCCTGCCCTTACCTGCAGCCCCTGGCCGGTCTGGGGAGGCTGGGCTCCCAGGCCGGTGGTGGTGGTGGGGGTGATTTTCCTCACGAAGCCCCCACTCCGTCCACTGCTGCCAGACACCCATGAAGCGAGCAGTTTCCGGAGCTCTCCTGCATGAGGGAAGTCCGAGTTCTTAGTTCGAGAACCTCTCTCCCTCCCCTCCCCAAGCATCCTGGACGCCAAGTATTTGTGGTACCCAGGCAATGTCCAAGAACCTAACAACGTGACGGAGCCAGGCCAAAGGGCACTTCGGGGCACTCACGAAGGGACGGGGAGACCAGGACACTCACCGATGTAGGGGCAGCAGGTGTAGAGCAGCTGCTGGTCCACCACAGGCACATGGTCCTGGGGAAGGAGAGGCCAGTGGCAGGGAGGCAGGCAGGCTTCCCTCTCTCCCCAGCGACCCCGGAAACAGGACAGTCAGGCAGGAGAATTCCGTGATGGTTAAGTCTCTATCCTGGCTTGTCTCCTGCTGCGCCTTCCCCAACAGCCCACTCCCTTTATTCCTGGGGTTCCCATGGCTCTGGCTGGACCCCAACACTCACCAAGCCATGCTCTGAGGCTACCGTGTCCACCTCGAAGGGATCCGATTGACCCTCTTCCAGAAAGAACAAGTCCTCAGGGACTGTGGGAATCTGGCAAGACATGAGGGCAGTCGCAGCGCAGCGCCAGTCTCGCCAGAGGCTATCACACCCCCCAAGCTCAGGGCCCCAGGCTTAGGCACCAGGTTCAAAGCGACCTCTGAAACTGCAGTAATCCCCACACCTCCTCTGAACCTCCACCTCTGGCCCCTGCGTCGTTTACACTCAGACATGTTCCCGCTCCCTCCATCTGGACCTCACTCTGCCCACCTGGAAAAGCCAGCCCAGGACAGCAAGCAGCAGCAGCTTGTTCAGGAAACACATCTCCCCTCCATTCTCCTGTGATAAGACCAAGCTCCTAAATGGTAAACAGAGGGTGTGGATGGATTTGTGCAAAGAAAAGAAGGCCGTGGAGCAAGCGAAAGCTCTCACTGGCAAGGCCATTCTCAGGAACAGACCTAAAAGGGACTGCTGGCATGTAGGCAGCCTGTTTCCCCTCCCATGTCTGTGTTCCCTCTCAGCTGGGCCACCTTAGGAACAGAAAAGGGCCAATGAAAGTACAAGTAACTGCCCACTGTCTGCCTTTGAGGAGCAAATCCTGCTTTCCTCCGAGGCTCAGTGTGGCAGTGGCAGCAGGCACGAGGCACAGACCGCTCGACCCTCTTTATGACAGGACAGCGGGCTCAAGCAATGCTCCCGCCACCCCCTGCTCTTCTCAAGCCTTAGCCTTCCTCTACCCACCGGTGCAGGTGCAGCAGGAGAGTGAAGACGCTCCGGTAATAGTCCAGCAAGGGGACGACGTGGTCGGCAAAGGAAAGGAACTCCACCAGCCAGGGCACGGTGAGCACCGCACGGTGGGCCTGCAGCCCCTGCTGCAGCAGAGCGCGCACGTCCAGGACTGGGGGGACCTGGGAGGGCCAGTGGTCAGTCAGGGGCGGGTCCTTAGGAGGGGCTGGTAATGCCCTCTGACCTGCCTGGTTTCCAGAATAGCCCAGGAAACCAGTCCACTTCAGTGCCTTGCTGGTCCTCCCAGCTCCCTCCTTACCAGCATCTCCCACCCATTCACCTGGCTCCTCAGGGCCAGAATGGAGTCCTGAAGCTCACCGGTCGGGGGTGGTTCAGGCCCCCGGTATGGCAGGAAAGCCACAAAGCCCAGGAATTTAGCCAAAAGTCTCAGGCTAAGCAGCACCACAGCGAATTGCCTCCGTTCACCCTGCATGGAATCAAGGGAAGTAAAAGGTCCTAATCATAAGGCTTCTAGAACAATTCCAAATCTGTTGTAAAGTTTTTCTTGAACATATCCCTTCCCTCCTAGTCACACCCCATCAGCTTCTGTGCCCCGTGTCCTAACCTGCCAGTCCACGTCTGACTCCCCGTCGTCACTGGGCTCGTGCTGGGGCAGGGCCAGGCTGTTGAGCTCCCGGATCTTCAAGCTCAGACTATCCATGAGATGCTGGTTAAACTGGAAGCTGGGGAGGGGGTGGGCAATGAGCACCGGATGAGGTGCAGAAGAACCAGAATCAAGGGCTGCTCTAGGCAGAGGAGGCTCAGCAGGGTAGACGGGGAGGCCAAGGAGCAATGAATTTAGCAATGTGGGCGGAGAATGAGACGTGAAACGGAGTCAAGTGTGAGCTGGAAGGAGCCAGACATCACCTGGTCCCCACCGTTCCACTCCAGGCAAAGGAGGATGGGGAAAACTCTTTAGGCCTTTGGGAAGCCAAACCTATCCTGGCCTCTGTCCCATACCCTGCAAGATACAGGGGACCTTTACCTGCTGGCACTAAGGATGAAATCCCTAAAGAAGCCTTGACAGCCTGGGAAGGTCGGGGGAGGGCAGGGCCCCCCACTGCTCTGAGGAGCCACCAGCCGTTCCTGTAGACGCCGCAACCGCCCCAGCTTGTCAGCTCCCAGCATGCTGAGCACATCTGGAGCCTCGCCCAAGACAGCAGCCCCAACACCACCAGGGTGCTGACACATCTGGGGCAGGGGGAGGGAGGAGAGAGAAGAGAAACCGAAAAACCATTAAGTGGGAGGATTAGGCAAAACATGGAGAAAGTACTACACATTTATGGAATGCCAACTCTGTGGAGTGCTTTAGATACTTCTTTTAAGGTAGGGATTATAGTCTCGTTTTACAGGTGAAGAAACTGCAACTGCAAGGTTAAGCATTTGTCTAGGGTCATTAGAGCTAGGATTTGAAACGAGGCCCAAGTACTAAGCACAAATCGAGGAAAAGGTGGTGGTCACGGGCTGGGTGAGGGCGCGGGGCACAATCAGAGAACACTCTGGTTTTTCTTTGGCTACCTGAGTTTCGGTCGCTACCCAAGAAGTAGTAGACTCCTACTCAAATTCCAGCCCAGGATCTGCCTGGCTGTCCACTCTGTTCCAAAGTGTCAGCCATTACTTAGCTGCCAATAATACCTACTGTTCATTGTAGATTCATCTCCTTCTGGGGCTATTACCTGGAGAAGTTGTTTCTGGAAAAGGCGAACAAAGTGGCTGTGGCTGCAGGCTGTGGAGAGTTGACCCATCATGGCTCTGAGGAATAAAAGGCAGGAATAGGGTGTGTAGGAGGAAGTAAGAGGGAGAAAGATCTGAGAAAACAAGCTGGTCCTTGGGCTTTTTGATCCTTTACCAGGGATGTGAGCAGACCTCTGTCAAAGTGGGCCTGCACAGGGATATGGGAAAAGGTAAGGGACTTTTTGTCACCAAGATCTCTCAAGGCTAGAGATATACTTAACCAAACAAGACATAATGCCACCCCTGAAATCTGCAGTCCACACCGAGTGCTAGTGAGTTTCAGGATCAATGCGGAAGGCAGATGACTGGCCAGAGGCTGTGCATTCTGCAGCCTAGTCATCCACCTGTGCAAAGTGATCAGACCCACCCAAACTAGACGATGGAGAAAACAGCTTGGACTAAGAGCTTTGCACTTTTCCAAGTATTTGCCATTACAGAACAAGTACAAGGCACTTCTGAGTGGAAGGACTTGGAGAGACAAATCCCCTTTGAATAGAGACAGAGTTGTCAGGAACTACAGACATTAAAGACAGAAGAAAAAGGCTTTGGGCTGGAAGTAGTGGGGAAAAGCCTCCCCCCAATCAGCTCCCCACAAAGCACTGCTGCTCACTGCCAGAGCAAGAGACAAGGTGACCAGTGTGAGCACCAACCTGATCCTGCTGCCCAAGCCCTTCTCAAAATCCCAGCCGGGCTCCTCATGACGATCTTCCCACTCTCGAAGCACCTCATAAAACACGTCCCTGACAGAGAAATGCCTGATCAGCTGAGGCACAGCTGCCTCTAGCTCATTCCCAGTAGCGCCTTCTCTCACTTGCAACAGCTAAAGACAGGACAGCCCCATTTTTCAATCTCTCCCAAGTTCTCTGCATGATGGTAACACTGCAGGAACTAAAAGTCTGTTCTGGCACACCTTGTCTGAGATCCCTGAGACTATAGTCACACACCTATGAGAAGGCTGCCTAAGCTCAAGGGTTCAAGTCCATGGACACAAAACAGAATGAAGCCAAGTGGCCCTTATGATGGCTGGCAGGAAGGCCCTGGTGATACTAAGTCACCATCTATCAGTGCCAAACTCCTAGTTTCTACGAAAACAAAACAGCTGTCTATTAACTTCATTCCCTCCCCAAAAGTTCCCTTTTTCTTATCACCTCTGTTTTTTAAAAGTGTGAAAGGCTCGGTCACTGGAGAAGTTGGCACGATTGTCAGTCTCTGGCTGAAAGGAGACAGCTTGAGTGGAGGGTGGCATCGCCAGAGAGACCTAAAATATGGCAGAGACATTAGGAACTGAAGCCTGCAGGGTGATCCTCAGAGAACTTCACCCCCTTATTCTTGCCCAGAGTTAGCCCACATGACACTTGAGTGTTGTGAGCAGGGTATCCTGAATGTGTCAAAGCTGGGAAGGGTCAGGTCCAGAGCAGCAGACATCTAAGCTGTGGTCACTACCTTGGCAGCACTGCCTTCGTAGGCAGCTCGAAGGCGGCCTTGCAGAGCTGGTGAGAAGCACAGCAGCCGCTCATTCTCTGCCAGCAGCTTCAAGGTCCCTTTGTCCAGGTGGGAAAGGACCCTGCAGGGACAATAGCACATATGACTGAGACTGGGACACAGACTGCAAATAGGAAGCAAGCACCTGCACACCACACAGAGCATGTCAAAAGCATGGAGCGGGTATGTAAGCCCAGATATGTATGGCAAGGTCATGGGCCAAGGATCAAAGATGATGGAGGCAAACGGGGAAGAAATGAGACCTTCAGAGCAGGGACCGGGAGAGCAGGACAGGAACATTAGCCATAAAACCAAAGGTCAGCTGCCAAAACCACAGGGGTCCATTTGATTCTTTCAGGGGCTAAATTCATAGCCTTGACACAAAATTAAAGATTACAGGTAGGAAAAGGTCCAGGGCCACTGCACCTGTGTTAGGCACAAACATGCATCCAAGTGGCAATGCAAACAATGCCCAAATGCTTCAGCCAGGGAAACTCACTGAAACTGATGTTCCAAAACCTGCACTGCAAAGAAGACACAATCGTGGATGCTCTGAAACAGCGGATTTTCCAGGGAGTCTGGAAGGATAGTACCAAGCTGTCAGTTAAGAATTGTCTCATCTCCAGATCCCATTTCTCAAAAGGAGGCTTGCGCACTGACCTAGGGCATCTGGACTCGGTTCGTGGTCACTGTGCTTGGCAGCCACCATCCTCCGCGCAGTAAGGAGCTGAAGGACGAAGAAAAGCTCCAAGAAGAGGTTTGGTACCAGGTTCTCTGGATATAAAAAGAGATCCCATGGTACTTGGCACCATTCAGAGGCAAGGCTCAGTTGTACGTGCCTGATCAATTCTCTTGCCCTGCAGTTCTACAAGTGTCTCCATTCCAGCTCCCTCTGTTCTCACTCACCAGCAATGCATGAGGAGTAGACAAGGGCTACCAGCTCCAGGCGCTGGCGGGAAGACACTCTGGCAGGGTCAGCAGGCTCATCTGTGAGGCTTCCTGTTCGGCTGGGGAGTGGCGACCCCAGTTCTGGGGTGGGACAGGTGGGGACAGGTGACTGCAGCAACTGCTTAGAGCTATGGGGATAAAAAGATGTTATTAGTCAGCCTGGCTTCCCCACCACAGCCACACTGAGGTCCCTCCAGAGAAGACATCAGCAGCCCAAGAAACGAACCCAGAATCCCCAAGGGGGAAATCAATTCCAGGGAAAAGCCCTGCAGATGTCCCCACAGGGAGGAAGCTAATATTCCCGGGAGCGGCAAGGCCATACCGCTCCTTCCTGAGCATCTCCCGCTCCTCTTGCAGACTTCTGCACCCTGGGGGAAGGCCAAGGCCCCAAGGGCTAGTGTCCAGGGCTGAGGGTTGGGAAGTGGGGACACAGCTGATTGGGGGTGAGGTGAAGCAGGTCTTGGGCTTGGAGAGTGACCGCTCTTCGCTCACCGGAGTTGGGTTGATCCTGCGTGAAGGCTTCGTCCTGCTGAGAGTAGCCACAGGCTTTTCTCAAATTCCTATCTTCAAACATATCCCCTCCACAACCACAATAGTTGGGCCTCTTGCAAACCGCCCCCCCCCCATTATAGTTATCTCATCCCCGACCTTCTAACCATTCCCGTGCTCTACTGCGGAACGCCCAGCCCTAATTTACTGACTCCCCTAGCAGAGCCTGAGAGCCGCCTATCTCCTGCATGAGGGCTGATTCTCACCCTGCAGGGCCGGGAGGAACCGAGCCTACGGGAGGGAACTCCTCCAGGTTGCTGAGGTTTGGTGGATCAGAGAGCGCGAGGCCGGGACTGCTGGGGCTGCCAGAACCCCTAAGCCTCCGGCCCCCAGCCCAGGACACGCTCTCCCCGCTGACCCCCTCCTCCGGGGCCCCCGGGCCGCGGCCTCCTCGCTCGCGGGCCGGCCCCGGGCACCGCCTCCTGCCCCCGCGGCGGGCCAGAGGGGCCTCGGCGGCGGTGCTGGGGGGTTCGGTCGGAGGGAAAAGCTGGCTGCGCGCCCCGCGGCTGCCCCGCGGCGGGCCTCCCGCCCTCCCTGGCAAGGCTGCCGAGGCGCCCGGGGCCTTGGCGGGGGTTGGGGGGCCCTGCGGGAGGACGCGGCTGCTCTGCTCTCTCAGGAAGTTCAGCAGGAACGGTACGAATTCTTTCCGCAGTGGCTGCAGTGAGCTCAGCGCGGCCGCCTCCCCAGGGTCATCCTGGGGAAGAAGCAGAGGTCGAGGGGCAAGAGGGTCAGCTGCCAGCCCGGGCCGCGAGCAGCCGGGGCCGCAAGGCGCGCCGAGGGTGGGCGGCCCAGGCACCGGCGCCCAGTTGGAGCGCACTCGGCCCGGGCGGGCAGCCAGGCACCCAGGAGGAAGGAGACTAGCAGGCTGGTGGCTCCCGCGGGAGGCAGATTCCGGTCAGGCCTGGGGGCGTGTCAGCGCTGTACCTCAGAACTCTGGGCGCTGCGCGCGATCCACCGCACCGCTGCTTCCACCGACACCTCCTCTCGCAGCAGCGACTCCAAAACCGCCGCCATCCCGGTCGGGGCGCCCTGGGGCGACTGCGCAGGCGCCGGCGCGCCACGGCAGCCTGGGAAGGGCGGGGCCGGCGGTGTGGAGCGACCGTTGGGTCGCAGGGCGGGGCCGGCGACCGGGGGCGGGGCCGGCGGCCGGGGGCGGGGCCAGGCGGCCGGGGGCGGGGCCGGCTCTAGTTTAGGCCTGTGGTCAAGGCTTCGTTGGGTCCGCAGTCCCCGCAAACAGACCAGGTGGTAGATTAAGTGCAGATGCACAGCCCCCAGTGAGGTCCTCCCTTGACTGCGCTGGCCCGAGGGGCGACCCGCCGGGACTCGAGCTGGAACTGGGGACCCCGCGGGACGGACGCAACTCTGGGGAGACCAAGGGCCCAAGAGAGCGGACAGAGAGAGTAAAGGTGAACAATTCTCCGAATAGAGACACACCACCCTACATCTGCTCTGAACACACTCTTTCAAGAGTTAAGTTTTCTAGATTCAACTGTCACCACCCTAAAGGGGTTATGAAATTAACATAACCTCTCATTTTGACCTTGTCTTTCTCAAAGGCTGACTTTTCAATCCCTTGGCCAAGCAGTATCCATCCACTGGTTTTCCAGCGCTCACCATCAACTGACCATTTAGGACAGAATTGTTACTGGGAGGCTTTTTATACTCCCCAAGCCACAACAATCCATAAAAAGTGCCTCTGGCCACCCTGCAGACAGAACTGCTTGCTTGTGGCTTTATTTACTCCTTTACACATTATAATAATAGGTTTACATCAGGTTAACATTTCTACTACTTTGCAGTTGAGAAGTCAAGAGGCATATTCATGATTAGTTTCTGGGAGCTTGAGTTATTTCTTAATCTCTCTTATTTTTTTTTAAGCAAACCTGAAAGACAGCATTTTGGATGTTGCTGCTCAGTGAGAAATCAAGAAGGGAATCCAGGCAGAGAAAAACAGATGGCACCAACATTCCAGGCCAAACCAAATCAGGACGGGTGAAGCAGTGCCTTTTGCCTCCTGAGCATTCCTCTGGTTCAAAGGAAAGGTTACAGGCAGAAAGGAGAAAGGGTGGGGTGAGCAGGAATCCCTCTAGTGGTACAAAGGGTGTTTCCTGTGGAGAAGGAAAAAGTACCTCCAGCCAGACAGAATGATGCGCTGAAAAGGAGCTTTCAATACTTTTATTACAGGGGAACCATCTCCTCATATTTCTGAACCCTGGTTTTCACCTGCAGGGGCACTGAACACCTAGTTTCTATTCAGTCCAGGGCTTCTTTTTCTAGGTCGCTTCTGGATGTGGTACTGCAATTACAGTAACACTTTCTGCTCCCAGTTGATCTTATAACCTCTGGTGCATTCAATAACTTTATTAAATCAGAAAAATAATACTTCCCACTTTTGAAATCCAAACCATCACACAAATAGAACTAAAGTTTGCATGCGGAATGAATATTTTATTACTAGATTATAAAAATAAAATACAAAATAATTTTAAAACAGAACTTAAAACACTGTACAAAGCTTTAATATGATACAAATGGGAAAATTAAATAAATAATTACACTTTTATGTACAGATGACCTATACAAAAGCACTCCATGTTTCTGCCAATACTCTATGTCCTTGGTTGCCTGAGCAAAATCGTATAAAGGGAGCTATTTGGAGGGGAAAGAGACACAATATAAGAGACACAATATAATACCATTGGTGGTATTTCAAACAGCAGTTTCTCATCTCTCTGATAGCAAGTAGACAAGAGAGGGAAAGAAAAGCGGAATTATTAATTATTAAAGTCATCTGTTCTAACTCATTGGTCTTGTTCAACAAGAGAGAATTCTGCTTTGTGGCCGAATCTGATTTAACAGCTACCAATAGCTCATAACTTTCAAGATTTATGTCCAATTTCAATTCTAGATGTTTGCCCCCTCCTTTTTTTCCTAAAAGTTGGGAATTTGTAAGTAAATGGCCCAGTGAAATAGGTGCTGGCTATTTCAGAAAAGCAGTCAGAAGGGGGACCAGGAACTGTGTATCAGGGAGAATGAAGGGGCTCAAGCCTGGATCATCTGATCTGTTCTCTTCTTTACTCAATCCACCCAATCCAATTTCAAAGCCACAAGTGGCCAGTGTTATATTTCCTTTATCTTCTCTTTGTATTTCTGAAAGCTTTTTACCTTAGTGGACTAATATACCTATCTGGTGAATAGTTCAAAGAGAAAATTGTTTTGGAAAAAGTCCCAAGGGCTTTCCCCTCCATGGGTAGCTCCCTAAAATAAATCACATTCAAGCTCTGGTAGCCTTGTTTTACCCCTTGCAGGTGAGTGAAGAATACCCAGAGTCCAGGTATGGTGAAGTGCTGTGCATGAACTTTTAAGGATTTAAATAGTGTAAGAGGAAAAAAGCATCATATGGCAAGGGTAGTCTATATAAAAACTTTGTTTACTCAGTGTTTTTAATTAGGTGAGTGAACACTTACATACACAATACGAAACAATATTAAACTACTAAAAAGACATGTAAAATTCCTATCCATCATTATGGAAAATTAGGTCATTAGCAAATTCTACAGTCACATAGGCTCAAAGATCTACCTCATCCAATCCTGTTCTCTAGATTAAGGGATCCAGAACCTTTGGCCCAGGGTATCTGAGAGACATGGCCAGCATTACCAGTGTAAACACTGTGCCCATACTTTTACTTCTTACTAAAGAGGAGGCAGAAAACTGCTAAGTTGCACAAGACAATAAAAGGAAAGGCTTCACTTCTTTTACATGTCTCCTTAAGACCGAGGGTCCAGAAAAGTCTAAGGAAATATTCAAATCATTACTGAGTAATTTAACTTCTTTGCTATTCAGTGTCTTGTGAATGTGTGGAACCTCAAGGTGATCCTGATCTTGTCACATACTTTTACTTCTCTGATCCAGCTTTGCTCAAGGGGAATAAACATTAAGCTTACATAGTTTTAAAGGAGAAGCAAATAATCACAACTGACTTAGAAAATGTCTTGATGGGCCAAGACTTTAATGTTATCATTCCATGTCCAGCCAGGGATTGAGGTGTGCAGCATCCAAATTCCCCTTTAAATGGACATGGGACAAGGTTCCCTGGAGTTACCTAAGAACTACAGGAATTCCCAATATACCTCCTGTAGTTTTCCCTAGCAATGTTGGGCAACAGATTCTGAGACTGTTTTAGTTAAATTTCTCATAATTTCAGAGGCAAAGCCAAAATAATGAGAATACCCAATGATATGATGAGTTTCCACCTACTTGAACATCCTCAGGTCCATACCAGAGTTTTATTGGGTGAGGACAGGGAAATAGGATATCCCAACAACCACCAAGGATTTTCAACCCTGGTGATCAATGGGGCGACAGATGTCGCAGCCAGATAGCCCTCACATCCAGCCACCAAAGATTTTCAATATGCTATATCCTCCCATAGGGTCTGAGGACTGGACCTGCCTGTAGTACCCTTCTCTAAGTTAAGGTCTAAAAATGCATCTGTGGTTTCTGAACTTGGGTATATATTGACATGTAAGGAGTACCACAGAAGTTACATGCCTTAATCCTGAAATACTTTTTCATAGATAGGTAGCTATTCTGCTAATATACTGTCTACTGAACCAAACTCAAGAAAGTTAAACAGTGCAACAGTAACTGTCAACCATTCTACCTCCTCAGTGATATAGGTGCTAAAGTACCTCTCCCCTCAGGCAAATCCCAACACATTTATGGTAAATACACATAAACAGAAATGAGCAGATTTTAACAGAGTAAATGCAAACAACTTAATTCCAAAATATATGAACATAACAGAAGAAATGGTTCTCTAACGTATGCCATGTATTGACAGATATAAAGGAATGGAAAAAGTTTTTAAAATATTGAAAAATTCTGATCTCCAAGACTAAATTCTAGACTTATCTACAAATAGATATATTTTCAAATAGCCAGAGTAAGATGCATTTTTTTTCCCTAAGTCTCACTAAATTCAGAATTCTGGATCCTGTTTCTCTTGTCACCAATTCCTAATGTTAGATTAGGAAAGTAAAATCATCTGCTCTTGGGAAAGAAGCATCTGTTTTTAATTCAAAGCTATTGGGTATAGAAAAACTAATTATGGTTTTAACTATCTGTGTGTGGGTTTATAAAACATGCACCAATGTACACTTTTCCCTTGTAGATTGAATGCAACCATAGAAACATTAGAATAAAAATCTGTGGCCTGGAAGGAATCTCTGGTGACTACTGAAGAACCTCAAAGTTCCCACTGTGGCTAGGGGCTAAACAGAAAGAGATACTGCACATCTAGAACACTGAATTAGTAAGCAGCTGAGATTTGTTTAGTATTTGAAAGCAAATGATATAAAGTGGATAATGATTACAGTGGGTCTCAATTACCATTCTGCTACTTATTTAGGACTTGATTAACTTGGCAACTTTTACAAAAAACATTCACTTCACAACATGCAACTTAAAAAACAGTAAATGTAACTATGCCACTATTAGCAAGGCCAGCTTGCATACCAAAGTTGAGAATGAGAGTGCTTGCTTGCCTAGGGCTTAACATTCAAAGATATTTGAAATCTGTATTTTAAGGTTAAATTTGAAACAACTCAATTTTCCTTCTTTGTTCACTATACATTAAGGTTACATGCCTTTAAGCTGTGTAAGAGATTACTATGTGGGATTTTAATATTTCAACCAATCCATACACCCAGGAGATTTGGCAGCATAATTTAGGAGGAATGTTATCTAAAGATATTGAGCTGTTGCTAATTCTATCTTCTGTTCCACCCAAGTAATTCCAGGGACTGGGCAAAGGCAAGTTTAACTAGGTAACCAGCCATTCTGTTGCGACAGAAGAAACTAGGAGGTACTTGATTTTCAAAAGACAATTTTAACTTCTGCTCCATACTACTTTTAGTATATAGTTTGGCTTGACTTTAAAGGCATGTCCGTCATCTTAGGTTGAATAACCAAATTGGTTTAAAATTACTTGGATGATCTATGTCACTAATTTCTGAAATATGCTGTCACTAAAAAACCTCAAAAATAAATAAATAAAGAACTAAAAAAACCACAAAAAACAAACCAAAAACCTCATTCTCTGTATCATATTTTAAAATAAAAATCTTTGTGCCCAAAGTGTTTGCTCAGGTTTGCCAACTTCTATTTTTAGCCTGAGCAACATCTAACATCTAAAAGCACAAACTATGCTTTTAAAAACCATAAAGTAAATCTCTGTATAAGACAGTACTTCTAAACGGACCTATTGATACATGAGATATAATTAGTCTGCTTTCTTTTGAAAGTATCTGAGTAGAAACATCTTTGGTTAACTCTTTCCTCTATAGGTAAAATAAAATATTCTTACACAATGAGGTTGTTTATCTTGAGTTTGTCAATGCCATTTAGAAAAGGGGGCAACACAGTGGGAAGGTTGGGAAAAAAATGTAAGAGGAGAGAGAGAGAGAGAGAGAGAGAGAGAGAGAGAGAGAGAGAGAGAGAGAGAGAGAGAAAACATTCAGTTGCCACATTGCCCTCACTGTCAGTTTTGACTGCCAGCACAGAAATGCCGACAAGAAATAAAATCCCATACATACCACAGTTGCAGTTTTATCAGCTTTTCCAATGGTTACTATTAGCACATTCCTGATGAGAGGGATCAGGATTTAAAGTCAGCTACTTTTTAGCATAATGTAACTAATACGACAGGAAAAAGATAATTTATTAATTACCCGCCCTACTGTCCCCTACAAAAAAAGTGAGGTGAAAAGAGGAAAGTAGAATGGCAATTTTTAAGAAACATTTAAAAAATCTATTTATGTCAGACCCATGATTATCAACCCAGTTTATCCACTCTAACCATAAAGACAAAATTATGTGATTAACATGACAAATCATTGAACCAGTATTACAAGCATGTCCCAGTCATTTTTTTCCCCTGATAAAATCTTTTTTAAATGAAAAATAACCTATCTTGGCTTGTTAAAGACTGCCAAACCTTGCATTATACACAAGTAAGGCAAGAAGAATCTGAGGTGTCACATGCCAAGAACATATTTTCAGAAAATGAAGATAGGCAAGGCCCAAGTGTACACGAGGCACACAATAGAAAAGGAATTTCACCACCCGTGATCTTGAAATTACAAATGGAGAATGAGAAAGAATGAGTTTATATAAGCATATGTCTCTCTATATATTTATAAATATTTATATAATTTACCATGAAGACATGCAAATAGTGTTATAGCAACTATTATACAATATAATACAGAAGGACAGGTCTTCCAATATTACAGTTGTTTTAGATAAACAGCAGATATGTCTTATCTATTGCATTCCCCTATAGTGTTTGCAAATGAAGAGAAATTAAGATTCCACACTAGGCTATGTTTCTTTTAAGAGACCTTATATGCCTCAATAGTGTTTTGAGTTTGTTTTTTAAAAAGCTCAACACAGATAAAGAGAACAAGTTCAGTGCAGCTTCAGGGCAGCTTTGATGCAGCATTAGAATATGTTCACTTGGTGAGGAAATGTATTTCTTTCTTTTTTTGTTTTCCAATTCAACCATATTAGGTTTGGCAGCAAACACAAGGTCAAACAGAAAGCACAGATGTTTGCTAGAAGGCAAATTTCAACAATAAGCAGACCAATTTACCTGACCTTAATAAGGTCTTTACAACACAAAACACCTCAAGAGTATAAAAGAGCCTATTTAAAAAGTCTGGGATACTTTAATTTTGCCTGATTCCTGTTAGCAGAAGAGTGAGATTAAAACAAATATGGTCCTCCTTATAGCTTTGTAAATTGAGATTACGTAGAAATCAGGCCAAGAGGCCCAAGTATTGAACTAAACTATAGGAGAAGCAGGTAATAAAACACTAAAAGAAAAATATTTAGGCTAAATTTATTTCCCCAGATATTCATTCCTTATTGGCCAAATGTATAAAATATAAAGTTTGAGGATTATAAACCTCAATAACATTCTATTTTTCTTTCTAAATCTCTAAAGTGCTTCCCTGGTATTATCTTGGAGGTTGACATTAGAAATAGTTGCTACCTAGAAGACTTAAGGAAGCAGTTTATTCTGGTCAGTTTTCCTTCTACAAGGAGGAAACTTAACAGAGAGGAAGAAAGTTCTTCTATCTTGAAGGATATATTGCCCCATACTTTAACCCTCTTTCCCTAAATACTAAAGCTTGCAGAGTAGCTCTAATTAGACTTTTCTTTCCTTCATGTAAGTTTCTCAGTTATCTTTTGCAATAAAAATGTACTAGGTTAGGACTGTTGCTCCCTTGCCCCAAAATATTAGGGGGCTAAAAAAAGGTAATTGGATTTGAAATTCTATTAGGATGTACTGTTAAAATAAAAGAGGGACTGAATCAGGCGAGAAACACTGAAAAATGTGTAATCCAGGGAGGGTACTAGGAATGAGGCAAAGTGAAGGTGTGAATTCTCCGTACACTAAATAAACACACAAACCAAATATACATGAGTCCTGGCTCCCTGGCAACAGACTTCTTACATAATTTAATATATGAACAATGACTCTCCAGGGTTCAGAAGTTTTGAATGAAAATATCAAACAAGAAGTTTCACTTTTGCTATATAATCTTTGAGCAGAGGCTTAAAAAATTAGGCAAAACCCCTTAAAATTCCATTCTAACTCCTAAACGGCAGCTAAAAAATGAAAGCTCATTTAATGAGTTTCTCCTCCTTGGATTTTGCTGGATTGCTCCTTCCTATACAAAGGCATTCATTCCTGATCTGCTTGCTGCCTGCCAGAGGTAATTCCTTATCATACATTTATGTCTTCTTACAAATAATTGATCATGTTACTTTCTTTTGCAAGAGAAGATCAAGACTGATTTTTTAAATAGACAGTACGGGGACACACATGAGTCAGGTTTAGGAGGAAAATCTCACACCTTTCATAGAGATGCAGCCCGGCTCCTATCTGCTGAGTTTACTGGCTGGCTTATTCTTCCCTGGGGGAGTTTTAGTGCTGGCTGAGTGGTGGTGGAGGCTGCCTGATCCTTTCAGGCCATTCTTGCTGGGTTTGCAATGCTCCTGTTGGCAGGACCTCCTGGAGGAGGAAGATCCTGAGTGGCTGGGAGGTGACTTGCTTCTCCCCAGATGTGGGGATGAACTCCTCTGGTCATGGTGGGGCCGTCCAGCCCTAGATGGTGAGGAACTAGACGTGCGAGGCAAGGATGAGCTTCGAGGAGAGGCACTGGGACTCCTCCGAGGGACAACTGGACTCTTGGGTGGTGTTTTTGGATTGTGAGGAGATCCTGGACTCTTGCACTGAGTAGTACTCCGGGGTTTCTGAGATCCATTTTGAAGAATTTGGGCCAGGCGGGAAAAAAGGTCTGAGTCAGAGTTACTACTCCCTAGGACTTTATATCTGCGTAGCCTTAAAAGAACAGAGAAGACATGTTTTCATTTTAATTCATATTTCAAGTGTGCCTAAAAGTCCCAAATCATAATATGTATATGTGTGTGGAAATCAGAAAATACAGTAACAAGATACAGAGTTACTCTTTCACATACTAGTTGTATGAGACCCTGGGCAAGTTATTTAACCTCCCCCAGCTTTCAAAGGGAATACCACCTATCTCACATGGTCACTGAATAGACCAAGTGCAGGAACCCAAGTACTTAGAGGAGTGCCTGCCATGCAGAAGCACTTAAATGATGCTAGTTGCCTTCCCCCTGTGGCATGCCCACTCTAGTAATTTTAAGATTAACTTAATGAATTGTCTCTAGCATGTTAGCACATGAGGCAGTAAATCATATTGTATAAGGCTGCCAGGACAGGAATTCTGCAAACATTAAATCCCATAATGTAAGTCTTCCCACTACACTCACCAATAGTAGGAGCTACAGATAAAAGTACACTCTAACCTTACTCTCTGGACCTCAGTTTCTGCCTCTGTCAATAGCCTGGCATTCAGGAGAGGTGGATGTGGGCACTGACTGCCTACCTTACTGGCAACTGAGCTTAGGCTTCTAAATTCTAAATCTAGAGAGTATTCATATCGATAGCAATGTCTTTTCTACCATAAATGTCCTTCTGGTTTGGCCTAAGAATCAGATAAAATGGTACATATAAGTGTTTTATAAACTATAAAGCACTCTAGAATAGTACTTTAGTGGCAATACTAAATAATGTGGTAATAAGGGCCTTAAAGCCCTTCCAATAATAAAACTTTGGTAGTTAAAAGTGTACAGTAAAGGAATAGACAAATGAATGGAACAGAGCATTGAATCCCAAAAGATCCATGTTTCTATGGGAAGTAAGTACTGAGATATCACTACTTAGAAAAAAACCTTCATGCCATATATAATAATAAACTTTGGATGGATTAAAAATCTATAAACAAAACACAAAACTATTAAGGTATCAGAAGAAACTACCTTTTAAAAAAATTTTAGGGTTGAAGTGACCTTCTGAAAGATGATATAAAATACAATTCATAAATGCAATCAATTCCATTAACACTAACTTTTCTATCACACAAAAGGTACCATAGTCCAAGCTAAAATTCAAACAATAGACTAGGATAAAATATCTTCAACATATTTTGCAGAGAAGGGTGTTAATATTATAATTAAGCAACCCAATAGAATGTTTGACATGAACACAGCCAACAACTCATAAAGCATCTCAAGTAAAAATATATATGAAAAGATTTGTCTCATGAACAGTCAAATACAAATTAAAACAATGAGATTACTCGCTTGTCAGACTGACCCCTCCCCCTAATTTTTTTTTTTAAGACAGAGTCTCGCTCTGTTACCCAAGCTAGGATGCCATGGTGTCAGCCTAGCTCACTGCAACCTCAAACTCCTGAGTTGAAGCAATCCTCTTGCCTCAGCCTATCCAGTAGCTGGAACTACAGGTAGGCGCTACCACACCTGGGTAATTTTTTCTATTTTTAGTAGAGACGGGGTCTTGTTCTTACTCAGGGCTCAGGCTGGTCTCAAATTCCTGAGCTCAAGCGATCCTCCTGCCTCGGCCTCTCTGAGTGCTAGGATTACAGGTGTGAACCACCATGCCTGGTCCCCCCAAAATTTTTGAAAGTGATATTATCAATTGCTGGTAAGTGTGTGGAGAAGAAACCTCATATACTATTGGTATGAGGATAAATTATTAAAACAAACTTTTGGGGAGGCCACTTTGAATATATAAAAATTTTAAACATGCAAACCCTAGCAATTATACTTTTAAGCATCTATCATTTAGAAATGTGGGCAAAGATATCTGCAAAAAGTCTATGGTCAAAGCTATTCTCTGCAGCAGTGTTTATAAAAGCAAAAATGGGCTTAGCGTGGGCTCATGCCTGTAATCCCAACACTTTAGGAGGCTGAGGCGAGAGAAACACTTGAGCCCACAAGTTCGAGGCTGCAGTGAACTGTGATCATGCCACTGTACTCCAGCCTAGGTGACAGAGTGAGACCCTGTCTCTAAAAAAACAAACAAAAAATAAATAAAATAAAAGCAAATATGGAAATAAATGTCCATGAATAGGGAAATGGTTTAATAATTTATAATATATTTTATCATTAATTTTTTTTCTTTTTTTAGGCCCCAAGATTTACATGGAATCATGAAGTATTATATAGCATTTTTTTTTTTAAAGAGGGAGCTAGTGGAGAGAGGTAGGGGTCTTGTTTCATTCTTTTGCATGTGACCATTCAGTTTTCCCAGCACCACTTATTGAGTAGGGCTTCTTTTCCCCAGTGTATGCTGTTGTCTGCTTTGTTGAAGATGAGTTGGTTGTAGGTAGATAGTTTCAATAAACTGTGCTGGGAAAATTGGATGGCCACATGCAGAAGAATGAAATAGGACCCCTACCTCTCATCACTCACAAAAATTAATTCAAGATAGATAAAAGACTTAAATCTGAGGCATGAAACCATAAGAATTCTAGAGGAAAATGTAGGAAAAACTCTTCTAGAAATTGGCCTAAGCAAAGAATTTATGACTAAGAGCCTAATGGCAACAACAAAAATTAATAAATGGGATTTGATTAAACTAAAAAGCTTCTGCACAGCTAAGGAAACAATCAACAGAACAAATAGACAACCTACAGAAAGGGAGAAAATACTCGCAAGCTACACATCTGATAAAGGGCCAATATCCAGAATTTACAAAGAACTCAAGCAAATCAGCAAGAAAAAAACAAACAATCCTATTAAAAAGTGCGTAAAAGACATGAACATAAGCTTCTCAAAAGAAGAAAAATGGCCAATAAACATATGAAAAAATGCTCAACATCATTAATCATCAGGGAAATGCAAATTAAAACCACTATGAGATATCACCTTATCCCAGTTAGAATGGCTTTTATTAAAAAGTTCAAAAACAATAGATGCTGGCATGGATGCACAGAGAAAGGAATGCTTATACACTGTTGGTGGGTCTGCAAATTATTATAGCACCACCCTTATAGAAAACAGTGTGGAGATTCCTCAAAGAACTAAAAGTAGACCTACCATTGACAAATTACAATAAAGCAAATATAGAAATAAGGTTACACACTTAACATAGGGAGAATATACAGCATTACCTGGCTTCTACTCCAGGTCTTGTGGGTGGCTTTCCTGGTGGTGGCCGAGGCAAGAACTGAGATGAAGTGGAGCTATTGGTTTGATCTGTGTTGACCCATGAAACTGGCCTTGGAATTTTACTTTTTCTGGACTGGGAGATGATGGGTGACAAAAAGCTATCTTCAGCTGACCTACTCAGGTGAGAATCTACTGCCAGCCTTGAAAAGGGAGTGAAGATTTCCTCCTCAGAAAAGGGAGCTGGAACAGTAGCTAGTTTTTCCTCTAGCAATTTATCAGAGGCACTTGAGAGGTCACCAAGGAAAGACTTGAATTGCCTTTTGTCCACCAGAAGCTTGACAATGTCTGGCTGATAAGCTTTCTTTTGGAGGAGCTTTTCTTTTGCAGAGACTGGAGAGGATGATTCAAAGGTTGAGTCTATCTCTTGTGCTAAAACAGGGATTCGGCTGTGTCTAGTTACAAAGGAGGACCTAACCACCTCCTTCCGAGTTGGGGGACAATGTTCATTCTCTGAAACACAATGAAATAGCTCTCCATTTCTAGGGGCAATTTTATCTCTCTTACCCCCTTGCTGTAAAAAAGTAGAAAGGTCTCCTTGATGACCTGGCAAATCTTCACTCTTGATGTCATCATCCTTAGATAGCTTACTTTTTTGCATTGCTGCCACCTGGCCTATCTGTCCTTCAACATGTGGGTCAATGACTCTTGGAGAAATTTCTGAAGTTCTAACTGCCAGAAGCTTCATTATCTCATGATTTTTGTCTTGATTTGGCACCACACTAAAAGTCTGTGTCTTTGTCACATCAAGAGGTTCAGTAGTAGCTGAGTGATCTTTTTCCACAGTTACCAAATCTCCTGGGAGAGGGGAGATCTCAACACAATGCTGCCTTTTACTTAACTTTTCATCTTCATTATCTGACCCTAAAAGAATGCTTTTTTCTTCAGTTTCCCCAGGAAGATTCTCAAATTCTCTCCCAACCAGTCTGTTATGGTCTGGATGGTCTTTTGGTCCCAAGTCTTGAGATTTGTCACTTTCTCTAATATTGGGTAATATGTCATGACCAATGTGATCTGTCTGAAGCCCCAAATCTGTTCTGCTTCCTCCACTAGCAGGTTCACCCTCTGTTACAACCAAGCCAGAGAAGTTATCCCTTGGAGAGTAAAGTTCCACAGTGGGCTCTATGGGCTGAAGATCTTTCTTCTCTGGCTGTTGACCACAGTGAAAGCTTCCTGAAGTTGACTGTGTAGATGCCACAGACGGTCTAGGAATTGTAATCTGGAGAGTGAGGAGAAAAAATTAAAATGCAATTACGTGAAATATCAATAAAGATGCATGATTTGAGATTTAACACCTCAAATTCTAATTTATAAGAGGAACAGATGTTAACTAGGTCTGCTCAACTCATCCTAAGAATGAAAAACTCAATAAAAATGAATGATACTCAAGCGCTCCCACTCAGGAACTGTGCAGAACAGTCTCCCTCTAGGTATCCTGCCCCTTTTTTGGCATGTCCTGTGCCCTGGAAGACAGATTTCTACTATCTAGGCTCCCTTGCTTTCTGATGTCTGGTTATATCTGCTCAATGGGTAGCAGCAACAGAGAATCAGAGGGTTGGAGGAAAGAGAGGACTGGGTAATGATTCTCTCTGCTTTCTCCCTGGGGACTACAGCTTTGGTGGTGGCTACACTCCACCATCCTGGCCACAGGTCCTGTCTCATGGTCTCTCTCTCTCACAGCTATGACTCTCACCAGGTTCTGCTAACAGCCCCTCCTTCTCTCCTTCCAGGACTCATGGTAGGAATGGCTCCCTCCTCTATTGCTGGTCCTGCTGGCTCTCTCAACTCTGCCCACATCTGTAAAAGTTCCTTACATTAAATGCTCTCTAAGTCCCTTTGAGTGTGCCATATTATTTCCTGCAGAATCCAGATATAAGATTATAGGGAATAATTATTGGCAAATGATTATTAATTGAGAAACCTCAAATTTTCATGCATTTTGTTGTTTTTCATAAATTCTACCTACCAAATAATGTTAGAAATATTGTATCTTGTTATAAGCAAAGACATACAAAGATTATTAATGTTTCATATCTCCTCTAATTTTTTAAGATCAAACCCATAAGTAAAATTCTGCTTGTACTGAGGTCATTTCGATTCTATGTATAGGTTCAATATCTAATAAGAACATCCTTTCTTAAGATACCTAAAGTTTTCACATCTTCATATTTGTTAAAAAGTGACATATAAGGAGGCTGAAAATAACTATACAAACTGGCAAGGAAAAAAGCCTTTTTGAGAAATCAAATAAGCTCAAATCACTTAATAAACCTCATTAGTTCTAGGAAAACTGTAGAACTTGGTCTAAATTCAATGCAAAATGAATTTGAAGCAGTCATGGGAGATTTGGCTTAGATTCAATTTCTAGTCCAAAGACACCAAGAAACCTATGTGGTTCCAGGGTCAGCTAAGGTGTATACATCTGTTTCACTTTGTGTCAGAAATATAATTAGTTTCATAGACATGTAAAGCTTGTCCTAAACCTAGGCCAGAGAAAAAAACACATAACTAATGTCCTGGAATAGCACCCAAATGAAACTAGGTCCTGGGGATCTTTCAGGTTAATACAAGACAGGCTGTCTGAGTTCACATTTGAACTCTTACAATAAGCCCAGACCTATAATGACCTTGGGGAAAAGAATTAAGTTTCACTGGTGCTGTTTTTCTTCAGAAAGCCATCTCATACTTGTATTTTTCTTTAATTATTCCAAAATATATTCAAGCAGATGGTAATTTTCTAGTATATATTTTATATGATATTGAAATCTAAAACTTATAGTAATTCACTTTTCAAACTTTACTTTGTAAGATCCAAAAGTGATGATGATAAGAAAATCAGCTGTGAAATTTTATTAAATGCCAAATAACAAGGGAGATGAATATGTTCATTCAGAATAAACCAATAATACTCACCTCATTATTATATGTGATTCCAAGTATATCAGGCCTGCTGGGCCTGCCCTTGGCAACTATGCCCCCCAGGCCAGCCAAGCAGCCACACGCCCACAGCTCCAGGCAGAGTAACAGCCCTGTGGCCCTGACCCCAGCAAGCCAGACTCCATGTTGACTGATGCACTGTGTCCATACATGTGCCCTTGGTCTGAAAGACAGCCTGGCAAGCTCATCCCTGGCAAAGCCATGCCACCACCGCCACAAATTCTTGCAGCCTAGGCCACTGAGACAGTTGCAAATATCACTAGCATGCATTACAACTGAAGAAATTGCACAAAAACTACACTACTGTATCCACCAAGAACTAGAGCCAATGCACTCCACCTAACTGACAACCCAAGACCCAAGGAATAAGTCTTTCCCTACTAAACCTCCACTTCATAAAATTGTAAGAGATAACTGTTTACCAGATACACAGAAATCAACATAGAAACATATGAAACATGAAAATAAAGGAAACATGACATCTCTAAAGGAATACAGTAATTCTCTAGTGACAGATGCCAATCATAAGGAAATATATGGAATGCCACAAAAAGAATTCAAAATAATATTCTTAAGAAAATGCAGTGAGATACAAGAGAATACAGATAGACAATTCAACAAAACCAAGAAAACAATTCATGATTTTAATAAGAAATTCAATAAAGAGATAGACATCATACAAAAGAATCAAGCAGAAATCTTAGAGCTGAAGAATTCAATGAGTTAAATAAAAAATACAATTGAGAGTTTCAACAACAGACTAGACCAAGCAGAAGAAAGAATTTTGGACCTTGAAGACAGATCTTTGAAATAACTCAAGCAGACCAAAAAAAAAAAAAAAAAAAAAAAAAAAAAAAAAAAAAAAAAAAAAAAAAGGAATGAAGAAAACCTACAGGATTTATTGGACATTATTAAGCAAACAAATAACCTAGGTGTAAATTTAACCAAAAAGTAAAAGATCTAAATGAGGAAAACTATAAAATACTAATGAAAGAAACTGAAGAGGACACACACAAAAATGGAAAGCTATGGATTGAAAGAATTAATATTGTTAATTTTGCTCAAATGTCTATACTACCCAAAGTGATCTAAAGATTCAATGTAATCCCTATCAAACTATCAATGACATTCTTCACAGAAATTGAAAAAAAAAATCCTAAAATTCATATGGAAACACAAAAAGACCCTGAATAACTAAAGCAATACTAAGTAAAACAACATAGCTGGAGGCATCATCTTACCTGATTTCAAATTATATTACAAAGCTATAATAACCAAAACAGCATGGTATTGGCATAAAAAAGACACATGACCAATGGTACGGAACAGAGAACCCACAAATAAATCCACATTTTTACAGCCAACTTTTTTTTTTTTTTTTTTTTGAGACAGGGTCTCACTCTGTTGCCTGGGATAGAATGCAGTGGCATCATCATAGCTCACTGCAATCTCAAACTCCCAGGCTCAAGCACTCCTCTAGTCTCAGCCTCCCGAGTAGCTGGGGCTATATATGTACCACCACTTCTGGGTAATTTTTCTATTTTTTGTAGAGACAAGGTCCAGGCACCAAGAACATTCACTGGGGAAATGACAATCTCTTCGATAAATGGTGCTGGGAAAACTGGATATCCATACGCAGAAGAATGAAACTAGACCCCCATCTCTCACTCTATACAAAATTCAAGTCAAAATGGATTAAAGACCTAAATGTAAAACCTGAACCCATAAAACTTACTAGAAGAAAACATAGGGAAAATGCTTTAGGACATTGGTCTGGGAAAAGATTTTATGAGTAAGACCTCAAAAGCACAGGCAACAAAAGCAAAAAATAAACAAATGAGATTATATCAAACTAAATAAAGAGCTTCTGCACTGCAAAGAAAATAATCAACAGAGTGGAAAGACAACCTACAGAATGAGAGAAAATATTTCAAAACTATTCATCCAACATGGGATTAATATCCAGAGTACACAAGGAACTCAAACATCTCCACGGCAAAACAACCAACCTGACTTAAAAATGGGCAAATGATCTGAACAGACATTTCTCAAAAGAAGACATATATGGCTAAAAAATATACGAAAACATACTCAGTATCACTAATCATCAGGGAAATGCAAATGAAAACTACAACAGGGTATCATCTCACCCTAGTTAGGACAGCTATTATCAAACGGACAAAAAAAATTTCCTCTAACAAACAGTATAAGCAATGGTAACACTTGAATATTAAGAGGCAATATGAAAAGAAATTGGGAGTAAGATGGCCAACTAAAGATGCCTGGTACTTGTCCCCCCCACAAGAAAGGACCACGGTAACAAACAGCTAGGATGCTACTGGACTGTCAAAGGAAGAGCGCTGGGGTGTGCTGGGGTAGTGCAGAGGTTCCTGTGGTGCTGGGAAACCCAGAAGGGCAGTGTGGAGACACCCTGCCTCTGCAGCCCTGTTTTCCCCACCCAGACTGGGCTGCAGTCAGGAGGGACTTCCTCTTGCTAGGGAAAAGGTAAGCAGAAGAACCCTATCAGCCCCTATTGCCACTGCAAACACCTGCATTCCTTACTGCAGGAAAATCCCATAGTCCTCATAAGGCCTGAGCCCAGGAATTCAGGCAGGTGCATTGCTTCAAATTAGGAGCACAAGACATGCACTCTCCACCTCTCATCCACACTCTGGGAGCTAGGCTGCTGCAGCATCGTGCCCTCTTGAGACCTTAGCCACCTTTGGAGTGTACCATGCTCTGAGGGCCAGTAGCCACAGTACCTCTTTAGCCCTGGGACTCCATCTTCATTCCAGCAAGCCCACATAGGTGGCTACGACACCACAACCCCAGCTGCTCAGATCCTGGGTTGAGGATCTGCTGTGACTCTGGTGCTGCACAGCAGGGAAATTGACCCTTGCCGCCCACACTTCTGGGTAAAGAAATAGTCTGCCAGACCCACACGGGGTAGACCTGCACCTTGAGCAGGAGAGGCCCCCAAGTCGCCAAGCAGCTGACACACTCCCAGGCCATAGAGCAGCTACTTGCCCATGGCAAGGGCCTGAGAAACAACCCAGCAGGCCCACTCCCTCAGGCCTCTCCAATGGCCCCATGCTCATGCCCAGGACCTGAGTGATCTCATAGAAGTAAAAAGTAGAACAGAGGTTACTATAGGCTGGGAAGAGTAGTGGGAAGGAGGGGGTAGGGAAGATCTGTTAAAGGATAGAAAATGACAGCTAGGTAGGAGGAATAAATTCTAGTATTCTATAGCACTGTAGGATGGCCATAGTTAATAATATATATTTTCAAAAAGCTAGAAGGAGGATATTGAATGTTCCCAACACAAAGAAATGATGTATATACTAATTATCCTGATGTGATCACTATACATTGTATATATCAAAATATCACTATGTAGCCCATGAATATGTACAATTATTATGTGTGAATTAAAAAATATTTTTAAAGAAGTCTTACATATTATCTCCCAGTTTTTACCCCATTGCTTACTCTGTATTTATGTTAGCTATTTATGCTGAAGATGTCATTATATATTGTTGTTTGGCCAATGTGGATGGGGGGATGGGGAAGAATGAATGAGAAGGGCAGCTGTCCTTGCTACAGCGGTAGGCAAAACTGAAAATCAAAAGCCTCAAGACCTAAATGAATAAAAAGTAAAAGCTGCTTTTCCCCTTCCCTTATCATCCCACTCCCCAGAGATAAGTCACTATAAAAGTTTTGTAGGGCAACTAAAAATCATAAGCAAGCCATAACTCATACCCAAAGAATAGAAATCCCATAAAATATAGAGTAAAATAAAAATATTTCTTGGCAGGCCTGTAATTACATTACGTACATGGCTACAGGATTTAACAGTCAGTTTTCTATCCCTTTCATGCAGTATTGAAAGATACTTTAAGGATAAATCTAGTCCAACCTCCACTACCTACAGATTTCTATCACAGCACCCATAACACTTAAAAACTGTGTTCCTTTACTAGACTGAAGACCCTTGAAAGCAGGGGGGTGGCTCACTGGGCTTTTTATTCTTCATACCTAGCATAGTACCTGACACATAGTAGATACTAAATAAATGCTGCATACATGATTCATTCAACCACTGGATGCGTAGGTTCTTTCCACAACACCTCCCCCAAATGATAGCTCAGTCTATGCTTGAACACTTCACAAAAGGGCTTTCCTTACTTCCCAAGGCAGTCCATCCAATCTCCGGTCTTTTTTGACTATCCATAAGTTGAATTACACTATCAAATATAAGTTCAGAGATGTAATCTCAATAGAAAAAAACTTTTCTGGCTGGGTGCGGTGGCTCACGCCTGTAATCCTAACACTCTGGGAGGCCGAGGCGGGAGG
>VBSM01001044.1:10685802-10696346 GCA_008086735.1 Cheirogaleus medius | reverse complement strand
AGGCTGGGCGTGGTGGCTCACGCCTGTAATCCTAGCACTCTGGGAGGCAAAGGCCGGAGGATTACTTGAGCTCAGGAGTTTGAGACCAGCCTGAGCAAGAGTGAGACCTCGTCTCTACTAAAAATAGAAAGAAATTAATTGGCCAACTAAAAATACATAGAAAATATTAGCCAAGCATGGTGGCGCATGCCTGTAGTCCCAGCTACCCGGGAGGCTGAGGCAGAAGGATCGCTTGAGCTCAGGAGTTTGAGGTTGCTGTGAGCTAGGCTGACGCCACGGCACTCTAGCCTGGGCAACCGAGTGAGACTCTGTCTCAAAAAAAAAAAAAAAAAAATCCAAGCCCTCACAGAGAGAAAACAGGGTAGCAATCCCTATCTCAAAGCACAGAAAGAAAATCCAAGCCCCTTCAATAAGGAGTTTGTGAGTGTGCTAGAGGAAGACCAAAATGGATGCCGAGGCAAAATAAAATCACAGGAATTCACCTTAGGACTTTATAAGGAGACCAACTTCATTTAGATAGGCAGCATTGAATCTTGGGCCCCCAAAAGTGAGAGACACCATGGGATCACCATAGGACTGAGTCACACAATGCTTTTTCTGGCACTTTATATCTTTTCTACTGTAAGCATTTAGTGCTATAAATTTCCCTCTCAGCACTGCTTTAGCTGTATACCACATATTTTAATATGTTATAATTTCACTTTCATTTAGTTCTATATAATTAAAAAAAAAACTCCTTTGAGGCTTCCTCTTTGACCCATGGATTACACTGAAGTATGCTGTTTAATTTCCATGTGTTTAGAGATTTTCCTGTTGTCTTTCTATTATTGATTACTAGTTCAATTCCACTATGGTCAAAGAGCATACTCTGTATGATTTCAATTCTTTTGAATTTGTTAGGGTTTGTTTTGTGGCTCTGCTTCTATGAAAGTCAACCTAAGATAGTGGTTATCTCAGTGGAGAAAGGGTAGAAGCACAAATATAGAGAGTATATGTTAAAATGTTCCAGTTCTTGGGGCAGATGGTGGGTGTACATGCTTATATTATTATGCTTTGAAATGATACATATATAATCTTTTATATATAGTATAAGATTTTAAAAGATAAAAATAGCTGCTTAGGGCTGGGCACGGTGGCTCATGCCTGTAATCCTAGCACTCTGGGAGGGCAAGGCGGGATGATTACTTGAGCTCAGGAGTTCGAGATCAGCCTGAGCAAGAATGAGACCCCATCTCTACTAAAAATAGAAAGGAATTAGCCAGGTTTGGTGGCGCATGCCTGTAGTCCCAGCTACTCAGGAGGCTGAGGCAGGAGAATTGCTTGAACTCAAGAGTTTGAGGTTGCTATGAGCTAGGCTGATGCCACAGCACTCTAGCTTGGGTGACAGAATGAGACTCTATCTCAAAAAAAGAAAAAAAAGTTGCTTAGAATTTTTCTCCTAGATGACCAGTAAATTACTAAAGTTACAATCTCTATTCATATACTTTTTCATTTATATATTTTTGCTTATATTTCTACTTCAATCATTTCTTCCATAAGGTATGTTCCCAACTCTCGCCTCTATTTGTACGTATTCCAATTCCTTTTAATGTTCTTGTTTTGCACAATGTTCTGTCTTGTACTACATTTCGTTGTGTACATACACATCTACTCAAACAGACTGTAAGCTCCTTAAAGGTAAAAGATGCATCTTAAATTATGCAGCATCTAGCTTAGTAAACTGCAAATAGAAAGTGGTCAGTTAAACTTTGCTGAATTATGTAAGAATGAATAAATCCAGAAGCCAATAGCTTGTCTTCAATATTTAGCTTAATGTTTTATCTAGATATTCAAAATGAGTAGAGAGCTTGCAATATACAGCAGCATATAATATAAATTCAAGAAAACTACATATCACCATAATAACAAATAATGGGCAATGACTTAGGGTCAAAACCATCTGCCATTTAAATTTCACTGAGATTAAATAGTGACAATGGGTGAAAGACAGAAAACTAAAGTAATCAAGTTCTTCTTCTATGTCAAGTGCCATTTCACTCTCTCACATACACAGATATCCATATGGACTGACAACTGAGAATGTCACTAGTAATTTTTTGCTATAAGAACAGTTTGTTCCTGATACCATAAAGACAGCCACAGTTGACAGTACAAAAATCTGACATCGACTCCCTGTCTACCTTTTGCTACTCATTCCTGATTGTTATTGGTCCAGATAGTGCTTATTCAACAGCCAGTCCACACTGTAGCATATCATACTGACGCAGAGAATGTTTTTGCAAATGATTCCCATGACTGAAAATATATACCTGCTTTGGTCTGAATGTTTATGTCCCCCCCAAATTCATATGTTGAAATCCAAACTTCCAAAGTGATAGTCTTAAGAGGTAGGGGGCCTTTGGGAGGTGATTAGATCACAGAGACAGAGCCGTCATGAATGACAATAGCATCCGTATAAAAGAGGCTCAAGAGAGACCTTTGCCTCTTCTACCACATGAGGACACAGCAAGGAGGAGTCAGAAAGAGGCCCTCACCAGATACCAAATCCACTTAGCCTTCCTTCTTAGACTTTTCAATCTTCTGAACTGTGAGAAATAAATTTCTGTTGTTTATAACGTATTCATTTTATGGAACTTTTTATAGCAACCCAAACAGACTAAGACAATAACCTTAAGCTAACTTTTTAAATTATATAGTTTAGCTGGACACAGTGGTACGTGCTTATAGTCCCATCTACTCAGGAGGTTAAGGTGGGAAGACCACCTGAGCCCAGGAGTTCGAGGTTAGAGTATACCATAACCATGCCTGTGAATAGCCACTGTATCCTAGCCTGCACAATAGTGAAAGCCTGTCTCTTACAAAATAAATAAATAAATAAATAATATAGTTTTAATAATTGTCCAAAGATAGGCTAAGCTCCTCAGAACTGATCATAGAGGATCCTTGTCAGGATCTATTTCCCATTCATAAAGCATGACTAGCCAACATTCTATCAATCATGTTAATAGGTATGAGCCCAAAGCCGCATTTCACCCCTGTAAGTTTAAACTCCTTCCCAATCAAACCTTTATAAAAACACCTAAGTAGCACCCAAAACTAACTGATTTATAATTCACTGCCTCTCCAACCCATTATCTTCATCTTATCTTCTATGAAAGGGGATATGACAAGAAACAGGAAGGTCAAGTAAAAGTTTGGGGGTAATATACCCAAAGATAACTAAAAATGAGCCATATAATTCAGAAATCTGTATCTCTCTCCATATTGACAAGTGTACCTGCTTGAAATTCTAATAAAGAAAAAATCATATCATTTATTCAACATCCACTTTAGCTCATGATCAGTTTGATGCTTTCCACTTTTTTTTTTTTTTAGGCAAGCATGAAAACAAGGTTTATTGAGGAGAGAAAGATAGGATTATAGAGCAAGAGCCACATATAGGTTTACATAGCATGATACATAGCAGGAAACATATGCCAAGGACCGGACCCATAGCTGCAGCAAGAGGAGAACAGAAGGAAGGGTACAAAAAGAGATGCGATGCTTTCCACTTTCAACCTCACTTCTCTACCTTCATTGATACAGTGTTCAGAACGGGTACTCATAGCTCCACTGGTGCACACTAAAGAAAGGGCCCAGCCTTGTCACATTATTTGGAAGGACTATTAATTTCTGTCCTATAGATATGTCTCTTTTAGTCTCAGTATCTTGTCACTTTTTAAAAATACCTTCATGTTTTCCATAAAATATAAGATGAAGATTAATTTTTGGTGTCTACAACATATGTGTTACGGGCCAAATTAGCCATAATATTGCAACTACAAATATCTGAATAACTAGCAAAACAATGTTCTGTCCACTTCTCATTCAAAATTGGGAGTCATGATACTTTGCTGTAACAATAAGAGAAAAATAATAAGCACATAGAAAAATATCACTTCCTATGCAAGAAATACACACCTTACAAATTCCAAGCTTAATCTTGTTTTTGTTGGCATCCATCTCTTCCCACACATCCTTCTCCTGGGGACGAGGGTGTCCCAGAGATCCAGGCAATTTATCTGGTGACATACCAACAGGGATACCATTCTCCCCATCACTAAGCTGTTCATCTGGAAACACCTCATCTGTATTTTCTCGAAGCAAGTCTCCTGGGATGGGAGTGGCATTGGCAATTCTAAAAATGAGGGGAGAAAAAAAGGTAGAACTTTAAAAGACCAGAATCAAAAATTACTATGAGACTACTCTACATTTTGTTTCTGGATTTAAATGATGAAGTCCATGCATCACTAAGAGAGTTAAAAAAAAACACTTTGAAAACTTAGGTCACAAGCCGGGCGTGGTGGCTCACGCCTGTAATCCTAGCACTCTGGGAGGCCGAGGCGGGAAGATTGCTTGAGCTCAGGAGTTAGAGACCAGCCTAAGCAAGAGCGAAACCCTGTCTCTACTATAAATAGAAAGAAATTAGTCAAACAACTAAAAGTAGAGAAAATTAGCCAGGCACGGTGGCGTGTGCCTGTAGTCCCAGCTACCCGGGAGGCTGAGGCAGGAGGATCGCTTTAGCCCAGGAGTTTGACATTGCTGTGAGCTAGGCTGAAGCCACGGCACTCTAGCCCAGGGCAAGAGAGTGAGACTCTGTCTCAATAAATAAATAAATAAATAAAAACCAAAAAAATAAAAAACCTAGTCACGCCAATTCTACAAAATAAAATTTAAATTTTGATCTACAGAATTTTCAAGATGATTTTAAAATATAAATTCTAATACAATAACTCACTGATTAGACTATTTATTTTGAGACACGGTCTCACTATGTTGCCCAGGATAGAGTGCAGTGGCTATTCACAAGCACGATTATAGTGAACTACAGCCTCAAACTGCTGGGCTCAAGTGATTCTCCCATCTCAGCCTCCTGAATAGCTGGGACTACAGACATACACCACCATGACTAGCTTGGCAATCATTTTAAAAGTTAGAAACATTTAGTCTATTTTCCAAGAAGTCTTTGCCAATTACAATAACATCTTCTACTCTTTACCCATTTCTCTCTCTCTCTCTCTTTTTTTTTTTTTTTTTTTTTTTTGTAGAGACATGGTCTTGCTATGTTGCCCAGGCTGGTTTTGAACTCCTGGGCTCAAGTGATCCTCCCGCCACCTCAGCCTCCCCAAGTGCTGGGATTACAGGCGTGAGATACCACACCCAGCTCTTTACCCAATTTTCTTAGAGAATAAAAAATAGTTATAAATGGGAAAACGTTAAGTATTGTCAAAGTCAAAATAAAATATAGAGGTGAATCTCTAAATTATTGTTTTATTTGGGAAGCAAGATTTGCAATTTGGGCATATGCATAGACCAGGCGGGTCTTCAGTATGTCGGAAAGAACAAAGAAAAGGTTAGGGTTGTATTAGGAAAATGTTGCCTATTCCTTTGAAAGAAAGCTCAATTGGCACTAGAGAAGCTTCTCATTGGCAGTAGAGAAGCTTTTGGGAGTTGGTAAGCTCTGACTGGCTAGTGATGGTGGTAGGTAAAACCAGTCTTAGAGTCATAGCAGGTCATTACAGCTGTAAACCAGTCTTAAGGTTACAGTAGATTGTTTCAGCAGCTGGGCTTGTGGAAAATTCAATTCTTGGAGCAGGTGCTAGGTGCCCTAAGTACTTTTTCTCCCTGGCCTCTCGACTCTGATTTAGTTGGGTATGACAAGAGTGACTCAATTTGTATAACCAACTTTCACAGTGCCATAAGGAAATAAATAGGTGTCAGATCAATCACCTATGTTACTTTTTTATAGCATGAAATATGCATTACTTTTTCACTTACAAGACTTTTTACTAAGCACCTACTATATGCAAGGCCCTAGCAACATAAAAAGGAGAAAGCAAATTCTTGCCCTAAAGGGAAAGCTAGAAATTCTGTAATTAGACAATTCATATAGTTCTGTATAAACTGACCTAGGGGAAAAATAGAAAATAGTAATTGGTTTTTCTCTATATATTAATATTTCTTTCAAAGTAATTCTATGTCCTATTTATATGGTTGCTCATCTCTCCCTTATACTACTGGTCCATGAGGGGCTTTTCTAGTTCCCAGTTATCATTCACTAAGTGAAAAGGTCCCTGATAGCTCTAATGTTCCATAAATCTATATACTAGTTTGTTTTTTTAAAATATTGCTGACTGAACACAGTATTGAGCATACAATAAAACCTCTTCTTAGAAGTGATCTAGAATGTCTAAAGGTAGAAAAATGAGTCTTCAGTAGATTATACTGACACATGTAATTATTGTGAGTGACAAAATAGGCATCCCCTTGGTGAACACCTCTAAGGGTGCCAGTTATATCCTGGCACAGGTATCATAAGTACTTCATATTGCTGTGAGAAGACCAGTGGTTTTTCAGGGACTTGTTCCACCTGATTTGATGACCTTCACTACCACCTCTGCCTAAATGGGTCAATACTAGAAGATGAATCTATCAACAGGTTGTAGGTATGTAATCTAGAAAAGCACTGACAATGGCTCCCAGGAAAAAACCTTATAAAGATGTCCCTGTAGTTCTGACACTGGGAGCATATTTAAAGGTAGTTTGGCCTAAAAGAATTCAAATGAGCAGATGTATTTTAAAGGTAATGAAAGACCAGAAATAAATTGGCTACTAACAGATTTTTCAGATATGAGTCCAATATAATGTATTTACTGATGCAAGAATTACAATGGACACTAACATATATGTACCACGTGGTAATCCAAATGTTTATTGAAAGAATCCCTCTATTCCTGAGGAAGGGAAAGGCGAATGAATAAATATTTGAACTCAAGGAAGCTTAGTCTACTAAACTTACCTATTTTTCCATTTTAATCACTCAAGGTTCTTCCAAATCCTTTCCCCCCCTTATGTCTAGTCGTTATTCTGCCTCTTTCCAACTACCCCAATTCCTTGGCATTTCCTTCTTCCACTCCTCAGGAAATAAACCACATCTACACCTACGAAACTGCTTCTATTTTTACTCAATCCTAGGTTCCCTCTCATCTCTTATGATTCACTATAATACCACATACTTCAAGGAACTCGTCATCCATCTTCTCCACACAGGCTCCCTCCCACATGACTCAGGTTCCTCTTCCATCCCTTTCCTCTCCCTCTGCATTTATTTCCCACTTTTTACTCCTCCCATAAGAATTATTTTCTTCCATGTCCTAAACTCTGATCCAAATCTGAAGTGTGAGATATGGAAAGAAATGATTCCTTCCCAGGAAAGTTACATCAGGTTCAGGAATATAAACAAGCAAGAAGGTATATTTGAGATTTTTATTAGCACATGGTCTGTGTTTGCAGGAAAGGTATAACTGGAGCAGATTAAGAAAAAAATTAAGGTGTGTTGGCAGAACTGGAGAGATAACAAACAAAGTAGTAAGAATGGACATCCTCTTCGTATTCCCTTTCCCATAATCTAAGGCAAAGTAGGGTCTGTGAGCCAAATCTGGCCTGCCATCTATTTTTTTTTTTTAAAAGAATACAGTCACTCTCATTTGTTTACAGATTGTCTATGTCTGCTTTAGCACTACAACAGCAACAGCAACAGCAGCGAGAGAGACAGCATATCCCACAAATATTATCAGGCCCTTAACAGATAAGTTTTGCTGACTCCTGATCCTCTTACCTTCTCCTGAACTTTCATTCTCCCTCTACTGAAAAATTCAGTTGTGTCACATACATTATTGATTTTTCTCTTTAACACTGATTCTCTAGGGGTTTCTAGGTAGTGTACCATATCATTTGCAAATGAAGATAATTAAGAGGTTGGCAAACTTTTCTTAGAGGGCCAGATAATACATGTTTAGGCTTGTGGATAAGATTCACTAATGGATGCTAAAATTAGTAGGCTAAAGTATGAGAAACAAGAAACATAGTTGCAAAGTATCTTCCCACAAGAGTCTTATTATTTACAGAGAGAAAAATACTAACTTTACAGTGGAATAACCTGGCCACCTTAACCACATTATCACCATTAATATCATCAGTAATAAGACAAATCGACATATGTACCTCCTTGTTTAATGCCATCAATTTTCCTCTGATCTTTGCTTTAAATTGATTCCAGAGATTCTGATGTATAGTGTTTACATTATCACTATTTTTTTCTATAACTTCACTTTGTATTTTCCCTTTCAACCAAGAGCACAATCATTGTCACTTAACAACAGGGACACATTCTGAGGAATGCATCGTTAGGTGATTTCATCATTGTGCAAACATCAAAGAATTCAATTATACAAGCCTACTACACACATAGCCTATTGCTCCTAGATACAACCTGTGATACCATGTTTCTGTACTGAATACTGTGGGCAACTGTAATACAATGGTAATTATTTGTTTATCTAAACAGAAAAAGGTACAGTAAAAATACAGTATTACAATCTTATGGGACTACCATCATATATGTGGCCTGTCATTGACCGAAATGTTGTTATATGGTACATGACTGTAGTTTTTTGTTTTTTTTTTTTTTGAGACAGAGTCTCACTCTGTTGCCTGGGCTAGAGTGCCGTGGCGTCAGCCTAGCTCACAGCAACTTCAAACTCCTGGGCTCAAGTGATCCTTCTGCCTCAGCCTTCCGAGTAGCTGGGACTACAGGCATGTGCCACCATGCCTGGATAATATTTTCTATATATTTTTAGTTGGCCAATTAATTTCTTTCTATTTTTAGTAGAGACAGGGTCTCGCTCTTGCTCAGGCTGGTCTCGAACTCCTGAGCTCAAGTGATCCTCCCGCCTCAGCCTCCCAGAGTGCTAGGATTACAGGCGTGAGCCACCGCGCCCGGCCCATGACTGTAGTTTAATAGGTTTTTAAACTTCCAGGTGGAAAGGCCTTTGATATTTTTATTTTTGTTAATAATTTCTAATTTTACTGAGGTGTGATCAAATTATATAATACTACTGCTTTGTGGAACTCTTTATGTTTCTTTGTGACCTAATATCTGATCACTTTTTGTGAATGCTCCAGGGGCACCTGAACTGAAGGTGTAGTCTCTTATTAGGGTGTCAAGTTCAAAAAATATATATAAGATCTAGCTTATTGATTATGTTGTTTAAGTCTTCTATCTTCTTATTCTTTGTTCACTTGACCTATCTTGAACTGATAGTAGTACACTAAAATCTCTGATTATTAATTAGTGGGTTTCTATTTCTCTCTCTTTGAATATCCTTTAGTTGTTGTTTCCTAAAGGTGAGTGTCATGATTCTTGTGACTAAATATTAATAAATTTTATATCTCATTTATGATTTGTGGCACTTAGCATTAAAAAGTATCTTTTGTACTTTTAATGTTTTGGCTTGAATGCTACATCTGATATCAGAATCATTATTCTTTTCTTACTGTTTCCATTTTTCTGATATATCTTTGTCTACTCTATCCCTTTCTGAATACTTTTTTAGGTGTGTCTCTTATATATAGCATACGAATATAGCTATATTAACCAGACTAAAAATCTTTTTCTTTTAATAGATGAGTTAAGCCCATGCATATTTATTGCTATGACTAATATGTTTGGTGTTAACTCTTGTCATAGTATATACTCTTGTCATATATTTGGAGTTTACACATGATGTTATGGAATATGAATAGATAGTAAAATGGTTACTACAGCAAAGCAGATTAACATATCTATTAACTCACACAGTTATACTTTTTTGGTGATAAAAGCAGTTAAAATCTACTTATTTAACAAAAATCTCTAATACAATTTTATTAACTATAGTCCTCATGCTTGTACATTAGGTCTGTAGACTTATCTTATGTCTGCTATTTTGTATCCTTTGACCTACATATGCCCATTTCTTCTCTATCCCCTCTTCATGACCCCCTGTGGTAACCATTGTCTCATTCTCTATCTCTGTGCATTCAAGCTTTTATATATATTATATATATATATATTCTTCATATAAGTGAGATAATGTGATATTTTTCTTTCTGTGTATGGTTTATTTTACTTAGCACAATGTCCTCCAGGTCAACCCATGTTGTGGCAAATGGCAGGATCTCCTTTCTTTTTAAGGCTGAGTAATATTCCATTTATATATACACAATTTTCTTTATCCATTTGTCTGCCAATGGGTATATAGGCTGTTTCTGTACCTTGGCTATTGTAAATAATGCTGCAATGAACATGGGAGTACAGATTTTATATGGTCAACTAATTTTCAACAAAAGCACCAAGAGGATGCAATGGGGTCTAATAAATGGTGCTGCAAAAACTGGATTTCCACATGTAAAAGAATGCAATTGGACCCTTATCTTACACCATATGCAAAATCAACTCAAAATGAAGACCTAAATACAAGACCTGAAATGATAAATCATCTAGAAGAGATCATAGGGGAAAAGCTCTGTCACAGTTTTAAAAAATTACATGTATTTTATTAATATTATGTTTGCTATATTTCTTTCTCTACAAAATAGGTATCCTTTGCACTTTAATTTGTAAACAATTTTATTTCAGAAGGTTTGCCTTTTTGTTCTAATGGTTATTTTTGGACATATACTTT
>VBSM01001044.1:10671211-10685702 GCA_008086735.1 Cheirogaleus medius | reverse complement strand
CGGCCTCCCAGAGTGCTAGGATTACAGGCGTGAGCCACCACGCCCGGCCGACATACATGTTTTTTAATGCTCTTAGTTCTCTGTTTTCTTATTTAACCTTTTGCTATTAGGTTTCTAAGTTTTACTTGGTATTATTTTGTGTTTCTTCTTCAGGAACTCCAACAGTATGAATGTTAATCTTTCTCTGTCTGCCTTGCTTTTGCACTAATTTCTCTTTAATCCTTTTAAATTATTTCTTTATTTCATTTTCATTCTCTCAGGGTTTTTTCCTTGCATGTCTTCAATGACCTTTATTAAAATTTCATTTTAGTCTATTTGCCTTTGTGTACCTTGTATGATGATATATTCTTCAATTCTAAGATCATTTTGTCTTTTCCTTCCATTTCTTTCCTGAATTCAATCAAATCAAATTTTTTCCTTTCCCAGTAAGGTCTGAACCTCAGCCCTCGGGCAAGGGCAGAACAGCTCTTGGATGCTTAGTATCATCAGCTCTAGGAGTAGTAGCTGCACCTTATATTTGATATTCCTGCATTCTTTACATTTCTCTTTACTTCTTACTACTCAATTCTGTTATTCCAATTCTGTTATTGACTACAGTTAACAATTTATTATATATTTTTAAATAGCTAGAAGAGAAGATTTGAAATGTTCCTAACACAAAGAAATGATAAATGTTCGAGGTGATGGATATCCTAATTACCCTGATTTGATCATTACACATTGTATGCATGTATCAACATATCACATATACCCCTTAAATACATTTTTTATTATGAATCAATAAAAAAATTTTAAGTAATTCTTTATATTTTTTCTACTCAAATTATTGTGTGGTTTGTCTCTCCTGATTAGACCCAACCTGATACATCTTTTTTCCTTCACCACCCAACTGACAAAGGGAACTTCTCCCTTCTTTTTTTTTTTGAATCATGCATATTTTTACTTCCTTTAAGTCCATCATCTGATCTATCCAGACACTTTTTTAGGATGGGTTTAGTCTTTCTGGCTTTGAATTTAGATCAACCTTAAGTTCCATTGCTAACTACTTTATTCCCCACAGTTTTTCTTGGTCTGCCTTTATAAAGCCTGTGACAGGGATAGGTAAAGCAGAAGCATGAGAGATATTGCACTAGGATTTGGTATCTGGTTTTTTTCTTGTCTTTTTACTTATGATTATCTTGAAACTTGGGCATCCTCTGTCTTTAAGTTATGCTTGAGGACATGGTTTTTTGTGTAATTTTAGTTTTCCTTTTTTGTTATTCTGTGTTGTTTTGGAAGGAAACATTGGAAGATGGGAACTTAAACTGCCTTCATTGTCTTTAAGCTACCTTGAAGTCCAATCACCTGTTTTTTTTGAGTTTGAGACTTATTTACTCTTTTTGTTTTTTTGTTTTGTTTTATTTTTAAAACTATAGCATGGTGGTGGTGGGGTCTTCCGGTGAGGACCAGAAAACCTACTGGACAAATTCTAAAAGAGCTGTAACACTACAGACTTCTACTTCTAACAATCAAAAAAGAAGGACAACCGCACTAAAACATAAACCAAAATTTCTGGACTGGCTCCAGCTCTGCCACAAATATTTATCTAAAGTTGAACGATTCACTTCAGTATTAGGATTACTTCCTCATTTGTAAAATGGGGTAGCTGGACTAGGGCAGCCGGTTCCAAACTCTGATAAGCATGAACACTTGATACATGTGGACTTCTGTGTTCCACCCCTAGGCATTCTGATTCAACAGGTGTAGGGTGGTTCCTAGGAATAGATATATATATTTTTAAAAATCTGTGGTGATTCTGATATAGCTTGTCAGAGTCTCACATTTAGGAACCTTTAGACAAGATAATTATGGTATCAACTCTAGTTATGTGAGTCCATGCAAAATTTTCTGATTTAACGAGTCCTCGTGATCCCATCTTTCAATATAAAAATCATGAGAGCCAGTCGCTAGGGCACGTGCCTGTAGTCCTAGCTACTCAGGAGGCTGAGGTAGGAGATTTCTTGAGTCTAGGAGTTCAACGCTACAGTGCACTATGATTGCACCTGTGAATAGCCACTGTGCTCAGCCTGGGCAACATAGTGAAACCAAGTCTCAAAAACAACACCACCACCACCAACAAAACAAAACAAAGCAATGGATTAATGGTAAAGCATCCCAATTAACTTAGATTGTATAATGGTTTTTCCTATTCACTTTTTTTTAACCAAACAGTTTAAAGCAACCAGAGTGGGTAAAAAACGGGTCAGAAAAAAAAAAGACAAACCAAAAACAAAAGAAAATAAAAAAACAAAAGGAAATCTATTAAATATACATAAAGGAAAAACACCGAAAACAAAAAACGAACAACAAGGAAATATACCATAACCTGCTCCTAAGACACTATAAATATTAAATCACTTTCTTAAGAGGAATATGCTACATGTTTTTTTCCCACTAAACTTAAGCACAGTATAGTAATATATAATTGTGGCACATTCTTCTCAGGGTCCCAAATATTCTTTGGAAATGCAACTAATGCCCTTCTCATTTTGAAGAAAACTCACTGTAAATTTGACATCAACAAGTCACATAAGCTCTAAGCTCCCACTTCACAGTATAATCCATTAGTACATTCTAAAACAAGTGATTCCAAAGGCATATACAAGAGCACTATTAATTCAAGGAAATCCATAGTTTTCCCCTATGTCTTACATTTTGCTATCTGAGGGCATCTGGATGAAATAAAAGAAATTTGTGCAAATACATCCAGGAAAAGATACCACTAAAGGGTCTGCTTAGGACATACCCAATTGCAGCAGGGGTCAAGCGGGTGTGCAACTGTGGGGTGGTAGAAGTGGTGGTGGTTGTCAGGGAGCCATCAGTTCCAGTCTTCTCCCAGTCAAAAGGGTCATTCTCAGTTACTCCAAAGGTCTTGATGCTATTGTCAAACACGGATGTAAGAAGCTAAACCACAAAGACAAAAACTAGAGTAAGCCAACAGTAAACACAGTCATTTTCTTCTATAAGAGAAAGCACCCCAGACTCATTAAATAATTTTGTAATATGATTTTCTTTAAAAACTGATGGTTCGAATAGGGAAATTTGAATAAAAACTATACATAGATGATGATATTGAATTTATGTTATTTTTCTCAGTTATGTAGGAGAATGTTTATGTTTTTGGAAGATACATAATGAAGTATCATATCTATAATCTACTTTCAGATAGTTTAGAAAAAGGATGTGTATGTGTGTGTATTCAATTGAACCACCTATTTTATCATTTATTTGTCAAAAAGCACACAAAAAACAAGGACATTTTTATATGGGTCAACCTAAAAAAGTGACAAGGGTTAACAGATGGTATGTTTAGGTAAGGAGCATACACAAGTTCAGTGTGCTTTCTTCCAATTTTTTCTTTTTGTGGATGTGAAAAACTCATAAAATATGTGTGTTTCCATGTACAAATTATCAAAAATAAATTTGCCCTATTAGTGTGATTTATATAGCATATAATTTCATTTTTTGTCTTTAAATTCCTAAATTTTGATGTGGTCTTCAGAAGGATCTCGTAAAGACCTTTACTGCTTCTGTCAATAGGCATCATTTTCAATTTTATGATTATGGCTTCATTCTCTTCTTATCATTTGTTAACCCTGTTAGTATCCTGTCCTCTGAGATTCATTATATATATTTTCTGTTCCAGATATGAAATCAGCACTTCTTCATTGGAGGACTTTGTGCAGGTCTGTTTTAGGCTTTAAAAAGATTACTCCAGCTATTAAGTGGACAATAGATGCCATAAACAGGAATGGAGATGAGGGTGCTGGAACAGATGACCAATTAGGAGGCTACTGTCAGCTGAACCAGGATGGTAACAGTAGAGGTGATAAGCAGTGGTAGGATTTGGACATAATCTGGTGGTAGAGCCAACAGTCTTTGCTGATGGGTTAGATAAAAGCTGTGAGAGTAAGGAAAGAATAAAAGGATAACTTAGATTTTTGTCCTGAGTCACTGGGTAAATGCAGTGAGATGGAAAACAGTAAGTTTGGGGATTGGGATATTGGAATTTTACAGGGTTTAGGGAGGAACAGGAAATACAGACACAAATTTGGGTGCCATCAGCTGATATTAACAAGTATTATTTAAAGCCATAGGACTCGCTGGAATCATTGAGGGAGAGTAGAAAACAAAAAGGTCCAAGGGCTAAGGCCTACAGTACTCCAACATTTAGATGGAAGGAAGAGAAGGACTCAGCAAAGGAAACAAAAAAGGAGTAGCCAGTGAAGTAGGAAAACCAAGATGTGGTGTTCTACACTACAAGTGAAAATATCATTTCAATAAGGAGGATGATCAAATCTTATCAATTGTAAATATAGTTATTTATGATTATTTCTCTTTTTTTCAACCTAGATTATAAGCTCCAAGAAGCTGGTATTTGTCTGATCTTATTCATTACTGTATCTCCAGGGTCTAACATATTGCCTTACATATAATACTCTAAAAATATTCCAAGAACAAATGTTTATTTGGAATAATATTTACTGAAAGAGTCACATGACCCTGCCTTTCACTTAAGTCCTCAAAAGAAAAATAATATACGTAGAAAAAGAAACTAAAAAGATAAAAGGGAAGGTTATAAAATCTTGAAAATTTATTTTGGTCCTGTTTTTGTTGATCTAAGTTACCTATGTTATAGCTTAGACTTCCCTGAAATGTCAGAGATAGAGGGCTGTAGGAAACACTAAAGAGGAAACAAAGATGGATTGGGACCAAGTATATGGGAATTGAAGTGCCAGACCTTTGACCCACTCTCCTGACTCTGAAATCAAGGTTCTCATAGGTTCCCACAGAGTAAGATCCATGCTTCCCACAAGGTGGAGTAACTATAAATGAGGCATCATTTGCCCTGCTGTGTGAGCACTTAGACTACCTCTGCTAAATCTCTGCCAATACCGTGCTGCAACAGGAATGATCCTAAATGGTTTTTATGTCAGATGTCCTTTTATCATGGAACTATCTTCTTACATTTATCATAGTATTGTATGTCTTAGAAAATGTATTCTATGGCATTGGACCTCAAATTAGAAACAGTTTGTTACTATGATGATGATACTAGAGATCAGCAGCAGGAGGCAGAAAGAGGACACAGAACAAAAGAAACAAGAGGAAAGCTAAAAGCACTGAGGTACTTAAAGGTACCCTAGTGGGAATAAATGGTCAAACTGGGCAGAGTGTTGCAGATATTTTAAAGAGAAAAACATTTCTAATCTAGCAAAATAATTTTCTAATTCAAGACCAGGGTGGCTCTAAATCCTAACTTTAATAAGACTGGGATAGTAGAAACAGGACAAGTTAAAGACTCACTTTTTTGGTAACTGAATTCATTATATCACATTTGACTAAGATAAATAATAAAGTCAGAAAATTCCAATTCAGTTACTCATTCAAATAGGTTTGGGAATAATATAAATTAGTCCCTTATAAACTGTTCATAAATATAGTAGTGTGTGCATACATGTATGTGTGTGTAAAACTTAAATGGTTGTCATTCTTTTTTCACCCCAACACAACTGGGGAATAAAACACTTTCTCCTCAAAACAGAGTCACCATAGCTGTAATCCACAAACTAAAAAGGGGGCAAGGTGAAATCTGAAAACCCTTCCAGATGATTGACAGTTCCCTCTAAAAGGCATGTCCCATATCTCTCTATTGATAATCACTGAAAATCTAGTATATGTCTGACTCCCTTACTTCCTTTATTTAATAATATATTCTTAGAAAATATAAACTCATGCCAGGCACAGTGGCTCATGCCTGTAATTCTAGCACTCTGGGAGGCTGAGGCAGGAGGATTGCTTGAGGTCAGGAGTTCGAGACCAGCTTGAGCAAGTTCAGGAGTTCAAGACCAGCCTGAGCAAGAGTGAGACCCTATCTCTACTAAAAATAGAAAAAATTAGCCAGGCATGGTGGTGCAAACCTGTAGTCCCGGCTACTTGGGAGGCTGAGGCAGAAGGATCACTTTAGCCCAGGAGTTTGAGGCCACTGCACTCTAGCCGGGGCAACAGAGCGAGACTCTGCCTAAAAAAAAACAAAAAACAACAACAAAAACAAACAGACAAAACTCATCTAAATTTAGAGTCCAAGTTTCTCAAACCAGGGTAACTGTACTCTCAGGGGATGCAGCCATCTGCCAGAGAGAGTTTAAAGCCCACTTGATAAATGTGGCACAGCTTCCTGGAGCATTTTACTCAGTAGTATGGTATTGTAATATTTTATAATACAATGAACACAAAGAAGTTAGAAAGCAAAATTCACATGGAAATGCAGGAGAATGCAAAAAAATTTTGGACTTGTGGCTGACACTTTTAAGACTATTCCCAGACCTCTTGAAGTAAATGCTTATACTTTGCTACAACAGGTGTAATTGGGAAATAGTGTGAGAAACACTAAAACCATAATATCATCAAAAAAGTGAATCTTCTGTGAATGGAAGTAGGGAGGATAAGCAGCTGAGGGAAGGGGAAGTTGTGGGGAGTGGGAAAGAAAAGAGGATTTGAGGAGGTGACAGACAGGCAAAAATGCAATACAGGTTTAGCATCCCAAATCTGAAAACCAGTAATCTGAGATGTTCCAAAATTCCAAATTTCTTGAGCGCTGACATGAAGCTCAAAGGAAATGCTCACTGGAGCATTTCAGATTTCTGATTTTCATATTTGGAATGCTCAAACAGTATAATGCAAATATTCCAAAATCCAAAAAAATTTGAAATCCAAAACATTTTTGGTCCCAAGGATTTCAGATAAGGGATACTCAATCTGTATTATTTTTTACTTGGTCACTGTGTAGATTATTTGTGTCAATCTCCTTTCTACCTGAACTTATGAATCAGAGATAATCTATTTTTCTTAAGCCTAATTATAATGGGATAAACAATAAAATGATTTTTCTAAAGCAAATTATTCAAAGACACAAAAAAGATAATAACAGTTACTGTGTCAGGGTAATGAGATTCTGAGTAATTTGGATTTTTTACATTTCTGTTATTTCAAAGTTTTTATAATGACCATGTAATACTTTTATTTTTAAACAGGGTCTCGCTCTGTTGCCCAGGCTAGAGTGTCGTGACATCATCATAGCTCACTGTAATCTCAAACTCCTAGGCTCAAACGATCCTTCTCCCGAGTAGCTGGGATTATAGGCACATGCTATCACGCTTGGCTAATTTTTTGTAGAGAAAGGTTCTCGCTATGTAGCTGAGATTGGTCTTAAACTCTTGGCCTCAAGCAATCCTACCACCTCAGCCTCCCAAAGTGCTATGATTACAGGCGTGAGCCACTGTGACTGGGCCCTACTTTAAACAACCAGAAAAAATTTAATAATAAAAATGTATTATCTAAAATAAATTGATTGTACATCTATGTGTAGCCCACAAAGATGCTTGGTGCTAGCTCCTACCACCAGGAATATTCACTCTTTTTTTTTTTCTTTTTAAAGGTGGAGTTTTGCTCTGTCTCCCAGGATGGAGTGCAGGGCACAGTTGTAGCTCACTGTAGCCTCGAACTCCTATGCTCAAGCGATCCTCCTGCCTCAGCCTCCTGAGTAGCTGGGATTGTGGGTGCCCATCACCATGCCCAAAAAATTATTTTGTTCTTTTTTTTTTTGAGATGGGGTCTCGCTATATTGCCCAGGCTGGTCTCGAAATGATCCTGGCCTCAAGCAATCCTTCTGCCTTGGCTTCCCAAAGTGCTGGGATTACAGGTGTGAGCCACCACACCTGGCTACCCTTATTCTTTATAGCAATCAGTCATCTGACTTAGGCACAATGTCTTAGGGAAGCACTACTCTATCCTTAATACAAAATGTAATCAATAGCTGTATCGTATTTACTTCTACATGAAATCCCTTTCAAAGAGAATGTAGACCAAGTCAAGCCTTTGCAAAAACAAGAATTATTTGTAATGTGATATTAAAAACTCATTTATTAAAAAATAAATGGTAAATTAATGGATAAATAAAGCACTTAAGCAGGAGAGCAGAATGGCTGTGTTGGCCTGGTTGACTCAAAGACAGAAGATTTACTGCAAAAGAAATTGCTCCACTTCAGTGATATGTAGATGCAACAGAGGGAAAGAAATGCACATGTTTGACTTCCCTGCTCTTTCTGGGGATTTTAGTGACATTGGTAGAGAAAAAAAATTAAATTACACCTATCCTTTGAAAAGACCAAATAAAGAGAATAAGCTGAAGAACCTGCAGAGCTTTACCTCTTTTCACCATTAACTCATGCATCACTTGACAGGGATACATTATGAGAAATGCATTATTTTGTCATTGTGTAGACATACAGTGTACTGAAACAAACATAGATGGTATAGCCTACTACATACCTATATAGTATAGCTTATTGCTCCTAGGATATAAACATGTACAGCACATTCCTATACTGAATGCTGTAGGCATGTGTAATGCAATGGTTAAGTATTTGTGTACCTAAACATAGCTCAACATAGAAAAGGTACAGTAAAAATATGGTATTATAAGCTTACGGGACCACTATTGTATATGCGGTCCATTGTTGACCAAAATGTCATTATATGGCACATGACTGTACATCAAGAAATTGGAGCAATTCAGGAGTGCCCCCATGGTCAGGTGCCCCAGGATCTGAGGCGATGTGAGGCAGCATGGTTGCTCACTCAGCCAAAAGCGTGGGCTGGCATCAATGTCTTCCCTTTCAGGCACTCAATCAGCCTACTAGGTAAACTGCCTGGCAGTACAGTATATCAAAGCTTCTCAATGCCTCCTAACAAGGCCAATAAAAAAGGAAAACAACATTTTCTTATTGCCTTAACAGGACAAAGCAATAGAAAGGGCATAAAAGAAGTTCTATTAATACGGAAGTAATGTTGAATAGAATAAAAGAATGAAGAAAAATGAGGTAATTATAAATAAATGCAGTGTCACTGATGTAAAACCACTTAAATTTACACAATGCTTTATAATTTACAAATCATTCTCACAATGACCTTATTAAAATCTTAACAACAACACTGTGAAGTTAGTATTTTCACCATTGCACAGACTACAAAACTGAGATTTAGAAAGGTCACACAAATGGTGTGCAGCAAAGCACCAATTTCAACAGGTTGTTTTTTTTTTTAATTTTTACTTTTTTTGAGAAAGAGTCTCACTCTGTTGCCCGGGCTAGAGTGCCGTGGCATCAGCCTACCTCACAGCAACCACAAATTCCTGGGCTCAAGCGATCCTCCTGCCTCAGCCTCCCAAGTAGCTGGGACTACAGGCATGTGCCACCATGCCCAGCTTATTTTTTCTATTTTTAGTTGTTTGGCTAATTTCTTTCTAATTATAGTGGAGATGGGGTCTCACTCTTGCTCAGGCTGGTCTCAAACTCCTGAGCTCAAGCAATCCTCCCGCCTTGGCCTCCCAGAGTGCTAGGATTACAGGCGTGAGCCACTGCACCCGGCCTCAACAGGTCTTTTAAGTGCAGTGTTGTTTCCACTGTAGAAGTTACAGCCAATCAGCAGGCAAGGAAAAGACAGCATATAGTTGAAATTATCTTTGAAAGCCCCTTACAATGTCCAGAAGTAGAGAATACTACCATCTCTCAATAGATGCAACATAACTATTTTTCCCTCCAGCACTGGAATAGATGTCTATTTGTCCAGATGAATGTGGCTGAAGCAAGCTGGCTGCAGTTAGTGGTCACATTGTGCCCAAAAACCCACTACTTTTCTTTAAAATATTAGAGCCACAGTTTGTGCAGCCTAATCTAGGGCCACTGGGCTCCTTTCAATGAGGAAAAAAAACCCGTGGGAATAGCAGATACACAAGGGCACTCCCTCAGCAGGGATGGGGAACCTGTGGCCTCAAGGACCCATGTGGCCCTCCAGATCCCCAAGTGCGGACCCTCAACCGAATCCAAACTTCACAGAACAAATCCCTTTATTAAAAGGATTTGTTCTGTAATATTTGGAGTCAGTCAAAATCCTGCACTTAAGGATCCAGAAAGCCACATGTGGCCCCAAGGCCACAGGTTCTCTACCCCTGCGTGGCACATAGGGCATGACTAACTGAGCCAAAGGGCAGGCAGAATCAAAGATGTTAAAAATTTTCTATCTCCTGAATATACGGCTGAATTTAAGTGAGTCAAGTAAACATACATGTTCTCTGACTCTACTGTATTCTATAGTTATATCAAATATCCATTCATTGATTCAGATATCTGTTGAATGCTTACTGTCCTGGGTGCTAGGAATACAAGTATTAACAAAACATAGTCCTGTCTTCAGGGTGTTTACATTCAACAGAAGCAATAATCAATTTAAGCAGATTTAATTTAATTTGGCAAACTTTCATTAAATGCTTATCATTGTGCTAAGTTCTTGAGGAAACTGAGGTAAACATACAAGGCCCTGGCTCTCAAGTAGCTTATCTAGTAAGGAGACAAAACAAAGTATTATGCTAAGAGTTGAGCAGAAGGAATCAGAGGAGGCTGTGAAGAAGCAGACATCTGAGTTAGGCTTTCAATTTCATAAGACAAGTAGTGTTATGAAACACAGGCATTCCAGGCAGAGAAAGCTGGGAGAAGGGCTGGTAGTCCCATTTGACTGCATCGAGGGGTGTAATATAGCTGGATCACATAAGTATAATGGGAAATGAAAGGAGGTAAAGTCAAAGAGATGGAGTTAAGAATTCATATCTCCATCTCCACTACTTATATTCAAGTCAAGCAATCACCATCCCTTGGCTCCTGGCCACAAGGGGAGACTCTACCTCTCAGCCTCCCTTGCAGTTAGAACTGGGTCAAAGTGATTGAGTTCTGGCTACTGGATATAGGTCAAAGTACTATAGATCATTTCCAGGCCTCGCCATAAAACCCCTGAGTGGTCATCCACACTTGCTCTTCCTCTTTGTAATGACTGTAAAGGCCAGTATTGAAAAGAGCAGTGTCCAAATATGGGTGGAGCCTGGATGTTCAAGTTACCACTTGAGAGTTGCCTAGGAGAGCTATCCAACTCTAACAGTGTCTTATGTAATGAAGAAATAAACCATGGCTGGGTGCAATGGCTCACACCCGTAATCCTAGCCCTCTGGGAGGCCAAGGCTGAAGGATCACTTAAGGTCAGGAGTTTGAGACCAGCCTGAGCAAAAGTGAGACTAAATAGAAAAAATCAGCCAGGCAAGGTGGTACACACCTGTAGTCCTAGCTACTTGGAAGGCTGAGGCAGGAGGATCGTTTGAGCCCAGGAGTTTGAGGTTGCTATGAGCTAGGCTGATGCCACAGCACGCTAGCAGGGGCAACAGGGTGAGACTCTGTCTCAAAAAAAAAAAAAAAAAAGAAAAAGAAAAAGAAAAGAAATAAACCTTTGTGGTGTTAAGACACAGATGTTTTTCGATGTCTTTCTTTCCAAAGCACAGTTCAATCTACCTCAATATTTTCCTAACTAGTCTCTAATTCTCCTTTGCCTCATCTGAATGCACACACACACTGCAACAGCAATCCTCTAAAAACACAAATTGGATCACCATGCTCTGTTTATAACACTTCCAAGGCTTCCTGTTGTACTTAGAGTAAAATCTAAACTCTTTAAAAATGCCTACAAGGCCCTGCATTATCTTTTAAAACTGATCTCAAACATTCTCTTCCCTCATTTATTAATACTATGACAGGCCACACCTATCTTTTAGTCCTTTCTTGCCTCAGGGCCTATGTATGCACATGTTCTTCCCTCTGCTTTTAATACTCTTCCTCTTATTTTTGCTCTTTACATAGCCAAGACAGTCCTATCTTTTGGGGCTTGCTTTATATGGTAGCCATGTTATTCTCTAGCCCAACCATTTACTTGTTTGCCTCACAAGCAGCCCATGTATGAGGTCTGAAAAACTTAACTTAGATGTTACCAGAGTTAGGGGATCCTACAACTGCTCTAAGTACCCCCAAAACGAGGCAATCTACTGCATTTTGATGTAATCTCTGATTAAATACCCTCATTCTTAAGCCTGGAAAGTATATTAACAAGATTAATGAAGTTTGTTTGGCTTTGGATTTCTGCTGTATCTTATCCTCTGACATTAGCAATGTCATGACTATGTGAACTGGTTTACACATTTTCATTTCAGGCTCACCAACACTGTGTATATTTATGGGTTTCTTTAGTCTTCTCAACTTGCTAAGTGATGCTTATTATAATCTGAACACTCCAATAAAGATATTTCTTGTGTTCTTATCAGGATCATATGATCCTATTAATTACTGACAATAATCTGACAATTCTTCAAATAACTTTTTAGTTCTTCCACTGCATTTTTATTAACCAGTCATGTCAGTATTTGCTTTACGGTGCCTATTGTGCTTGTGGTCACCTCTCCAATGGAAGCAGGATGGTAAACTGGAAAGACCTTAGGCCTTACTGAATGAGTTAGAAATGAGTTAAGATAACACTTTTGGCTCTACTGATTTGTGAACTAAGACTCCATAAAATAGAGGTAATAATATCACTAAGGTATTATTGTGACATTACCATGTGTCATTATTGTGACAAAAATGTGTAAAGGAACTAGAATTCTTCTTTATCCAACATGATACTTCTATCTTAGTTTCCCATTCACTAGTAACAGTGTCACCGACACGTGGAATTCCTGTGGTGGAATTCAAGAAGGCTGATAAGATTTCACTATGCACCCTTCAGAGATATTTTCCTTTCTCAAAACACTTTAAAAGGATTTATTTAAATTATGAAATGGTCACAACAAGATTTAAGGTTTTTTATCACTATCTGCATTACTGAAAATGTTGGCCCAGAACTTTAACTTTTTATTTTGAAATAATTAAAGATTTATAGGAAGCTGAAAAAATAGTACAGAGAGGTCCCCTTCACCCAGTTCCCCACCATGGTAACATCTTAAATACCTACAGTACAATACCAAAACCAGGAAAATGACATTGGCAGAATCCACAGAGCTTATAAATTTCACCTGTTTCACATGCACTCAGTGTGTATGTGTGTAGTTCTATGCAATTTTACCATCTGTGCAGAGTCATGATCCAACACTTTGTCTCTTATGGTTGCTATAACATTTCAGAATCTAATAATAAAAATAATAGCTATAGTAAAATATGTGCTTTAATCTTTATTATAATTCTGTGTATTTATGCACTTATAGGCTGATTCTTCTTATATTTCCTGAGTAGGAGACTATTAGCCTAAAATAAGATTCAATTAATACCCAACACTTGTTGAAAATTTACATGTCAGGCACAGTACCAGGTATAAAATTGGATAAAAATAAAATAAAATAAAGCTGGGTACAGTGGTTCATGTCTGTAATCCTAGCACTTTGGGAGGTTGAGGAAGGATAATCGCTTGAGGTCAGGAGTTCAAGGCCAGCCTGAACAATATAGTGAGATTTCATCTCTAGAAAAATTAGCTGAGTGTTGGTGGCACATGTCTGTAGTCCCAGCTACTCAGGAGGCTGAGGCAGAAGGATCGCTTGAGTCCAAGAGTTTGAGGTTGCAGTGAGCTATGATGACACCACTGCTCTCATGCCTGGACAATAGAGTGAGACTCTGTGTCCAATAAAAAAATAAAAAATAAAAAATGAAATAGGACGTAGTTGTTTCTCCAGGATTTAAAAGTCAGTTAGGAAGAGAGAGTCATACATAAATACTAATAACTTGATATAATTTCCCAAAACAATATAATACTTTCCAAAACAGGCATTAGCTTTACTGTAAGTGAGAGATGCATAAAAGATTCCTGGTAGGAAACAAAATAACTACTCTCTCTAGTTCTATACCTGCTGCCAGGGTGAGCAATAGCAGGCTACTGGATGAGTTATTGACCATGTACAACATGTTAAAGTAATATTGTTCCTTGGCAAGAAACTCTCATTTTTAAAGATTTACAAATCTATTTTTTCTTTTTTCTTTTCTCTTTTCTTATTTTTTAACTTCACTACCAGATCCAGTGCCTTCCATACAAATCTTTTAAATATTTACACATTCAAAGTGAAAGTGGCTCTGTAAAACTGCCTCATTGAACATTTTTGATTATACAGAAAATATGTATTCACTTTAAAAATTCAAAATATCAAGGGAGTACAAATGTTTTAGGTTACATGGACCACTTTTGTAATGCTTGAGTCCCAGCTAAAGGTGTGTACATCTCCCAAATAGTGTTCATAGTACCCATTAGGTAGGATTTTGCCCCTTTGTTCCTCTACCCTCCCTCCGGTTGATTTCTTCTTTCCTCCGTGCACATTTGTGCTCATCGGTTAGTTCCTATTTAATAGTGAGTACATGTGGTGTTTGTTTTTCTATTCTTCAGACACTTCACTTAGGAGAATGGTCTCCAGTTCCATACAGATATACTACAAAAGGTATCAATTCATCTTTTTTATGGCTTTTATGTGGTATACATATACCACATTTTATGAATCCACTCATGAATTGATGGGCACCTGGGTTGATTCCACATCTTTGCAATT
>VBSM01001044.1:10645476-10664956 GCA_008086735.1 Cheirogaleus medius | reverse complement strand
ACAACAACAACAAAAAAAAAACAAATCCCAACCAGATTTGAAAAAGGACCAAAAGGAACATCTAGAAATAAAAAGCACAATAGAAATTTAAAACTCAATGGACAGGTTAAAAAACTTATCAAACACAGCAGAAAAAATTACTGGATTAGAAAACAGATCTGAAGAAATTATCTAGAATGCTACACAGAAACACAAAGAGTTAGAAAATCTGAGAATGAATTTAAGAAGCACGGAAGACAAAATAAGAGAGTCTAACATATATTAATTTTGAGATCTAGGGATAAGGGTATAGAGGAAAAGGGGAAGAGGCAATATTTTAAAAAGTAATTTGTGAGAATCTCCCAAAATTGATGAAAGACATGAATGTATGGATTTAGGAAGCACAACAAATCCCAAACAGAATAAATATTTAAAAATCTATATCTAGGCACATTTGAGTGTAGGATATCAGAGATGATGTCAAAAGTACTCAAATAAAAAGCACAAAATAAATACAAAGTAACAATTAAATGAACAAAGATCTTCTCAACAGTAACCTCAGAACCAGAAGAAAGTAAAATAATTTCTTCAAAGTATTGAGATAAAACAAATATTAACAAAGGATTAAAAAGAAGAAAAGGAATAAGACAGAGTGAACAGAGTTAGAGTGTTCTAAAAAGTCTTGGTATTGTTTAGAAATTACTTGAGTTAAAAGTTTAATATTAAGGAACCAAAAAAAAATGGAGTATATTATTTTTAGAGATTAGAGTCACAAAGTATGGAAGAAGGAAGCATGTTAAAATTATCTGGGATGGCTCGCGCCTGTAATCCTAGCACTCTGGGAGACTGAGGCAGGTGGATCGCTCAAGTTCAGGAGTTCAAAACCAGTCTGAGCAAGAGCGAGACCCCATCTCTACTAAAAAAAAAATAGAAAGAAATTAATTGGCCAACTAAAAATATATAGAAAAAATTAGTAGTCCCAGCTACTCAGGAGGCTGAGGCAGAAGGATTGCTTGAGCCCAGGAGTTTGAGGTTGCTGTGAGCTAGCTGATGCCACACCACTCTAGCCGGGCAACAGAGTGAGACTCTGTCTCATAAATAAATAAATAAATAAATAAAATAAAATAAAATAAAATAATCTGGGAAACAATTAGTTATCTCTGGAGGTTCCACTAGTTGCACTCCCCGTGTTACCACATAAACTAACAATCATTGTGAAGGAAGCTATGTTACTATGTAAAGCATTCTATCCTGCAAGCCTGCTGAGAGCAGAAAAGAATGTTAAGAACCACTGCTAATACTATCAAATTCCTCTACCAAGGTTAGATGAGTAACAAATAATAAGCAGGTAAATTAACTGTTAGAGCACTGTGTGCTGCAAAGGCTTTTATAAGAAGTCTCCACTCTTTAAATTTAAGGAAAAAAAGATTGTATCATTTCTTTCTAGTAGCCCTTTTGGAAATGTTTACATAGCTATTATAATCTCTGAAAATACAAAAACAATGTTGCATTTCACAAGATTACAATGTTGACATAATTCTTTAATATATTTCATTGAAAACCTAGTATTTCTAAAATTTCATAAGAATCTACCCAGAAAATAGGAAAACTTTCTTTTCAAGGCAAAATAAGTGACTATATAATAATAAAATAAAGCAACATTGAGTCAAACCAAATGAGTTAAAATGTCTGGCAAAGTGCTACACACTGATAAAAATGCCCTTACTATTTTCAATTTATAATCACATCATAAGAAACCAAATTAACTGGAGCATAGCATATAAGACCATGGCATACTCTTCCTATTATATTTAGCACTGGTCAAATTGTCATTAAAGCAATTCTGGTTTCACAGAACAGGAACAAGGTTAAAAAAAAAAAGTATAAAGAAAAGATTTTTCTTTATTTTATCAAAGAATCACTTGTTAAACTTCTCATCTCCACTCAAACAAGTTCAAGGATTGAGAATCCATATAATGTCCACCTTTCCTACTCATAATTAAGGTACAGGATGAGGGGGGAAAATCAGAGCAGAACAACAGGACTGAGGTAATAAAGGCGGAAGGGTGGGAGGGAGGGAGGGAAGAGAAATGGGGGGGGAGAGGAGGAAAAGGGAAGAGAGGAAGAGAGAGAGGGAGGAGGGGTATGGGGAAAGGGAGAGGAAGAGGAAGGAGAGGAAGAGGAGGGGGGGAGACGGGAAGAGGGAGAGGGATTTTTAAAATTTAACCCAAGAAGAAAGAGATAATTTACTAAAATGAAAATGTTTAAGTTGTCTGCACTTGAGATCTTCACAAAAACAAAAGGTTCGGTGGGGAGGGGATATCACAGATTAGATACATAATACAGATAAAATAATGATCCCTACATTTCATTAGGTATTTATAGTAATTATATTCCAAAATAATTTCTTGAAATAGAACACAGATGTTCTATCTCTTCAAAATTCTATATTAAATGTGTTAATACTTACTTCTACCTAATTACAGACAGATTCTCTATAGACATAAATATACTTAGCTATTATCTTTTCTGGCAAATTCAATTTTATTCTCTGTGTAACTATATATATCTGTTATCCACTATATACCTTACAATGCATAAGTATTACTAACTCCTTTACCAGCAGTGACACACGAAAAAAGTGAATTGGAACAATCATTCCAAGAATTATTGTAACTTTGTAACTATAAAGAGAATCTTCTACTCCTACACACTTTCCACACCTTTATACTCTAATGTAAAGAGGTCAATCAGATTCAAGCCATTAGCATGCTTATACAGATATGACTCTAGTTTAGATACTTACCCTGTTCCGATGAGCATTGATTGATGCATAACGAACTGTCCCTCGAAAGCCTGCCACAGCTCGAGGCTACAACAAAGCCAAGAAAATTATAATAAACGTGCTTCAAATAGCAATAGATTCAGCACACTTGAGCCCGCAAAGTTAATGGGAGACACATGTCCATTACTGTCACAATAAAACACTATTTATTTTAATTTCTAACTTTTTACTGTGAAATTATAGAAAATTAGAGAGAGAATATCTCTAAATCACACCTTAAAACAACCACTTATAACATTTCAGTTAGTTTTGTTTCAGTCCCATTTTTTTCCTATGTACATTTTAACATACAGTGGCATTTATGACATATATACAATTCTGAACAGTATAAAACACTAAATGCTTTCATATACACAGAATTATGCCAAGCATCATAGTATATATACTAATATTCAGGCTCTGGATTCAGATAAATATATTAAGACCATGAGAAATCACTAAGTAACCTACCATGCCAACCTTTTCATATCTTGGCTATTCTATTCAAACTCAATTCAAAGGTGGTGGTAACTTGTACCCAACCTATACATGCAATTCATACATTAAAAATTCAAGTTATTGGGTGCTTAGTACATGCCAGGTACTGGGAATAAAGCTAAACATTATAATAATACAGGATTCTAGTCCTCAGGGAACTCAACTTAAAGTCCAAACTTTTTATTTGGCCCACAAGACTTTCCATGATCTGGCAATTGCCTCCTTCAACAATGGATTTACTATGGTTTCTTCTATGACCAATTTTGTTTCTAGCTCAAAATTTTGCACACTATTCGTTCAAGTTGTAATGCCATCTCCTTGCATGTCTCCAATAGCAAACTCTACTACTCTATATTAAGGCCTTTGCTCAAATGTCACCTTCCCAGAGAAACATTCCTTAATCACCCTAATCCCAAATACTACTCCCCTCATCTACAATGCCACTCTGTTCTTTTACCCTGCTTTATTTCTTTTTCGTAACTCCTTTTACTGCCAAAAATAAATTTTATTTATATTTTTACTTTGTTTACTGTTATTTATGTTTTAATTTGTTTGTTGACTGTTTTTTCTAGTCCATGGAATACAAACTCTGGTCTTGTTCATTTTATAAGCATAGAAACAGGCTCTGAGAGGTAAGTAACTTGTCTAAAATCAGTAAATTATAAAACAGGCATCAACTAAGGTCTTTCGACTTAAAATCATACACGGTCTCCATTCAACTGCTTTACAAGGATAAAGTCAGTACCCTGAAGATTCAGAATGACACTATAGCTCAATATGAACACTGACAACTTGAAAATGATCATAGCCAATAATTTCCATTAGTTGATTATTTTGTTTTTTTAAGTAATTTAAAATTTTCTTCCATTAACATGTGTTACTTTTCTAGTTAGAAAAAAGACTATGTAAATGTTATTTTAAAAATCTTTACCAGAATCATTTTGGTCATATGCTATAGCATAGGAATAAGATAAACAGTCTATGCATTCTTCCTCCATTTGCTCATTTTTGTAATCTATGCTTAATCTAATCAATTAGCTATTTATTTATTTCATTTCTTTTCATTGACTACTTTTTCCTTTTACTTTATTGTTTTTCTTTTAAGACAATTATTTAAAAAATATTCTCTATTTAATGACAAGTCTCAGTAATCAAAAGTTTCTGCAATCTTTTAAAATGTCCTTTGTTTTCTTAGCTGCTATTCACTGACAATCATAGTTCGTGGGTCTCAATATTTTCCTAAGACATCATAATTAACAGGAATGTCTAATAGTCTTGATTTGGTTGATGGAACTGTGGTTGCAGATTTCTTTTTCTAGAAGAAAAGTATCTAAGAGAATATATGAAAGCCTACTATCAATTCTTCTTAGTAAATAACATTTCAGAGGTTGTCCTTTTATTCATTACCTGACATGAGCCTTCAGCTAACACAAAATTGTTTTTTGTAGCATGCAATTTGCCCATTTTCATTTTAGTAACTGTCAAGATGAAAATCTCTAGATCTATTATCACATTCTGCAGCTTAGTCCATAGTTAATTGGATAACTAGACTTCCTAATGGCTTCTAGCCAAGACAAGCCCAGGAGACTCTACTTAAGAGTATCCCTGGTCTGGCTCTGACCTTACTTCTGCCATGGAAAGGTTGAAATAGATACAGTTGAAATAGATCAGCTGTTTAGAGAATTCTTGATATAAGTAATCGAACAAAGAATACAGGTCAAGGAAATTCAGTCACCTTATTTAATGTAGTAAAGACAACTCAAACCCAACTGGAGAAAATAAGCATATATGCAAATAACTCAAGTCCAAAGCAGATTATAATGAACACCATTAGCAAAGTACAATGAGCTATGAACATTCAGGAGTCTCATTTGGTGGGAGGGAAGAAGCAAAGGTCTTTAGACTAGGCAGCATTTTATTGGGCCTTGAAATAGGTAGTCCCTTGAAACCTCCCCAACAGATGGCAATCTGGCAATACATATGAAAATTGCAAATGCATATATTCTCTTTGACCCAGCAATTTCACTTCTGGAGCTTTATCTCACAGATATACTTGCATAAGCAAAAACAGTGGATGTACAAAGTCATTCATTACCATCAGCATTCACGATAGCAAAAGGCTGGGCACAACCTAAATGTTTGCCAATAGGGGACTGATTAAATAAATTATAGATATCCATATGATGGAATATACTTTGCAGCTGCAAAAAAGAATGAAGAAGCTCTACATACTGATGTGGAAAGATTGCCTAGATATACTGTTAAGTGAAAAAAAGGAAGGTGTAGATGTACATCATGCTACCTTTTGAATTAAAAAGGAAAAATAAGAATATTCATTTGTATTTGCTGTATTGTGCATAAAGAAATTCTGGAAGGGGCCGGGCACGGTGGCTCACGCCTGTAATCCCAGCACTCTGGGAAGCCGAGGCGGGAGGATTGTTTGAGCTCAGGAGTTCGAGTCCAGCCTGAGCAAGAGCGAGACTCCGTCTCTACTAAAAAATAGAAAGAAATTAATTGGCCAACTAAAAATATATAGAAAAAATTAGCCGGGCATGGTGGCGCGTGCCTGTAGTCCTAGCTACTTGGGAGGCTAAGGCAGGAGGATTGCTTGAGCCCAGGAGTTGGAGGTTGCTGTGAGCGAGGCTGACGCCACGGCACTCTAGCCGGGGTGACAGAGTGAGACTCTGTCTCAAATAAAAAAAAAAAATTCTGGAAGGATATATAAAAAACTATTAATACTATAGCTATCTAAAGGTGAATGTGGTGGGTAGGGAAAAGGATCAGGGGCAGTATAGGAAATGAGTGGATTTTGAGTAGGCAGGGGTGAAACAGTGATTTGTTTCACTGTTTACCTTTTTTATCTTTTTCAAAGCAGGTTTATTGAGATGTAATTTACATACAGTATAATTCATACTTTAGGTATACACAGTTCTATGAATTTTGGAAAAGATAAAAAGTCATGTAACTACCACAATTAAGATGTTGAATATTTGTATCACCCCAAGAAGTTCCCTTAATACCTCTTTGTAGTCAATCACTCCCACCCTCCCACCACCCCATCTCTGGCAATCAATGATTTCTGCTTCTCACTTAGTATTATTTGTTTGTTTATTTGTTTTTAGAGACAGGGTCTCACTAATTTGCCAAGGCTGGCCTTGAACTCTTGGGCTCAAGCGATCCTCCCACCTCTGCTCCCAAGTAGCTGGGACTACAGGCACACGCCACCATGCCTGGCTAATTTTTTTATTTTTTGTAGAAATGGGGTCTCGCTATGTTGTCCAGGCTGTCTGGAACTTATGGGCTGAAGTGATCCTCCTGCTTCAGCCTCACAAAGTGCTGGGATTTCAGGCATGAGCCACCATGCCCAGTCTCAAAATTTATAATTAAAAACATCTTTACTGTTCAGTGTCCATTTACTTTAAAAAAATGAAAATAAAAAATAAATTAATTAAAAACATCTTTAAAGAAAAAGAAAGCAAAAGTGAGAGAAAAGCAAAGAACTGGCTAATGGTAAATATGGAATAGAGATTATATCAAGGGCTACACTTGTCAATATGACAGCCACTTAAAATGAAATTAAATTAAAAATTCAGTTCCTGACCTGGCACGGTGGCTTATGCCTATAATCCTAGTACTCAAGGAGGCAGAGGTGGGAAGATTGCTTGAACTCAGGAGATTGAGACCAGCCTGAGAAAAAGCAAAACCCTGTCTCTATTAAAAACAGAAAAATTATCCAGGTGTCATGGTGCACACCTGTAGTCCCAGCTACTCGGGAGACTAAGGCAAGAGGTTAACTTGAGCCCAAGTGTTTGAGGTTGCATTGAGTTACGATGATGCCACTGCACTCTACCCAAGGCGACAGAGTGAGACTCAGTCTAAAAATAAAAAAAATAATAAAAAATTCAGTTCCTCCTTTGCTCTGGCCATACTTCAAATGCTCTCCCAATAGCCACATGTGGCTAGTGGCTACCATATTAGACAGTGCAGATAGAGAATACTGCCATGATCACAGTAAGTTCCACTGGACAGTACTGCTTAAGGAAGGAAAAGAAATGTGATTAGGAAAGACCCCACAGTGCTTCTAAGGTGGTAATGTGTCATTTCTTAACCTAGATAAAAAAAAAAAAAAAAGCCATGGATGTTTATTATTCTTCCTTAAAATTTTATAAGTTTTTACATTCTTCCAGAATATATATATATAGCAAGACTATCAAAATGTAGATTTCTATAGATGACATTATGGCATACCTAGACAATCCAAACAACACAATTCAAGTTTTCTAAAATCATATAATAAACAAAATTGTACTATATGAAACAAATCTACAAAGGCAAATTTTGATATTAGTAGAAAAATGAGAAAATTATTTCAATCATAACCATGATCCAAAAAGATATGAATTTCATAAAACCAAAACTTTAAGGAAGCAGATAGATGTCAAAACAGATGGGAATTGAGACCAAGTAAGACTTGTGAATCCCATACTGAGACCAAATAAGCCCATTTATAATAGTCACAGAGAACAACATCAATCCTTAAAGTTTTGGTCAACCTCTTACAATTATTAAGTTAAGTTTGGCCTCAAGTTGCCTCTGTACATATTTTGAGTCTGGCCTAAAGGTTTCTCCATACATAGTGAACTGTAACCTAGAAAGACTGTAACCCACACTTGTAAGGAGTAGCCAAGTTCAGCCAAGCACAGGCAGTCAACTGTTCAAGGCAGGTCCAAACAAGGCAAATGCCCAACTGTAACCAATCCAACTGTTTCTGTACCTCACTTCCATTTTCTGTATGTCCCTTTCCTTTTTCTGTCCATAAATGTTATCCAACCACATGGCAGCCCTGGAGTCACTCTGAACCTATTCTGGTTCTGGGAGCTGCGCAGTTTAAGAATCAATCTTTGCTCAATTAACTCTGTTAATTTAATATGTCTAAGTTTTTCTTTTAACAAACCTAAGAGCCCTCTCAAAAATAGTAGAGGTTGTAGTGAAGGGAATTGAGAAGAGATTCAAGGATCTAATGAAGATACAGTCTACTATATTATAGGTTGGGCAGGAGAGAAGAGGAAGGAAAAGACAGCTGCAGGAGCTCTCCTGAGGTCAGAACAAATACCAAACACTGAACTCAGAAACTATTCCATCTTAGCAGCCATAATTGGATTAGATTAGTTTGTCAAGGAATTTATGCCCCAGAATACTGTCATGAATAATAGAGCAATTGGCTTGGAATTAGTGGAGTTTAACAGTTGGATGTGGTCAGAGAAAGAATACAGAAGTAAGCCTTACCAGTACCACTGTCATCTCAGGGTGACTGTGGGCATACCCAAAGATGCACCTCCCTGAGGAGCAATTACAGAAACCTAACACTGTATTTATATTGGAGGTCGGGGGATAGAATAGATTTCAATAAAATAATTCAGTCAATTACTAAACAAACAATAATAATAAGTAATAAGCCCTGGAAGCAGGGACCAGTACCTACGAGTTGCTATGCTATCTAAAATGCCCAGTTTCAAAAAAAAAAAATCACAAGGCATGCAAAGAAACAGGAAAATATGACCCATACATTGAAGGGGGGAAATCAGGCAACAGAAACTGCCTATTAAAGTGACCAGATGTTGGATTTAACAGGAAAAGATTTCAAAGTAGCCATTATAAATATGTTCACAAAACTAAAGGAAAGCTTGATGAAAGAAGTAAAAGAAAATATGATGACAATGTCTCATCAAATAGAGAATATCCATAAAGAGAATCAAATGGAAATTCTGGAGTTGAAAAGTATAATAACTGAAATAGAAGAATTATAGTATGTAGAAAGGGTCTCATACTGCAAAAAAAAAACTCTAATCCCAAAGGGCCACTATGTGTTTTCACTATAAGACCACTCTAAATCTACCTCTAATATACATTTTTTAAAGCAAAAAATTTTAATAATAAAATTTATTAATTTCATTCTATACTTTAATCATAAACTCTATATGCCATTTCTTGGATAACATCCATTCCGATACATAATTAGCATTTCTTTAAAAAGTATGATACTATAAATAACAGGTTAATTATTAAATATTTAATAATAATATGAAAAATCTTACTGGTCTCACGTCACCACAGGAATTGGTAAATTGTCGAGCCAAGCCAAAATCAAGCATGTAACATTTCCTACATGTACTGGGAAAGCGACCCATGGCGAAGTTTGACTAGAAAAGTAGGGGAAAATATATATTAATACGTTCTTATAATACTTAGTCCTTTTATCTTACCCTTCCTATATTTTAATTCCTCTTCTATGTAAACTCTATATAACACACATGTTCCAAGTATACTATTCTAATCAATGATGTTTACTAGATGCCAATATAAAATTTAGTAGTGGGTTTTATTAATGCCTAGCATCAGGTAAACTTTCAGCAAAAAATAATTTAAATGACTGCACAAAGTTACATACAAGACAACATTAACTTGACTTAGAATTTTAAGTTCCTTAATATTCTAGTTTAAGTCACTGCTTAGATGACAATCCAATCCCTATTTTTTAAAATAGAAGAAACTAGGGATGGGCAAAATATATATATATAGACAGAGAGAAATTTAAAATAAGTTCTTATAGGCATGATAAAGCTGAATTTCACTAAGTCTAATATTAAAATACAATTTAAGGAAACATTTCAATAGACTTAAGGAAAACACACTTTGCATTCTTCCCTTAATGAAAATCAATGTAATGTTAAATGACTATAAACTTGCAAAGATGGGTACCTAAGAGGATTTGCAAAGGTAAAAGGCAAACTGTTACAGAATTATTAGCATTACTTTTAAAATACTATTCTATGTACAAAGCTTTCTGATGAAAATGGAAACTCTTCAATCACCTTGATTCTCAAATAACGACACAGAAATAAGAGCAGGAGAAATACCACATCACATTAAATCTGACTCTACCACATTAAATTTAGTTGGCATTTTCATGTAAACCAATTTTAGAAGTAATGCAACAACAGATGGCTATACTTTTCAATGTACCAACATATAATAAATTTATAGTAAACACAGTATATCAGAAATGGGTCATTTCCCCTCATGAATAAAACACCAAACAAAAAAAAGCATATTTCACAGTTATGGAAATGACAATTTCTAAGAAAAACAGAATAGCAAAAAACCACTAGGATTCCACAGCAGCACTAAGGAGAAAAATAAAGTCTTTCACAATTGATGATTTCTTATAAATACAATTTGTGACTAGAGAAATAGTTCAAAGAACACAATGCAAACATCTAAAGCAACATACATACTTTTAAAACCATATCAGAAAAAAGAAGTTCAAAGGAATAATAACTAATAATAAAATAAAATAATTATAACCTAAACATTTGTATCCTTGTAATATGCTGAAATAAAAATAAACAATAATAATAACAATTGAAAAATTAAAAAAAGAGAAATTCAAAGAATAACTACGAATTTAGGCATAAGGCTAAGTAATTAGCAATGTTAACACACATAATAATAATAAAGTATATACTTTTTTTTTTTTTTAATGAGATGAGGTTTCACTATGTTGGCTAGGCTGGAATGCTATGGTTATTCACAGGCATATGAGATCATAGCTCACTGCATCCTCAGCTCCTGGGCTCAAGTGATCCTCCTGCCTAACTCCTGAGTAGCTGAGACTACAGGTGCATGCCACTGTACCTGGCTTCATTTTTAATGTGGCTGCCAAGCAACATTTTCATTGTATGAGAAAAGCTCTTGAAAATAAGTTGTAGTTTGTAATCATCACTTTAAAATACTTAAGATGTAAGTCACATTTTTGCTTCCAGGCCTCTACAGAAATAAAAATAACACCTTGTATTTAACCACAGCAAATACAGAAAGCTACGTTTGCAATTTATTGTGTCTGATCATTACATTAAGAATACCAAATTCATTCTGTCTTCTGGTTGGAAAAGGCCCTACCGGTTTAATGTCTCGGTGCAAGAATCCCACAGAATGGATGCTTTCAATAGACTCCAAAATCTGTCTACCCAGCCGGAGAGTAGTGCTAATGGTGAATGTGCCCCGGGACTGGCTACGGCGAAGATCTGCCAGATTCCGACCCTGTGGAAACCAAATAAACACTGTCAAATATGGTACTAAAACTATGTTATAAGAGAAGACTGGGAAATTATTCATTTACACTTGAAAATGTATTAACTGAAATAGCAAGGGTTTTACCCAAATCATGATCCTCATACTCAACAGAAGAGATTCTCTTAATAAGATGAATGTTTCAGACAAATTTAAAAATAACCGGTTTTTTAGCATATCATGTTTCTGATTCAGCACATTTCCCTCATTACTGCCTAACGTATATTCCCATATAAGCTACTTAACTTTCCTCCACCAGTTTCCTTATAAAATAAGACTAATAAAACCTACCTTAACAGAGTTTGTTAGGATTAAAGAAGATACATGTAAAACTTTAGAATACTGTTTGGTATACAGCAGGTACTCAACAAATGCTAACTATTGTTATTATGACTAAATATGATATGACAAATACTCAATTACTCAGAGCAGTAAAGCAATGAGCCTGTGCAAAATGTACTACATTCATGATTGCATTTAATCCTCACAGCAACCTAAATAGAAGTTGTGCCTGTTCCTGTTTTATAGATAGGGAAATTGAAGTTCAAAGAGGTTAAATAATGTTAACCTGTTTTCAAATCTCAGTCTATCTGACTCCAAACTGTTCTTTTCCTACAGTGCTTTTCTACCATATTTTTTCACGGTGCTGCTCCACACCAAAAAGGTTACTTATTGCTTAGGTGAAACCAGTAATCCGAAGAGGAGAGCAGGACTATGATCCTGCAGTTCTACGTCCCAAAGAGTAGAGACACTCCCATTATCACAAGGGGACTTAAGTATCCCAATCTCTCTACTTCCCAAATTTCATAATGTATGTTTGGGGTTACCAAGGAACTAAATACAATCACTTCATCTAAAGACAACTGATTCACTTTTGAAAAAGTAATCAAGTATCATTCAAAGTAAAATATTAATTACTCTTCAATAATCTAAGAGTTTAAAAATTATAGTAAAGTCAGCAGCCTTTCATGCTTCCTATCTTCTTTTTAAAATGCAGTTTTCCCACAGCACAGCATAAATTAATTGGTATTTATCTTTATTATTATTTTTAATCTTAAGGAAGTTTACTGTCCTCTGCATCCCTAGTAAATGTAAAATAAGTGACAATCTAGAGCAATGAATTTTATGACCCCATGAGAGTATCTAACAACTTTTACTAGCATTCCAATAGTTTTTCTTCAAAATCAAAATTGATTGCCAAAATATGCCTAATATTAGAACTTTATTTGTAAATAACTTTTACCATCATAAAAGCTTTCAAAAAATAAATTAATTTTGATTTATGATATTAGTAATGATTTAAAGGACCTAAGTCTTTTAAAATGTAAATCTAATGTATCAATTAGCAAAATCTGAGAAGATAAATACCAGGCCAACAAGAGTATGGGGAAAAGCATTACTAACATGGTAAAAACAAACAGGTTTGACCCACCGAATTATATTTCAGAGTAAATACTACTAGTGGTCATTATTTATCATAGGGAAAAACTAAAAACAATCTATACAGTAGTCCCCCATCATCCACAGTTTCACTTTCCTGATTTAGGTTACCTGCAGTCAACCATGGTCCAAAATATTAAATGGAATACTCCATAAATAAATAATTCATAAGTTTATAATTGTGGGCCATTCTGAGTAGTGTGGTAAAATCTCATGCTATCTTGCTCCATCCAACCCAGGACGTAAATCATCCCCTTAGTCCAGTATATCCATGCTATATATGCTACCTGCCTGTTAGTCCCTTAGCAATAAACTCCAATAACAGATATAAAGTAAACTCCAATAACAGATATAAAGGGTTTGGTGCTATCCCTGGTTTCAGGCATCCACTGGGGATCTTGGAACATATCCTCCTTGGATAAGAGGGACATCTGTCAATAAATTAATTGTTAAATAAAATATGGTACAGTCATCTTACTGACTGATATTCAGGCATTTAAAAAAATAAACAATCTTTACATATAGTAATATGGAATGAATAAAAGAAGCAAGTTCATTTTGCCCAAGTAATTCTATAAATTTAACAAGATCCCAATAAAAATATAAGTGGTTTTTGTAACTGAAGATTTGAAACAGTTTTAAAAGGAGAAAAAAATAAAATGAACCTCATGTTTCTATCTATCACCCAGAATTAACAATCATCAACTCATGGCCTATCTTTTTCATTTATTACTACCCTCCTCACACATACCCTCTCCTTTCCCACACATGCATACTAGTTATTTTCATGTAAATTCTAATCATATCATTTCATCTATACATACATTAAAAAGTACATAAGAGGAAAGAAATAAAAATATAAAAAGCTATTAGTAATCCTATTATTGTAAATTTGAATTAGAAACATCAAAATAAACCATGACATATTTTCTCTTAAAAAAATGTATTTCCTGAATCTCTCCACTTGGAAAAAAATTAAAAGTAATGACCAACCCAATTGCAACAGACACCCAGACATCTAGATTGTGGTCTCTAAATACCATTTTTCCATTAAGGTATCAGAGCTTAATGGAGAAGTGGCTGATTCCAGATCTGGAGCATGAAATGTACAGAATGAGCCCAGTACATGGTGTTATACCAGAAAATAAGGATGTTATCAAAGACTGCTGTCATCTAGTCCTGTCAAAATGAATGAGGACACAACTTGAAGGAAGTCCCATTAGCCAAAGATTGGACAATTTGAATGTTAAAGAGAAAAACAACTGCAATGATTGAAAGACAACAAATACATATTAAATCCATGAGTTCATGGACTTATATATTTTTATATATATTTATATTAGGAAACCAACTCATTATTCTGAAAACTGATAAATAAATAATCAAATATTAGTACTGCCTTTCCTATATGAAATGGATCTAGGATAATCTATTAGAGGATGGAGTACTTTTTAAAGAATTCTAGCTAATAAATGAAGAAATGACAGAATAGTATATTTGCAGCCCCCATTAAAATAATGGGTATAGGCAATGATTACTAATGGGTTGATAGAGCCATTGGTAACTTTAAAATGGATGCATTAGGCTGACAATCTCTGAACCCACTGATCAATCTTAACATCACCAAAAGAGAGACCAAACAATGCCTCCTGATGTGATGCAATAGGAAACACACAACCCACCTCTGAAGTATCCTTGCCAAATAAAACAAAACTGAAATTGTATCTAATTATCAGTTTATACGAAAAACAGGGGACAGAAGGACATATTAGACACCACCACAAGGAATCAACAAAATCAAGAATATGGTAATTCCTGCGTATCAAAGGACTCCATTTTTATGAATGACAATAAAAACAACAACAAAAAGAAAACTGCAAGAAAATAAAAGATAAAGGGAGAACAAATAGATTAAAAGAGACTTAAGCTTACTGGCTGGGCACAGTGGCTGGGTTCACAGACTGTAATCCCAGCACTTTGGGAGACCAAGGCAGGGGGATTGCTTGAGGCCAGGAATTCAAGACCAGCTTGAGCAAAATCAAGACCACATCACTAAAAAAATAGAAAAATTAGCTGGGCATGGTGGTGCATGCCTTTAGTCCCAGCTACTTGGGAGGATGAGACAGGAAGATTGCTTGAGCCCAGGAGCTCCAGGTTGCAGTGAGCTACGATGAGGCCACTGCACTCCAGCCTAGGTGACAGAGCAAGAGCAAGACCTTGTTTCAAAAAAAAAAAAAAAAAATCTAGGTAGGGATAGGAGGAAAGAGATACACCTGAAATAAAATTAGCCATATACTGATCATTGTTGAAGTGGGGTGAGTAGATGGTATTCATTATATTAGTTTCTTTACTTTCTGTATGTTTAATTTTTCTCATAATAAAAAGTTTTTAAAAATATGGCAGGCAATCTAGATCTACATTTTTACTGGTTACAGGACTCAAAACTTTTTTTGCCCCTCACTAGATAACATGCTTATCACAAAATATCACCCTTTTGCTAACTAAGGATGCTCATATAAAGCTTCCATGCCGACAGGATATTAGATGAAACTTGGACAAGTCTTGCTAGGAGAATTGAGAAAATAAGCATGTACAACTGCTTGAATTCTGTAAGATGTTAAGACCCATTTTAATGATCTATAGCTAGAATTTCTACAACAGAGATAGGGTTATTTCTTTAAAAAATTCAAGGCAGGTATTTTGTAATTGAGTCACCAGGAGGAAGAGAAGAAGGTTAACTTAAGAATAACAAATTTCAGGTTTTAGTTAGGTTTGAGCATCTGAATTTTATTAAAATATATGGGGGAGACCTAGTAGTTATGTTTCATATGTCAAATAAGAGAGAATATAATCTAGCAGTTATAGCAGCTTTATCCTTTTCCCAAATCAAGTCAATCCTAACTATAAGGATAGAGGTTTAATGGGTTAACTTTACAACATGTAAGTCAAATGGAAAGGTTCTTGGACAAGTCCATAGTAGCTTGCCAAAGGCCACAAAGGCCATCACTACCTGATATACACCAGTCCCCTAAGTACTAAGAGCCTTCCCATTTACAGAAAGTAAGATTGAAGTTCAAGAATAAAAATGAGTATGTGCTGACACTAAGACTCTGCAGACTAAATAAAGCTCCTCTCCACAATTCTCCAATCAGTAGTAACCTAAAGACAAAACTAAAGAGTTTTCTATTACAGCAAGAATATTGGCCTTAGGGTTCCACACCAAGCTTTAATACCCATCAAATGAGTTAGTTTCAGGAAAACCACAAATCTCCTTGAGCTTCAGGCTCTCCATTTGCAAAATGGGGATAAAACCTGTCCTCTCTTCCCCATGAGGATATGGCAGGATCAAATAAAATGTATGATAAATCCAGGTGAAAACTATAAAATATCATACAAAAAGTTATATAATTACCAGCCAAAGTGAGAGAAAGCAGGGTCTATATCAATGACCCTCAGGGACAGCTGCTTCAAGAAATAAAACTACACTGGCTTAAGAGATAGTGAATCACATGACTCAAAAAGAGTTTAAGGCTACAGTCTATAGAGAGGTTGACATCTTTAGATCTAAATCAAATGCTGAAGGATGGCTGAGAGAAACAAAAAAAGCTCTCTGAGGAGAAGCATTTAGGCCAAGATCTATGTCTCTGAAATTACCGTTATTTAGATCAGTTGAAAGAAATTAAATGAATCAAATGCCCAAAAAAGTTTGCTAAAGATGAAAGGAAATCCTGAGAACTCTAAGGTAGGCAGCAAGGTGAACTGTGGCTTTTAAACTTTGAGGGTGACGATAGTTCAGGGCTGCATGTGTGTTCAGGAGCAGAGGCAGTGTCAGAGGAAATGGAATGGTTTCCCTCTTCTCCCTGGTGCAGTCATTATTCTAATATTCCCTTTCTGGATTTCTTTCCTCTGATCCCTCAACCCAACTCCATGTATATTTAAAGGACAGAGAACAGAGCTATGTTAATGATGGAAAGAGTGAGAGGAATGACATTTTTCTATCTCAATTAATGCTTAAATTTTCAAGTGTTCAGGGTTGGTATTTGCTATGGTTTAAACATGTCCCTCAAAGCTCATGTATTGGAAACTTAATCTCCAATGCAACAGTATTGAGATTTGTGACTTTAAGAAATGATTGATTAGGTCATGAAGGTTCTGTCTTCATGAATGGATTGTCATTAGTGTGGAAGTAGGTTTGTTATCTCAGGAGTTTCTGATAAAAAGGATGAATTTGGCTCCCTTCTCCACAATCCTTGCACACGTGCGAGCTTTCTTCCACTTTCACCATCCACCATGGGATGACATAGCAAGAAGGCCCTCGTAAGACATAGGTCCCTCAGTCTTGGATTTCCCAGCCTCTAGAACTGAAAGAAATAAATCTCTGTTCTTTATAAATTACCCAGTCTCATGTATTCTGTAGCAGCAGGAAACAGACTGAGACAGTATTTGAGAGCATAAATGGAAAATTGGAATCCCTAAGGAAATTAATGGTGGAAGGGAAAGGGACAGGAACAGGATAGGACTCACATTATATCTCTCTATCCATGAAGGGATTGAAAACTTCAAAAATGACAATCAGTGAAAATACAGGTCAACTAAAATAGCTGACAAGGACAACCATTTCATTTTTAGAAAATCTATATCAAGTCTGTTTAAATACAAGTTCCATCTGCACAGTATAAAACATTCTGAGATGATACCAAGAATGTTGTTATTTTTATTCATATCTACAAGTAATTGGGTACTTTGATCAAAACTGAAAGATTTTAAGAGACATTTTCAAGGTAACCTACCTGCAACTGCATGACCACATAGTTGAATCGATCATTCCTCCCACAGCCAATAAATCTACAAACATGGTCTTTCCCTGGATAAAAAAAAAAAAAGAAAAAGAAAGAAAGAAAACAGTGGAAAAGAATATACTCTGGTTTCTCTTCTAAAATATTAATAACTTATTTTTCTGTATAGTATTTTATGATTAAATATAAAATATATAAAATATGTCTTGAGAACCTTAAGGATAGGAAATTTATATTATTCAAATTTTCTACCTATCTCCCCTCTCCCCAGGACCTGGACTGCTCCTTGTATGGTCATATAAATATGTGTAGAATGAATAAATAAACAAATGAATACATAAATGAAGAAACAAATGTATGGTAATTTATTTAGGAGGGAAAATATTAAGAGGTCAATTCAGATCAACCTGCTCAGATACAATATATACGAAAGTATAGAAAAGCAATAAATAAAACCTATGTTTGGAATATAAATCCTAAATTTTAGATAAGTTCTGCCATTCACTATTATAAAATTTCAGCAAATCATATAATCTTTCTAGGCCTCACTGATTTTGATTAGCCCAGTGGTTTTCAATCTGAGTTCCACATGTGAAATCCAAGAAGGTGCTGGCTGGGGTATAGAGGGGAGCAGAGGTACAGCAGATAGAAATCTAGGATCCTGCCCCCAATTAAACAAAATTATGCAAAAGTCCCAAAAGAAGATCAAGCCTTGTGGGTTCCAGGGCCAGAAGAAGGCACCCTGTCTGGAACACAGTGACTGAGGGAAGGAAGAGCAGAATGAGATAGTGCTGGAGAAGGAGATACTGAAGGGTCTTTGTATACTTTATGATGAGGAATCTGAACAATACATATAGGTCAGTGTTTTCCAACTCTGGTTGTTTATCAAAACCATCTGGAAAACTTTTTAAAGATTTCTAAATTCTAAGCTGATTCAGAATCTGTACAGAATATGAGCTTTTCAAAAGTTCTCTAAATCATTAGTCCCCAACCTTTTTGGTATCATGAAATGGTTTCATGAAAAACAATTTTTCCACAGACTTGGGAGAGGGTGATAGTTTCAGGATAATTCAAGCACATCACATTTATTGTGCAGTCAAACCTCTCTGCTACTGATAATGTGTATTTGCAGCTGCTCCCCAGCACTAGCATCACCGCCTCAGCTGCACCTCAGATCATCAGGCATTAGATTCTTAAAAGGAGCACACAACCTAGATCCCTTGTATACACAGTTTACAGTAGTGTTTGCACTCCTATGAGAATCTAATGCCATCGCTAATCTGACAGAGGTGGAGCTCAGGTGGTGATACAAGCAATGGGGAGAGGCTATAAATATAGATGAAGCTTTGTTTACTCACCCGCCACTCACCTCCTCCTGTGTGGCCTGATTCCTAACAGGCCATGGACCGGTACCAGTCCATGGCCCAGGGGTTGGGGACTGTAGCTCTAAACGATCAAAAAGTAGGTAAGGCATGGATAGATATTTGGAAACTGCTGCTGGGTAATGAGAAACAGCTAGAAGATTTTAAGATAAGGAATAACATACTAAAACACTGCATTTTAGAACATGATTGTGATAGCTATGAGAAAGATAGACTAGAGAGAAGTCAATTCTGGAGAAAGTCACTCTAGAGATAGTTACAATATCCTGGGAGAGAGAATAAGGGGGCTTGAAATATAAGTATTATAATATAAATAGATAAAACAGGATAAATCTGAGGGATACTACAGATGCAGATTTTTTTACTAGAAATTGGTACGATTAGGGGCCGGGCGTGGTGGCTCACGCCTGTAATCCTAGCACTCTGGGAGG
>VBSM01001044.1:10622495-10635877 GCA_008086735.1 Cheirogaleus medius | reverse complement strand
TCAACAGAGCAAATAGACAACCTACAGAATGGGAGAAAATATTCACATACTATATATCTGATAAAGGGCTAATAACTAGAATCTACAAAGAACTCAAGCAAAACAGCAAGAAAAAATTCAAACAACACCATTAAAAAGTGGGCAAAACACATGAACAGAAGCTTTTCAAAAGAAGATAGACTAATGGCCAATAAACATATGAAAAAATGCTCAATGTCACGAATTATCAGAGAAATGCACATCAAAACCACAATGAGATATCACCTAACCCCAGTGAGAATGGCTTTTATCTAAAAGTCCCAAAACAATAGATGCTGGTGTGGTTGTGGAGAGAAAGTAACACTTATACACTGTTGGTAGGACTGCGAACTACTACAACCTCTATGGAAAATAGTACAGAAATTCCTCAAAGAACTAAAAATAGACCTACCATTTTCTTCAGCAATCCCACTACTAATTTTTCAAACGTACAGTTTACGTAGTTAACACATGTCTAGATTCATATAACCACCACCTCAATCAGGAAACAAAACATTTCCATCACCCCAAAACTCCCTTGTGCCATCCCTTTGTAGTCACGCCCTCCCTCTGCCCCTAATCCTTGGCAACCACTGATCTGTTCTCTATTACTATAATTCTGACTTTGGGAAAAAAATGTCATATAAATGGAATCATACAGTATGTAACCTTTTGAGACGAGTTTCCAGATTTATCCAAGTTGTTACATGTATTCATAGTTCATTCTTTTTTATTACTGAGTAGTATTTCATTATATGTATATACCACAGTTTATTTCTCCATTCACTCTTTGGAGGACATTTTTTGGCAATTAAAGATAAGGCTGATATAAATATTCACGTATACATTTTTCTATAAAGATAAATTTTCATTTCTCTAGGTTAAAAGCCTAGAAGTGGGATTACTGAGTCATATGGTTAAGTCCATATTTAACATGTAAAAAGTACACGTTTAACTCTTTTACAGAGTTGCTATACAATTTTGCATCCCCAAGAGCAATGTGTGAAGGTTGTTCCGCATCCTCACAGCACTTGGTATTATCAACAGTTCTAATTTAAGACATTCTGATGATGTGCAGTGGTATCCCACTTTGCAATCTCTTAATGTTTCGTTATGTTAAACATCTTTCCATAAGCTAATTTAACACTCTATATCTTCTTTGAAGTACCTGCCAAAGCTTATTAAATATTTTTAATTAGATTGTTTTCTTATTGTTGAGTTTGCAGAAATGTGATTTGCAAATATTTTCTCCCAGTCTGCAACCTGTCCTTTTATTCACTTAACTGTGTCTTTTGCAAACAAGTTTTTAATTTATTGAAGTCCAATTCATTGATTTTTTCTTTCATGAATTATATTTTATAGTGTTCAGCATAGAGATTCTGTATACATTTTGTTACATTTATACCCAAGTATTTCATTTTTTTGGAGCTATTGTAATTTTTTAAAATTCGATTTTCAATTGTTCATTGTTAGAATATAAAAATATGATTGCTTTTTGTAGTCTGAGCTTGTATTACTTGCTAAACTCATTTATTATAGGAATCTTTTGTGGATTCCTTGGGATTTTCTACATAGACAATCATGTCATTTGCAAATAGGGACAGTTTTATTTCCTCCTTTTCAATCTGTACGCCATTATTTCTTCACGCATTTTTGCTGCACCAAACTCATTCTCTTCTTGTTCTGGGTCTCTAATGACACAAATGTTAGACCTTTTGATATTGCCTCATTGGTCCCTGAGGCTCTGTTTATTTTTAAATGTTTTTTTCTCATTGACAAATTAGATAATTTCTGTTGAACCATTTTCAAGTTCGCTCTTTCATCTGTCACGTCCATTCTGCTATCAAATCCACCCAGTGAGTTTTTCATTTGTTATTGTACTTTCTTGGTTCTAAAAATTGCATTTAGTTCTTATGTCCTCTATTTCCTTGCTGGGACTTTCTATCTTCCCATTTATTACTGGAGCATAGTCATAATAGCTGATTTAAAGTATTTTTTTCATAGAATTTTAAGATCTGTATGATCCTGGCATTGGCATCTATTTTCTATCTTTTTTCATGTAAGTTCACATTTGTCTGATTCTTTTTAAGCTGAGTGTGATTCTAGATTGTATTCTGGACATTTTGAATATAATGTTAAGAGACTGCAGGTTTCATTTAAGTCCTACCTGGAATATTGGTAATTTAGTTTTAACCAGTAATTGATCCAGTTAAGTTCATGCATTCTGGCCAGCCTTCTGTAGGTTGTATTTGTAATGTCAGTTCAGTTTTCAAAGTCTTTGCAGTTATATTTAATATGTTCCATAAGTGCCCCATGAAGCTTCTAGCCTGGGATGTGGGCAGTGGTCTATCCCATTATTCAATTCTCCATGTCTATATATGCTGTTTAGGATCAGACCCATGCATGTACCACTTGGAAATCAGCTCAGGAGTCCATAAGCAACTTTAAGTGGTCAGTTTCACAAGCTCCTCCCTCTTCTGAAATATTTCAATTTCTTGGGGATCCCCTTTTCCAGCCTTTCAGCAGAAATCTGGGGTTTTATTAACTTTACTCTGCAGTATACTTCCCATGACTATGTGCACATCAGGGCCAAGCAACAGAAGGGCAAAGGGAAAAGAAAAGCAATGGGGATTTGTCCCATTTCTTCAGACCACAGCTCCTCTGATTGGAGAGGAAAGGTCCCCTCTCTTTGAATTTTAGGCTTCTGCCTGCCCCTATAAGGCCACTGCAGCCACTACCAAGGATTGCTTGAGGCCTGGGTGCAAGAGAATGAAAAAAAGAAAAAAAGGAAAGAAAAAGAGAAAGATGTGGAATTTCCACATTTTCTCTGAGCATTAGGAGACCCCTTTCCTGCCTCAAGTCAGAACTAGAGGACTTTTCCCAGTGCTTTTTCTGTCCATGTTAATGCTCACTTCCAAGTTTCAGGATACATTAAGTTCAGGCTGGGGCACACCAGAAGAAAAAAATGGGAAACTCACCGCTGGTACAGTGGTACTTTGAATTCTGATCTTCTTCCCCAATTTCCCTCCTACTATTTACTTTTCAGAGTCCTCAAATAGTCATTCCAAGTATTCTGTCCAGGTTTTATAGCTGCATTCAGTGGGAGAGATAGGGTGAAGTGTGCTTACTCCATCTTATCTGGAACCAGAATCTGGACTACTGTTTTTCGTAACAAATCTTGTAGAACTGATTATTTTAAACTGCTTGTACAACTTCGATTTTAAGATTTTGGTGGGGGCAGGGGGAGTGGAGACAGAGTCTCACTCTGTTGCCTAGGCTAGAGTGCCATAGTGTCAGCCGAGCTCACAGCAACCTCAAACTCCTGGGCTCCAGCAATGTTCCTGCCTCAGCCTCCCGAGTAGCTGGGACTATAGGTGTACCCCACCATGCCTGACTAATTTTTTGTATTTTTAGTAGAGACAGGGTTTCGCTCTTGCTCAGGCTGGTCTTGAACTCCTGAGCTCAAGCAATCCTCTCACCTCAGCCTCCCTGAGTGCTAGGATTACAGGCAGGAGCCACCGTGCCCAGCCAAGAAATTAAAAACAAATAAGTTCTGTTATAATCTTATTGAGGGAGAGGGAAAAAGTAGGATCACAATTTTTTTAAGCATATATACTTTAGAACATTATATGTTTAAAAAGTGAAGTTCTTAATTGTACTTTGTTTTATTTCTTTGAATCTTGTTTTACCTATGGATTTCTATAAATATCAGGACTATTATATATTTTCTAAAAGAAGAAAAAAAGGTAGGAGTTATCCAAAGTGTAAGACGGAGGAAGTAGTGTGCAAGTAAGAGTATATAAACTTTTAGAAACTGAAACAGTTCAGGATGATCAGCACTCTGAGTATAAGACCAACAGTTTAAGCAGAAGAGGCAGGAGAAGCAGGCACAGGTCATTTCAGTGTTTTCTGTATGCCATATTAAGAGAAAGGAAAGGCCCTGAATAGTTTTAGCAAGGATTTGGGAGTGGCATATTTGATCAGGATGTTTGAAGGATCACTCCTGCTATACAACATTAAGGTGGGCAAAAAATGAGTCCTAGTGATTGAATCTAATGGGTCACATCAAGTTGCAGAACAGAATATATAGCATCATTACATATATTATTGGGGAGGTTGTTAAAGGAGGGAGATTTTATACATACATATAATCATATAGATGACTGTATGTGTTATTACATATATAAGACTTTATATATGTGTTTATGTGTATATATATGCATACCCAGATATGATTATAATACGGATAGAACATTTCTGGAAAAAAACACAGGAAACTAGTAATAGTAGTTAACATTGAAGAAGGAAACTAAGGAAATGAGATAAAAAAATCCTTTACTTTTCACTTTATTCTGTTGATTTTTAAATTTTTTACTGTGATCATTTATACCCTTAAAAAGGTTTTATAAAGGTTGTTTATAAAGAAACGAAGGAGCCAGGTGGGGTGGTGCATGCCTGTAGTCCCAGCTACTCAAGAGGCTGAGGCAGGAGGATTGTTTGAGCCCAGAGCCCAGAAGTCAGAGTCCAGTATGGGAAACATAGCAAGATCCTGTCCCTAAAAAAAAAGTTTTTTAAGTAAAGAAACGGAGGGAGGCCTTATGTATCAACTGTATTAGATATATATGACAATAAGACAAGATAAAGTATGAATGACCCTAACATTCAGTAGCACTGTTCTACCATGTAGTTAGCACTCACATACTACAATAGATCTCTCCCTACATAAGATATTACAACTATGTATAAAGTAAGTTCACAACACAAAATAGCTTTTAATTATATTACACTATACTGCACTATTTTCAAGCAGCCGAAAATTTAAAGAGAAGATAATAAGAATTGATGTTGAAGATAATTAAAATTACCATTATAGTACATATTTACTATGCTAGAAATATGTTTGCACTATTCTTTAAAATTTCTCAAGCACTAATTTATAAAGGGAAAAAGTAAAAGATCCTCTCCCTCCCTGACCCCTCTAATTCTAATCCCGTCAAGGGCTTCTTGAGTTATATGTAATTCCAAATGTTCTTTGTCCATATGGAGCATATGTGTGTGTGTGTGTGTGTATGGATATACATTATATTCTGTTTAAGGAAAAGAATCTCTGCTCCTTAAAATAATCTAGACCTATTCTATTCTCCACACATCCTTTTTCTAAACCAAAACAGCGTAATGAATAAACAAATCTCCAAGCCTGCAGATAACATTAAATATTGTAAGTAGGGAAATGTTAAAATGAACACATTGAACAGATAAAGTTTTCAGAGACTTCCTAATACCCTTTGATGGAATGATGAACATCAATGACAGCAAGCAAAAGTTATTTTAGGGGAAAAATGCACAGGTTGAAACAAAGGAGCAGATTGTAGGTTTATATAAGGCTAAAGGATATAATGAGAGGTAAGGGTGTATCCCTAACTTTTCAGGTCCCAGAGTGCAACTACTATGCTCTCCCACAAAAGGTCTCTTTGGAGTAACTTTCTTTTTTTTTTTTTGAGACAGGGTCTCACTCTATTGCCCTGGCTAGAGTACCATGGCATCAGCCTAGCTCACAGCAACCTCAAATTCCTGGGCTCAAGCAATCCTGCTGCCTCAGCCTCCCAAGTAGCTGGGACTACAGGCATGCACCACTATGCCCGGCTAATTTTTTCTATATATTTTTAGTTGGCCAATTAATTTCTTTCTATTTTTAGTAGAGATGGGGTCTCGCTCTTGCTCAGGCTGGTTTCAAACTCCTGACCTTGAGCGATCCTCCCGCCTCAGCCTCCCAGAGTGCTAGGATTACAGGCGTGAGCCACCGCGCCCGGCCTTGGAGTAACTTTCATAGACAGTCTTCTATACTGGATAAACCATCGGTCTAATCCAGAAATTACGTATTTCTTACATTATTATGACGGGGAGGGAGTAGTCATACTTTGCGGCAGTAGCTGAAGACTTCAAGCAGGGAAAGCAGAACAGGTGCAGTTGCTCTACTGTAATGGTAACCCTTCTTCCCAACTCTTAGCTTGTGCTCTGTAGCATAAAAGGCAAAAATAAAATCTAGGACCAATACTTCTTTTTTTTTCTTATTATATCTGTCCAATCATTAGGTGTCAAGGACCATTATTTCAGAGTAAAAAAAAGTCCCCAAAAATCAAAACAAAATCACTTCCTCTTTATAGGCTATAAGGAAAAATATAGTTTTCCCCTGCATTTGTATGGGATGAGACAAATGAATTTCCAACTATCTCAACTGAGAATAAAATTATTTGGTTATCAAACAATAACGTTTACTCTATTATTTCTTAGTATTAATATGATCTTCACTTGCTTTTAGAGGATGTAAAGGAGAAAATGTTTAATTAATTAATCCTTTAATTACCTTCTTATCCAAGGGAATATATAAACAGAAAATCCTCAGTTTTAATCAAATCATGCTTTGAAAGAGTATATGAGATGATGCTAATAATTTTCAGCATGAAGTAAAGAGGTAAAATGGGACAGAAAAGCCAGACAATTTTCTAGTCACCCAATGACTTAAGCAGTGATTTTTTTCCCCCCAACGGGACTAGAATGCAAGAGAAGGAAGCAGTGATTTTTAAACACAACAAATTTCATTAGATTGAGCATATTATGGAAGGAACACACATAAAAATTAATAAGAAATTAGATCTACAGAATATTTTCAAAGAAAAACATTTTCTTACACTTAAGTATATATTTATATCCCAATTGGAAGCAAGTAAACAATGAATAAACTTTTAAAGATCCTAAAAAGACTTCCTTTAATAAAAAGACATACTAAGTATAAATGCAGTTGGAAAATGCACTTGGAAACTGCAACTGTAAGCTAAATGACAGAGCAGTGAAGTCACAGGGCAAACTACTACTCCTAGAATTGGAAAGACAGGCAGATACAGAGAATCACAAATACCAGAGCAGAAACCTCCATAGGAATGAGTGCCAGAGTAGGGAAACCTGAACTGTAATTCATCAATTGCTGGTGTCAACAAGCCTGAGAGTTAAAAACTCCAGGGATATCCAGTTATAGGGTGGACCCCCACACTTCTGTGAGATTTACCTCCAGGAGTTACACCAGGTCCTCACAGTATATAATCACACAACAATTCTCTCATGCTGGTTCCAGCAGGGGGAAGAGAAAAGGAACCACTTTAAAATATGTCAGAGCACTCCGTTCTTAACAAGGTCTGCCCTCAGGAGAAATAAATTAATCAGAGCCTAACCTTCTGAGGTTTTAACTGAACCCTAACTGACCTAGGGGAAGAGAAATACCCAACTCCAGCCTACCCTAACCATCTCATCCCACCTAAGGGGGGTGTGGGTATGGGACTGAGAAGCACTTGTGAAGTTCACTGTCCAGAGGCATAGGCTCACTAAAAGATTGAGATCTAATCAGAGGACTATAGAACACTTCTCTCCCCACACTTTACATTACTAAAGGTCTATTTACAGCCATTCCTTTTACTCCGTAATGTCTAGCTCTCCAGAAAAATATACAAGGCATATTAAAAGGCAAAAAACACAATGTGAAGAGAGGACAAACATCAGAACCAGACCGGGCTGGGATATTGGAATTATAAGACCAGGAATTCAAAACAGCATCAATTAATATGCTAAGGGCTCTAATGGATAAAGTAGACAGCATGTAAGAAGAGATGAGCAATGTAAACAGAGATGGAAATCCTAAGAAAGAACCAAAAAGAAATGCTAGAGATCAAAAACACTGTAATTGAAATGATTAATGCGTTTCATGGGCTTATTAGTAGACTGGACACAATTAAGAAAAAAAAAATCTGAGCTTGAAGATATATCAATAGAAACCTCAATATCAATAGGAAAAAGAGAACAGAATGTAATAGCTAAAGTGTTGGAAGGAAAAAACCCACCAACCTAGATTCTAAACCCTGCAAAAATATCCCTTAAAAGTGAAGGAGACATAAGGACTTTCTCAGACAAAAAAGAAAAAAAAATCGAGGTAATTTGTTGCCAGTACATTTGTTTTGCAAGAAATGTTAAAAGTGCTTTAGAAAGAAGGAAAATACTATAGGTCAGAAATTCAGATCTGCACTGAAGAAGGAAAAAGTGAAGGTATAATAAAAATCAAATGGGATTTATTTCAGGTATGCAAGAGTGGTACAATATTCAAGTATCAATTAATGTAATATAGTACATCAACAAACTAAAGAAGAAAAATCATATGTTCATAGCAATAAACACAAAAAAAGCATCTGACAAACTCTAATGCCCATTCACGATAAAAACTCAGTGAACTAGGAATAGAGGAAAACTTCCTCAATTTAATAAAGCATATCTATAAAAACCTACAGCTAATATCATATTTAATGGTGAGAAACTAGAAGCTTTCCTGCTATGATCAGGAATAAGGCAAGGATATCCCCTTCTCACCCTTCCATTTCAACATCATACTAAAAGTCTTAGCTAATGCAGTAAGACAAGAAAAGGTATACTGATTAGGGGAAGAAATGAAACCATCTTTGTTTGCAGATTACATGATTGTCTATGCAGAAAATCTAAAAGAATCAATAATAAAATCCGCTGGAACTAATAAGAGATTACAGCAAGATTGCACATTAATAAACAAAAAACTCCAATAATCAGGACACTGTCATATTGGTAAAAGAACAAACAGATCAATGGAACAGAACAAAGAGCCCAGAAATAGACCTACATAAATAAAATCAATTGATTTTTGACAAAGGAGGAAAGGCAATAAAACATAGAAACAAATTTTCTCAAGAAATGGTGCTGGAACAACTGGATATCCATATGCAACAAAATGAATCTAGACACAAACCTTACACCTTTTACAAAAATTAACTCAAAATGGATCACAGTACTAAATGTAAAACTATAGAACTCTCAGAAGATAAAATAGGAGAAAATCTAGATAACCTTAGGTTTCGCATTGACTTTTTAGACAGGATACCAAAGGCACAATCCATGAAAGAAAAAATTGACAAGCTGGAATTCATTAAAATTAAAAACTTCTGCTCTCCAAAAGAAGAAAACGAAATGACAAGCCATTGACTGGGAGAAAATATTTGCAAAGGATCTATCTGATAAAGAACTGATATCCAAATATTGAAAGAACTCTCAAAACTCAACAATAAGAAAACAAACAATCTGATTACAAAATGGTCCAAAAACTTTTAACAGACCACATCACCAAAGACATGTAGATGGCAAATAAGTCCATGAAAAAAACATCCCACAGCACATGTCACAACGGAAATGCAAATTAATATTAGGTCATTAAATATGAAATGTCCGATTTCAAATCAAAAGTTTATTCTATCTCAAACAAGAAGCAGTATAATTAATTAAAGTATGCACCTAAACTATTGACACCGCTTTGCCATCTTAACAGTAGCTTGTTTATGCCAGTAGAAAAGAAGCTTGGAGAGCAAGTGGTGATAAAATCAAGAAAAGCATTTTCCACAGCTCATTGAGAATTGAATATTTTTCCTTGCAAGAAGTGGTCCAAAGCCTGAAAGAAGTGGTAGTCAGTTGGTACAAAGTCTGGTGAATACAGTGAATGACAGACAGTTTCGAAGTCCAACTGCTATAGTTTGAGCAGCATTGTTTGTACGACATATGGTTGAATGTTGTCTTGCAAGAGGATTGGCCTGTCTCTGTTGACCAACCTTGGTTGCTTAATCACGAGCATCCTCATAATTTTGTCCAACTGGTTGCAGTAGACATCCACTGTAATCAACCGACCAGGTTTCATGAAGCTGTAGTGGATAATATCAGCACTGGACCATAAAACACACACCATTAACTGTTTTTGATGAATATTCAGTTTTGGACTATGTTTCAGCACTTCATCGTTATCCAACCATTGTGCCATATGCTTGTAATTGTCAAAAAGAATCCATTTTTCATCACATGTAACAATACAGTGTAGAAATGGTTCGTCTTTATGTTGTGACAGCAAAGAAAGGCAAGCTTCAAGATGATTTCTCTTCTGACACTCATTTAATTCATACAGAACCCACCTATCCAGCTTCTTTACCTTGCCGATTTGTTTCAAATGGTTCAATATTGTTGGAATCACAACGTCAAACCTTGCTGCTAATTCACGCATAGGTTGAGATGGATTCACTTCCACTATAGCTTTCAGCTCATCGTTATCCACCTTGGTCTCAAGTCACCCACGTGGCTCATTTTCAAGATTAAAACTACAAGGACGGAACTTCTCAAACCATCAACATGCTGTGTGTCATTAGCCACAATGTTCCCCAACACTTTTCTGATATTTCGAGCTCTCTGCGCTGCATTGGTTTCACGAGGGAACTCATATTCAAAATAACATGAATTTTTAACTTACCCATGGTTTCACAAAAATTGCTCTAAAAAAATTTTGAAAGATAATCACAAGCCAAACCAAATGCTTGGAAAAATGAGGATGTACCTTCACAATAAAACAAGAAGTGTCAAAGTGAAATGTCAGCGATATCAACTGTCTAACTTAGTACTTAAGGAAATCGAACACTTCATACTTAATAACCTAAGATGACAATGAGAAGTCAGTACACATGTTAGATTGCCAAAATCCAAAACACTGACAACAAATGCTAGTGAGGATGTGGAACTCTCATTCATTGCTGATGAAAATGCAAAATGATACAGCCACTTTAGAAGACAATTTGGTGGTTTCTTACAAAACTAAGCATAATCTTACTACCCATTCCAGTAACAGCACTCCTTGGTAATTACCCAAACAAGTTGAAAACATGTCCACACAAATACTTACACAAGGATGTTTATAATGGCTTTATTCATAATTGCCAAAATTTGGAAGCAACCAAGATGTCAGTAGGTGAACATCCAGACAATGGATTATTATTCAGTGCTAAAAAGAAATGAACTATCAAGGCATGAAAAGATGCAGAGGAAACTTAAATTCATAGTACTAAGTGAAAGAAGCCAATACTGTAGGATTCCAACTATATGACACTCTAGATAAGGCAAAACTATAGACACAGTAGAAAGATTAATGGTTGCCAGAGGTCAGGGGGTAGGGAGGGATGAACAGACAAAGCACAGAGGATTTTTAGGACAATAAAAATATACAGAGAAGGCCGGGCACCGTGGCTCACGCCTGTAATCCTAGCACTCTGGGAGGCTGAGGCAGGAGGATCACTCAAGGTCAGGCGTTCAAAATCAGCCTGAGCAAGAGCGAGACCCCATCTCTACTAAAAATAGAAAGAAATTAATTGGCCAACTAAAAATATATAGAAAAAATTAGCCAGGCATGGTAGCGCATGCCTGTAGTCCCAGCTACTTGGGAGGCTGAGGCAGAAGGATTGCTTGAGCCCAGGAGCTTGAGGTTGCTGTGAGCTAGGCTGACACCACAGCACTCTAGCCTGGGCAACACAGTGAGACTCTGTCTCAAAAAAAAAAAAAAAAAAATAGAGAGAGATGGTTCCTGACTCAGAATGGTTCAACTTATGATTTTCAACTTATGATGGGTTTATCAGGACATAACCCCACTGTAAGTCGAGGAGCATCTGTATATAAATAATGGTGGATATATGTCATTATACATTTGTCCAGACCCACAGAGTATGAATGAATCCTATCGTAAACTACAGATTTTGGGTGATAATGATGTGCCAATATAGGTTCATCAATTGTAACAAATGTACTGATTTGGTGGGGGATGTTGATTCTGGGGGAGGCTATGCATGTGTGAGGGCAGGCTATATATAGGAAATCTCTGTACCTTCCTCTCAATTTTGCTGTGAACCTAAAACTGCTCTAAAAACAGTCTTTAAAAAATTATGGGAAAAAGCAAATTTAAGATTTGCCTATCTAACAACTTCAGGATTCTAGACATGTACCAAATTTTGTTAAGACTAGAATGGAAATCTAACTTTATAAAAAGTATTTGATGGTTCCTGAGGTACTACAGAATTACTAAGGATCAGATTCAAAATCAAGGGACAGAAGTTTTTTGCCGTCTTACAACAGCACTGCATATAAAACTGTACTTAGTATAATAAAAAGAAAAAAAAATGAGTGGTATGTTGAGATATAGTATAAGAGATCATGAAAATGGAGAAATGAAGATAGGTAGAATATCACTATGAAACATTTATTTAAGATGGAAGAAAAAAAGAATCTAACAGACTAGAGAAGCAATTATCACCTTTACACAGAGTTTCAAAGTAAATAAACTGAAAAACAAAAGAATGAAGATAGCGTATCATGAATAGAGAGAAGGAAGAGACATAAATAAATGGTTACACAAAGATGTATCTCTGAACAATGATATTGATAGGAAGAAAGGCTTAGTAAGTTTTATGGCTCTACTTAGTAGGGACACTTCAGAGAATAATAACTGAGTGTAAAAGTACTGTCTAATAGGCCTATTAATAGATGGTTTAGTTTAAAAGTGACTAAAACATTCAAATACATCTGTAAAAACCAAGTAAAACTGAAGAATCTAGCTTGATTCAATAGAGAACTGCAAATTGTATCCAAAACATTTCAGAAAGCTTTGAAAAGAGAGCAATGTCATATAGTAGCATGAGGAAAGTCATGCAGAAGAGAAAATATAGAGTGGAGTGCTCCTGTAGTCTCAGCTAGTCGGTAGGCTGGGGTGGGAGGATCCCTTGAGCCCATGAGTTCAAAACAAGCCTGGGCAACGAGCGAGACTCATCTATAAAAAAATGAAGAAAATATGGAGTAAAATGCTAAGTAAGGCCTTCACACTTCAGGGCCAATGAGAAAGGAACATACTAGTGATGAGAGTTTTGTCTGAGCTGAGGAAATCCCAGATTGTTAAGTATAGGAAAGACTTCAAGAAAGACAATTGAGAACTGAGGGAATCTGAGAAAGGGTATTATATGTGAATTTTGAAACAAGGATTGATTTATTAAAAGGAGCAAAACTAGGGGTTAGGCTAAATTCATCAGAAAGTATCTTTTTATCTTATAAAGAAACAAATCCTTATACTAGCTATCAAAAATTAAACATCAATTTATAACCAACCAATCCTAAAAGGGTTAGCCCCTGGTTGTATACCTTTTTCCTTAAAGACTTAGCCTTTTCATTGGGGTCACTCAGTAAGAAGTCATTATGCCAAAAGTAAGACAATAGTAGCTCAGCCTCATAAAAATGTTCTCAAAGTGGTCCACATTACACAGCACCCTTAATGAAAAGAAGTTGTAAGGCATAAGTATGTAGAAGGTATAAGGTAGGAAACCAAGAGAAGAGAGTCAAGGGCTACCTCATTGAAATATATACCTATTTATTAAAACAGATTAGGGGCCGGGCGTTGTGGCTCACACCTGTAATCCTAGCACTCTGGGAGGCCGAGGTGGGCAGATCGC
>VBSM01001044.1:10610660-10622395 GCA_008086735.1 Cheirogaleus medius | reverse complement strand
AGCCGGGCATGGTGGCACATGCCTGTAGTCCCAGCTACTCAGGAGACTAAGGCAAGAGGATCACTTGAGCCCAGGAGTTAGAGGTTGCTGTGAACTAGGCCGATGCCATCGCACTCTAGTCCAGGCGACAGAGCAAGACTCTAACTCAAAAATAAATAAATAAATAAAATAAAATAAAACAGATTAAAAACCTATTTATTTCTGGAAAGTGCAAGTTTCTTAGGAATAGGATGTCATGTGATTATAATCAGGTAGGAAAAACATTTTAGGTAATAACATGAAAAATAAAATAGAAGAAAAGTAGAGAACTAGCATCCAGGGGTCTCTAATTCATTCATAAAAGGTACTAAACTGATCTTTGAGCTCTATCACATAGAATCCTGAGTAAACCATGGCCAAAATAGATAAGAGAACCTCCTGAAGGGGCTGCAGAGCTGTATCCTGCCTCACCTGGAAGCATCTCTTCAGGGCCAAATAGGAGAAAGATAGATGAAGTGGCACTGTCTATCCCAAGTTGATGCTGGGCTTGGCTGAGAGTAAAACAGATCCCTAGGATTTGTACAACCATGGAAAAGGTAGCCTCAATGGCACCTGTCTGTGGCCTTTACATCACTGAGTTAAGAACAACTTGAGAGAAATGGGGACAAAATAGAAAAGGTGAGAAAAAGAGAGAGCCATCTTTTTCTCTATTTTTCCTTTTCTAATTATTTGTTTTCCTACTATGGTGACAATGGGTGCTGATCTCACCACTGTTCTGATTTACAATGTTGTGGGAAAGCTAACTTTGAGCTTAAAATGACTATTAAATAGATCTATAATTTTATTAGCATCATGCTCTAATCAAATGAGCCAACTGATAGAGAAACTTGGATAACTGGAAAGCTTAGGGCAAAGGGAAATAATCATCCCTATTTAATTTTCTTTCAGATCAAACAAATATCAGGAATATCAGAGTATGTCCTTAAACTGAGAACACAAACTAGCAATATATTCTGGGTTTTAGATCACTGGATTCATGTCAGAAAAAAATTATTTGTTCTTGTAGTTAAAAAAAATAGGGACCCAAGTAGTAAAATGGACCTCAAAAATGAAAACAGGGCCAGAAAGAGTTGTTCTCTGAAACTGAAGTTAATGAGAATCTACACATAACTAATAGAATTATTATTAACCCATCCTGCACGGTGACTTGAAGGCAGCTTCCTTAATGTGATTAAAGCATGTTTAAAATCCAAAGAAATGAGTGGAAACAACTCAGAGGTATTTATGATTGGTTATTTAAAAAAAAAGAAAGGCCCATTTTACTATAGTGGATGTATGACAAGACTTTCTAAAGCAGTAAAATGTTTCTGCTAATTCACTCTCATCCCTACCATGAAAATCAACTCCCAAAGTCCAATTATTCTAAGCAATCACACATTTCTACTACTACTAACTACTGATAAAATTTCAAGAGAAAAAAAAAAGAAAAAAAAAAATTTCAAGAGAAAAATGCTCAGCATTTTTATACCTGGCTGACATCAGAGTATTCAATTAGTAGTTAGAGAATGTAATCAAGGTTCAGAAAGATTAGAATAAATTATAAATTGTACATCATACAAAGTAGCTTACCTTGTAGTTTTTTCAAAACAGCAACCTCCATTTTCAGAACTTGTTTTGGTTGTTGAGCTGATTCCACCTTCAGTGCAACATTTTCCCTGGTGAGCATGTCCAATGCATCGTAAATTTCTCCAAATCCCCCACCTCCAATCTTTCTCAACTACACAGAAAACAAAATAAGAACACACACACTCAAAATTACTATAAGATTCTAAATGGAAACCAAGCCATCTCTTATATTTAGAAAATAATGTATAATTTTAATATCCCTATTTTATGATAAAATATTTCAATATTGTTAAATTAATTACGTATATGTCAAGAAGAAAACAAATTCCTGGAAATAACATCAAAACCTTTTCCCACAGGTTTTGAAATTATTTAAGCCACAAATAATTTTAAAATTTAGTCTATAGCCAGCATCAGAAATGTCACAAAAAATACAGTATTTGAAAGAATCACTTCCCACAAATGCCACTCAGCAACCACATTTGTTGTTTTAATTCTAAGGCAGTTGTTTGCACACTTTCAAACCATGAAATCCTTTTGCCAACTGAAATCTTACCTGGAACCAATCTGGTGTATATGTATGGGGGGCAGTTGGAGGTGGCACGGCAGCCAGCACCCAGCCCCCTTCACCATCACTTTACTCTTCTCTCTGAGGCATCAAACAGGCTCCACAGAGAGAGCAAAGCGCTCCTATTCTAAACTACCCCAGAGTTCACTATACATCTATATATTCAAATAAGAGTCAACTCTAATCAATTTAAGCACTTTCATCAGATACTTAATATTCTTCCTGATAAAATGTGTTAGCTTAATTGGGGAATAGCAGGATCTTTGAGTATTATAAGCAAGTTCAAAGAGCTACTGACAACTGTACCTGCAGGGATCTAAAAAATTGAGTTGGGAGTGAGGGGTTATATGCTTTAAGCTAGATATGACAATAAGTTAGCCTTCTTTCATTTCCTGAAACTATGTCTTCTCCTTATCACATTATCAAATATCTAAGATGTAATATAATATAGGAAGTTATCATAGGCACAGGTCCAAAATCTTCACTGTCCCAAGAAGCCCCAGCTCATGTACTACTTCTTTCTCCACTGGATCTTCGCTGATTATTGCATTTTGGCTGATTTCTTTTATTTATTTATTTTTATTTTTTATTTTTTGAGATAGAGTCTCACTCTGTTGCCCTGGCTAGAGTGCCGTGGCGTCAGCCTAGCTCACAGCAACCTCAAACTCCTGGGCTCAAGCGATCCTCCTGCCTCAGCCTCCCAAGTAGCTGGGACTACAGGCATGTGCCACCATGCCCGGCTAATTTTTTCTATATATTTTTAGTTGGCCAATTAATTTCTTTCTATTTTTAGTAGAGATGGGGTCTCGCTCTTGCTCAGGCTGGTTTCAAACTCCTGACCTCGAGTGATCTTCCCACCTCCCGCCTCAGCCTCCCAGAGTGCTAGGATTACAGGCATGAGCCACTGTGCCCGGCCTGATTATTGCATCTAGGCTATTTCTTTATCCTCTAGATTTCGATGGTAATTATTTGTTTAATCACTCAATTAATCATTTTACCATGTCATACCTCAGATATCAACTGTATTATTACATTGCTTTTTTAACTGTTATGTTGCTTAACTTTCCACTGTCAGTGTCCTACCTCATTACAGAGAAACTAAGCTTCTTCAAAGAGAGGGCCACTTGTTCTATTGGTGTCCCCAAAAGCATTTGGCAAAGTGCTAGCTGTGTAATTATTGCTTAATAACTACTTTGTACATATGAGACATACTCCTTTATTTTCATCTGGCAATGGGAAAGGAATACTCTGAGGAACTACAGGATAAATTTGGGATTTTAAAAAAAATTTCCAGAGTATTCAGTTAAATAAATTGCTGTTTGGTGGGCCTTGACTGGTACTTATGATTCTTTATATTTTATGTCTTAAACAATGCCTTATATAACTTTAAAAACTCATAAACAGTACCAAAGGGACATCCTTCTAACTTTGGAGAGGCACCTTCATACTTTATCTCACAAAAAACTTTATCAAATGACAGAACAAAAAATCTAGGCTGAAGTAATGTTTTTGCACCTCACTCTATTCCTATATGCCATCTGAACATCGACAGAGCATTAATTTTTTAAGTGGCTTGACAAAGCCCATTATCAACATTATGAGGCAAAGAGACAGAGGCATGATGGGGCTTCAGAGATTAGAGAAAGAATAGAGAATACCATCTGAGGCAGATTGTATTTTCCAAAGATAGCCACAATAGTATCATCCATGCTTGCTCTTCTTCAATGTGAAGAAGACCTTTCATATTGAAGAAGGCAATATGACCTTGCTACTCCCCCATCAAGAGGTAGAGTCCACTTCCCCAGGATCTTGTGATTGCTTTAACCACCATAATATGGCAAAGTGACACTGTTCCAGTTCTAAGAACAGCCCTTAACCAACCTTAGCTTCTGTTTCCTGTCTCTTTGTAAGCCAGACACCATGCAAAAAGTATGACTATCCTGAGAAGCCATAGCCATGTGGAGATGCCCTAGAAAATGAGCCACCAGGATGGGGGTGGAGAATGGGAGAGCTAAGGAGCCCCAAGGTACCAGACAAGTAAGTGAAGAATACATTTGCAAGAAGATCCTCCAACCCAACCAATCCTGTTAATGCCATATGGATAAGAGACAATACCCAGGCAAACTTCCCAAATTCTTAATCCACAAGTTGTGAGCAAAACAAAATGATTGTTTAAGCCTCTAAGTTTTGATGTAGTTTGTTACATAACGATAAATAGCTAAAACACCATCCTTAATGATGAGCCTGTGATTTCTCACTAAAAATGCCACTATGCCTCCCAAGTTTTGGGGGCAAGTACCACAAATATATTAGCTCTAATTATCAGGACAAGTGAACCATGGTAGGCAGAGCTTCACTTGTCACCTTTTGATATGTCTACTGGAGAACAGCCAACCTTTATCACAGTACTTGGTGTGATTCCCCTCCCCCCAAAGCAATACACATGGCTGACTTACATAAAAGATTACCAATTATTAGAATCTCCCTGCAAGAGTCCATGATGATAACATGGTTCTTTTCTTATATTTGGTCAAGTAAATTTTCAAAGCCTACTGATTTACCTGTCAATAAAACACACTGTACCATAGAAACAAAATTTTTATTTCTAAAGAAAGAATCTTCTTTTTCCAATCTGTTGGTAGATTAAGGGAACCACTAAAACAGCTTTGTGAAACCTGTTAATGGAACAAAACTTTAATCGACAAACAACTGGGTAGCAATAGAAAATATTTAAATATGTCCAAAACAAAAATAGTTCCTTTAAGAAATAAGTAGTCTTAGAGAGATGGCAGATTCCAGGTATAAGGCAAGAAAGCCATTAAAAAACTAATAGGATCATATAAAAAGAATTCAGCAGACAACATGAAGTATGCCCTTTTACTCAAATTAAGACAATTTGAACATCTATAAGGATAATAACTACAATGGACTAAAACCCATTGAATATGTTTAAATCCATGAATTCTTAATTATACTAAAAAACAAATCTCATTGGTCACTTTTGGAGGATGCTAAGAAACCAATCCATTATTTTGAAAACTGGTAAATTAAGAAAAAGAAGCAAGCATTTATCTTGCCTTCCTAATCAAATTGTATCTCAGGATAATCAAATAGTTGTTGATAGAATATTTCTCTTTATAGTTATATTTCAACTAATAAATGAAAAAATGATAGAATATCACTAATTTGTAATACCTAATGAATACACCTAGTCAATGATCGTCAATAACTGCTAACACCACAAAAATAAGGGACAGTAAGATATTACATGTCTTCTAGTGAAAACTCACAATATTGTTTATGAAAAAAAATGCCCTCACCTCAAAAACAAACCTAAACTCAGGTCTAATCAAACCTCCAGATATACTACCTAATTACATGAAACACATGAGACAGAGAAACATGTTAACACCACGTGAAAGCAATTAGCAAAATCCAAGCCATGGGAAATTCTACAAATGACCTTTAGTAAATTGTAAAGAAAAAAAGAGAGATAAAGAGGAACCTAGAAATGAAAAGAAACTTAAGTGATAGCAACAATTGTAATATCCATACTTTATTTGGATCTTGATTCAAACTGTCAAAAATAATTTATAAAATAATCAGGGAAATGTGGAAACTAAAAGTATATTTAATGATATTAAGAAATTATTACTTTTTTAAGCATGATAATGGTATTACAATTATGTTTTTAAAAATAAGTCCTTATTTTTTAGAGATACAAACTGAATTAGGTACAGAAGAAATGCTAAAGATTGCTTCAAAATATTCTGGGAGGGAGATGAAAAAGATGAATCAAAATTAATCATAAACTGATGACTATTTAAATTGGTTCAAGAGTACATGGAGGATCATTATGTTAGTCTATTTTTATGTATGCTTAAAATTTTCCTTAACAAAAAGTTAAAAAAGAAAGAGCAGTTCATTGTACTCTTGAACACTGTATTTTTTTTTCATTTGTTCTTTCCCTAAGTATAATTTTATTTACCTTACTCAATATTAGCTATTGGGAGTTGGGAAGATTTAGTACTATGTGAAGCAAGAATAAGAATTAGGGTATAAACAGAACTTAATCATAGAAAAATAACTATTTTAAGCATATAAGCAATGTACGTTCCCAACGAAATGTTATTTTTATTAGGATACCAAAAATTACTCCCCCATATGTACACACACACACACACACACACACATATATATACTGTGAGATGTATACTTACCACTTTCCATCTTTCTTTCACCAGGATTCCAACACTCAGGATATCTGGCTGCTCTCCTCCCCCACTCATTGCAATACACTGATATGGTAGAACGGCTACACAGGCATCCAGTTCCCAAGGGTGGTTTCCATTTAACCTAAAACAAAAGAAATAACAGCAGTATATCGGGGCTAACTAATTAACACAAATAATATTCCAGCATCAAGAAGCATTACTAATCCTATATATGAATTAGGTTGCTTTGTTGGAAAATGGGGGGGAAAACCCCCAAACTCAGTTCCAAAAATGTTTAATGCATGTGTATAAAAAAGCACATATCTTTCCATTACAGATGTCCAGTTATATAGCCAGATATTACAAAGACACTGTTACAACACAGATAGTATTTACAATAACTGAGATTGCTAGACTACAGCGCAATCATGATATCAAAGGCCCTTGACCTAAACAGACCATTATCCTGAGTATAACATATTGCTGAAGAAAAAGACATGGTCCCTAATTTACATCAGCTTATAGTTTAATAGGCTATAATTTAGAGCTTAACATCATTACAGGTAATAATATCTTAATGTTACAAAATACACTTAAAATGCATAGAAAATAAACACGAACACAGAAAAGGGCTGTTGATCAAACCTGATACAATGATATTATTAAAACAAAAAAAGTTCAAGATCAGCCTAGTCAACATAGCAAGACCCCATTTCTACAAAAAATTTTAAAAATCAGCCAAGTATGGTGGTCCATGCCTGTTGTACTAGATACTCGGAGGCTGAGGCTAGATGACCACTTGAGCCCAGAAGCTTGAGATTGTAGTTAGCTGTGATCACACCACTGCACTCCAGCATGGGTGACAGAGTGAGACCCTGTCTCAAAAAAAAAAAGAAAAAGAAAAAAAGATAATAGTAAAATGAATAGCATACCTGTAGAAAATGAAGATACAGTAGAAAAATATGGCCTACAGGAGATGAAAACTGTAACCTAGTCCAGAAATGAGAGGTATATTGATACAGAGTGATTTTCAGGAAAAAAAGCAAGATGTTGTATTAAAAGCATGTTATCTTTTGGGTAAAAGGGAGTTGAGTATAAATAGCAAACTTTTTTGGTAACAGTCTAGAAAGTAAATATTTTAGCTTTTTCAGGCCATATACTGTATTGTCTGTCATAGCTACTCAGTTCTGCCATTGCAGCACAAAAGCAGCCATAGACAATATGTAAACAAATGAGTGTGGCGATGTTCCAACAAATTTTATTTACAAAAAAAAGTAATTGGTCAAATTTGGCCTGCAGACTGTTGTTTACCAACCTTTACTCAAAAAGAGGATGGAGAGGATAGGATAGAAGCCACATTTCAGTGAATGTATCTTGTTATATAGTTTTGACTCTGGGACCAACTAAATGTTTTACATATGATAAAAAAGTTTTCTATACTCCAAATTCAAGAAAGGACCATAGTAACAGTAATCATCAGAACTGGCATTAAGCCCATTCCAGCCTATCAAAGATAGCTTGGAATGAGTGATGGCACATCAGAAAGTCAACCAGTCAGTAACAGCCACACTTCAAAACGACATTTGCATTAAAAAAGTCAATCAATTCCTAAATACTCTTGCTTCACCAATCCCTGAACTCCACAATTCCCAAATCCAACATAAGATCAGCAGTTTGTTTCACTCAGAGAAACTGTGTCCTACAATCATAGCTCTCCTTTGTATATCACACAATAAATTTAGCATTTTGTTCAGTGAGTGGTGGCATCTTTAAGACAATTAAAAGGCAAAATTAAATTTAAAAAAAATACAAATACTAAAATTGGAGGAGAAACAATCTCTAAGACTTTAAAACAAACTGAAACCAATAACCCATTACGTACCAAGTTTGTGGCATATTAACATAGAAAATAATTACTTCGAGTGGCTTTAAAATACAATATTTTGATTATACATCGCTAATAGATTAAGGAATAAAAGAACCGCAAAGAAATCTTAAAACTGCATTCAGGAGGTTTATTTTTGCAATATCAATACTGATATCTTCAAACAATTATAGGTATATTATAAGACATAGGACATAAAAAAGTAATTATATTAGTAAGTCATTAGGAATCAAAATTTCAATATAAAGATATATAAATATAAAAATCAAAGAAGTCTGGTAAAAATCCTGAAATCTTACATTGAAGAAAACATGAAAATACCATGATCTTCATTTAAATATGTATTTCACAATTCTAACCACTGAGAAATCCTAGCAACAATGCAATTCAGTAGCATTAAGCAACCCTAGCTTCCAGATTAGGGTTCAAAACATCATTTCCCTCAGAAAAAGAGCTAAGACTCTTTGCAGAAATTACTAAGATTGGAAGAGGAAATGTAAAAGATGAGCCTAGAATCTTGTGGTTGCTTTAAACCAGGAATATAACAAAGACCAGGGATAGATAGCGGTTTTATGGGGCCTGAAGCTTATATTAAGCACCCACCTGCCCACCCTCTTAAAAGTCTTACTTTCGTAAATTTTACAAAATCATTTGATCAATACCCCATGCAATAAAGAACCCCGAAACTTAAATTTCCTTATCTTCACAGTAGGTAAAGCAATGCCTCTGTCCAAGATAATGGAGACAAGTCAAAAGGACACAGGAGCCAACTGGAAGGGGCTAACACTGGTTTAAGGTGGGGAAATTTGAGTGTGAAAAAGAATCGTGATTGCAGTGAACTGAAATATAACAAATGTATAAAAATCCATGAGTTTATAATGCTACTCAAAAACAATTCATTAGACATTAGAAACAATTGCTTGGGTACCAGTTTATTACTCTGAATATAAACAAAAGGAAAATAAATATCAAGCACTTATCCTATCTTTCCTGTATTAATTGTATTTCAAGTACACCTAATAGTTGATGATAACAGAATTAAAAATTCACCTTTTTGCTGTAATCTAATGAAATAATTTGGGTAATAATCATCAATGGTTGCTAAACCTTTTAGAACTTCATAATGAATAGAAGAGACTGATACTACTTAAAACTCACTGATCAATCTTCACGTTATGAAAGATCTGACAATGAACAGCACATCACTGACTCTGGAAACTAAACTAAGGCCTACACCCAAGGCCCAGGTCTCACTGGCCACTTAGTGATGTACATCTTGGGACATATCTGAATATTACTGCAAAAGCTTTTAAAACTGAACTAATAAAACTGATATTGTAGCTCATAAGAAGAAATATATATATTTGGTCCTGTCCTTCATTCCTAGTCTGAGCTCCTAAAACCCTTATAATTTCTTAAGCGATTAGAGTGATAGGAACATTTTTTGTTATAATATTTGGTTTTTATCCTTGGTTCCTGCAACAGCTCCATATAAATAAAGGTAAGAGGAGCAGATTTTATTAGTTATAACAAGGCCCTTTCAACCACATCTGGGTTTTTGCTAATGAGGAGAATTTTGGAAAGCCACTAAGTCTGGAGGGCTGGTTGCCAGAGGAACCAAGCGTATAATTAGAGGGCCAGAACTTTCATTCCCACCTCCCAAGCTCTGGGAAGGCGAAAGGTGCTAAAGGTTGAGCTGATCACCAATAGCCAATGATTTAATCAATCATTCCTTAATGAAGTCTCCATTCAAACTCAAAATGAAGAGGTATGGGAAGTTTCCAGATTGGTAAATGTATCCACATGTTGGGAGGGTGGCATGCCCTAACTCCATGATGGCAGGAACTACTGTTCTCGGGACCCTTCCAGACCTTGCCCTATATATCTCTTCATCTGGCTGTTATCTGTATCCTTTATCATATCCTTTATTATACAATGAACCAGTAAGCATAAGTAAAATGTTTCCTTGGGTTCTGTGAGCCATTCTAGCAAATCTCACTTCTCTGTCATTTGCCAGAAGTATTAAGTAGGGCATTAAGAAGAAATAGTTTATTTTTTCCTATCTTACATTTTGGTGTCAGAGAACTGGTCTTTCTCTCCAGTTTCTGGCAGAGGTTGGAATTTCCTGAGTGATAGGAATGCCTCTGTTATGCCAATGAAGTGACTCCAAGCTTCAGGATAGGGGCTGTCACCTGAAAGCACATGATTAGAGGGCTAGAACTTTCATCCCCACTTCCCCTCCTCCAGGAAGAGAGGGGCTGGAGATTGAGTTCAATCATGTGGCCAATGATATAATCAATCATGCTTATGTAATGAACTCTTGATATTAAAAACTCTGAGCAACAAGGCTCAGGAAGCTTCTTGGTTGGTGAACATACTGATGTTCCAAGAAGGTAGCATTCTCTGTCATCTACCCATGAGATGCTTGAGATTCTTACAAATTTGTCCTATATTCTTCTTCATCTGGATAGTCTCTTGTATCCTTTATAATAAAAGGGTAATTTTAAGTATAGTACTTTCATTAGTTCTGTGAGTCATCATAGCAAATACTGAACCTAAGGGAAGTGTGGGAAGCCACAAATTCGCACCCAACCAGTCAAAACTCAGGTGGCTTAGGGTCACCTAGGACTTGTGGGTGGTGTATGAAGTCGGGGCATCCTTGTGGGACTGAACCCTGTAACCTTCGGGGTTTGCACTAACTCTAAGTGGTTAATGTCAGAATTGAATTGAATGATAGGACACCACGATGATGTCAAAGAACTGAATCAGAACACAACCATCAAACAACTGGAACTGACATTTATAGAACACTCCACCAAACAAAAGCAGAATACATATTCAAGTGCATATAGAACATACACCAAGAATGTAATATCCTAGGTCACAAAACAAATATTAACAAATTTAAAAGAACTGAAATCATACGTAATATGTTCTCTGATAATAATGGCATTAAGCTAGAAATCATTAACAGCAAGATAACAAGAAACTCAACAAACACTTGGAAATTAAAAACAACAGGGTCAGGTGCCTATTTTTATAAATCAACATGTTATTAGAACAAAACTATTCATTTATATGGTGTCTATGGCTGCTTTTACACTACTAGAGCAGAGTTAAGTAATTGCAACAGAGACTGTATGGCACTTAGGACTAACATATTCATTATTTGGACCTTTAAGTAAAAGTTTGCCAACTCGTTCTAAATAATCTATCATTAAAGAGGAAGTCTCCAGGCAAATTAGAAAATATTTTGAATTGAACAAACACTAAAATACAACATATAAAAATTTGTGGGATGCAGCTAAAGCAGTGATTAGAGAAGAAATGATAGCATTAAAAACTCAGGCCGGGCGCAGTGCCTCATGCCTGTAATCCTAGCATTCTGGGAGGCCAAGGCGGGTGGATGGTTTGAGCTCAGGAGTTCGAAACCAGCCTGAGCAAGAGTGAGACCCCGTCTCTA
>VBSM01001044.1:10582428-10592561 GCA_008086735.1 Cheirogaleus medius | reverse complement strand
TTTGTTGGCCATTATTCTATCTTCTTTTGAAAAATTTCTGTTCATGTCCTTTGAAATTTTTTTAAACAAACATTTATTATATCTCACACAGTTTCTGAGAATTAGAATCTGAAAGTATCTTAGCAGGGTGGTTTCAGCTTAGGATCTCTCATGAGTTGCAATCAAGTTGTCATCTGTTTATATTCTTTTTTTTTCTTAGAGACAGGGTCTTACTCTGTCACCAGGCTGGAGGGCAGTGGCACAATCACAGCTCACTGCAGCCTTGAACTCCTGAGCTCAAGCAATCCTCTCACCTCAGCCTCCTGAGTAGCTGGGACTATAGGTGCACACAACCATGCCCAGCAAATTTTCAATTTTTTTGTAGAGACAGAGTCTCACTATGCTGCCCAGGCTGTTGTCTCCTGGCCTCAAGTGATGCTCCTGCCTCAGCTTCTGAAATTGCATATATATTACTTTTTAAAGTTTTCAAACCTATAAAGGATTGCCTGCCCCCCATCAAAGTGAAAGTTAAATTCCATGATCACAGCTAATTTAACTCTGTAACTTCGAAAAACCAACAACCTATTGCTGTAACAGTTTTAGCACACATTTTACATGTAAAATATTCTCCAAAATTGTCTAAATTATACAAACTTCACTTCTAACTTTACATTTAAAGATATTTGAAGCCCTACATAATTGAGTTCAATTTGCTAAAGCAAATGAGCTCTAACCTCACGATGATTTCCTGAGGTATTAAAATAATCAGTATTTAAAAGAAAGTCAAAAGAAGACACAAAAATCTGAAGTCATATATAATACAACAGAAAATTTTCTAAATTTTGTCTTAACTATAGTACAAGATAATGAGCAAGATATATTATTCTCAAGTCAGCCCCCTACCAATGATCAAATTTATTTCAATTTGATATTATATATTTAAAAATGAAACTATGAATTTTAATTTCTTTTACATGTCTAACACTGGAAGAGGAAAAAGTATCATAAAGGAAAAATGTTAGAGAAACTTTCCTTTATAACCATGTTCAAACATCCCTTTTAGTAGCTTGATAAAACCTATTATACAGGAAAGCATAGCCTTCTAAATTAAAGATTCTTTTCAGTATGTTTTCAGTTTGAATAGATCACAATATACTATCCAAGTCTACATAATTATTATTCAAAAAATTTTTAGAATTAAGACAAATTCTTCAAGATTAGTCATATATTTGTCATTACTGCTTCTTTATTTAAAAAAAGGAAAGAAGGAAAGCAATGCATAGCCTTCAATTCCCTCAATACTTTAAAAATCATACTCTCTCCCCCCCTCATAAACGTTATTATATTCTATTTAGCCAAAAGTAAACAGCAGACACATCTTTGTGGTCTATCCTGGCAAATCGGTGTTTAGATACCAATACAACTGTAATTAATGGCTCAGAATCAAACACTGTAACAAAACACAGAGTGGATCCTCCTGTGTGTGTACATGTGCTCATTCATAACATGACCCTCCTACACACACAGAAACTCAATTTCTATTGAATAACAAAACACCTTTACATTATACATAGGTTATTATAAAATTGTCCTCTTTAATGTACAAACAAAGCAACTTCTAAAGCTGGAGAAGAGAAGAGTTAATACCAGGATTGCTGCCACCTATCAACTTTAATTCAAAGCAAAGTACAACTCAATGTCATTTTTACCTCTACTGCAGCCAAGACTGAAACAAAATTAACTTCATTGTGGGATAAAGTATTAGCATCCCAATGGATTATTTACTTCTCTGATTTGACAGTACATATATGTGGAGTCTTTTGTCCCTCCCACAACATCCCAGGGTGTCAACATTATCTTCGTCAAAGCATACGAGGAGCAAATCCCTCAGGTCATTACTTCAGCACCCCAAGTACAAAAAAGCCATGGCCTTAATTGTCATTACAACACAGCAAATAGATTCTATAGTTCCATGCCCCTTTCTATTATAGTTGGGGAGGCGGGGTGGGAAAGCAGAGCTCATATTTCCTAAAAATTCTATGTGTTTGGTCCTGGTACCAGAAGCGGCATAAGTACAAGTGCTATGTGGGTCACCCACAGAGAGAGGAACAGAACGAAGCTTCGTGACCCTCCAAGTTCAGTGAAGATACCCAAAGCCTCGGGGAAAACGGGGCTAATCAGAACAGTCTCCGAGGTGGACAGTGACTGGGTCGGGCACGAGCCCATACCATGGGCAGCGACCTAGGAGTCTCCAGTACCCCTCCCCTCCTCACCAGGGGCGGTCACTCAGCATGGGGTGCGGTCAGAGGAGGGGGTCAGGACCGGGGAGGGCGCCTCCCTAGGGGTGCCGGGGGGGTGTGTCCTACCTGGGCCGTGGCGGACGCAGGGATTTCAGGCGGAGCGCTCGGGTCCAGCTGAGGGCCGGCACCGGCAGGGGTCAACCCTCAGCAGGCGGGACTGCCACCGCCTGCCCATCCCCCGCCGCAAACTGCGGCGGGACCCAAGCGCGGCTTCGAGGGCCGGCCGGCTGGGTAGTTCCCTCGGGTACCGTCCGCGTTTACTGGCGGCGGCGGCGGCTGCTGCTGTTACTGCTGCTGCTGGCTTCCCCCAGCCGCTGCTCTTGTGTCAGCCCCTGCTCCCCCTCCTGCCGCCGCCGCCGCCGCCTTGTCCCCACCGCTCCCATCGCCGCTGCGGCGACTACTGCAGCGCCCGCTGACCCGACCCGACGTTACTCTCCCCCTTCGCAACCCGGCACAGCCTAGCCCACCTGCCCTGCCAATGCGCACGCCCACCTCTCTATCCCAGGTGCTGATTGGAGGATGCGTTCCGAGTCCGCAGCGTCGGTTGGCTAGTCCCATTGCCCATCACGAAGGGGGCGGATAGTAGGGCAGAAAGCGTCTCCGCCCCCCACCGGAGAATTGCCGCTATCTTCAGGTTTGCCTGAGAGGGCTAGTTACCGGGAAGGGAGCATCACAATGGCAGCACGCATGCGCGCGAGAATTCTGGGCCTCGTAGTTCCAGCCTCACAACTGCGCGCTGGTCTAGAGAAGCAGGGCTTCTGAAACCAGTGATTGGAGTACATAGGTGTTCTAGTTTAGCAGTTAACTTAGTTATAGAGGCATAGTTGTGACTCCAATATTAGGCGTTTCAGAATAAAATTGGAAATACCTTGTCATGATACGGAATTACACACTGAGGCAGTCGCGATGAGGAGCTCAAATCGTGAGGCCCTACCGTGCCTTAAGGGATCCAGCCACTTCTTCAGAACCAAAGCTGCCAGGAACTCGCAAATTGGCGCTGTCCCCAGAACCACCTAACGTGAAGTTAATCACCTTTGGGGACCAGGGAAGGGCCTAAAGGTGTGAGGAGGAAAGGAGACAGGACTTCCATAAAGCAATGTCAGCCTGGAGACTGGAGTTTCCTTATGGTTTTACAACTCACAATGAACAAGATTTCATACCGTTCTTGAAACACTTCCAGCTAAAGATTCAATGAGCAGCCCCGGTGCAGACCAGTATGGGATTCTAAGCAAGAATATGGGAGAGTTGCTGAAAGACTTTCAAAGAAAAGCGAGGAGGGCGGAGCATCGAGTCTGTGTAGGATAAATTTGTAGTTAGTGTTGATTGTGTCAGCCTCTTTGATGAAGGTTAAGATTAAGATTAAGGTTAAGCCCCTCTCCCATCTTTATCCACCGATTTACAGTAAGGAAAACTCAATTTAAAAGGTTAAGCAACTTTCCTAAGACAATAAACTAATAAGTGGCAAAACCAAAACTCAGGTCTCTTAAACCTGTGTCTAATGCTTTCTCTACTTAATAATCACAATGACTCCCAGGGGTTTGCCATAGACAGAAAAAATGCAATAAATTATGAGCTTCATTTTTACTTTAAATCCTTTTCTTCACTCAAGTGACATAATTATTCAAGCTGATTAAGAATATAGAAAGGTTAAATATAAACCCTATATCCAATCTTAGAACTGCTCTTATAGAATTTGTTTCTTCTTGTTCAGGAAAAGCCACAGCCTCTTGACATTCTTTAAAAAACAGCAGGCGCCTCTCCTATTATGTCCAGGTCCTTGGATAAAAAGCTAGACAACATGTACGGTAAAGGCAATTGATGATGCAGCTCATCTTGTTCTATTCATACATAAACAAGTTGCCAAATTGTTTTCTTTCTACTAATTAAAACCACAAGTTGCTTTTTCTATTACTTTGTCTAATAGAATATAGTTTGCTTCAGAGTATTGACCAATCACAAAATTTGAATAGAAAAAGATTAAGGTTTCAGTAAATATTTTTCTTTAAAAATTAAAGGAGTTTACAGGGAAAAAATGTCCAAATTCATGACATTATGCCTAGCAATAAAAGTTCCCCCATTTCTCTAGTCTTTTCCATTTAAGAATTATTGGTCTGTTCCCAGAGATACTTTTTGAATTAGGACAAATGGCAAGGTAATATATTATTCAAGAGCTGGTACCAGAATTCAGGAACCCCCTTTGACATATATATACACATGCACACACACACAATTTTGAGATAGATAGATAGATAGATATAAAGAAATAAATGTGGTAGCTAACCTTCAAGGTGGCCCCCAATGATCCCTACCTCCTAATATTCTCACCTTTATGTAGTCTCTCCCATACAGAATTAGGCTGACCTATGTAACCAATAGGATTTTCCAGAAATTATGATGTGTGACTATCAAGGTTACGTAGTAACAGACATTGCAGCTTCTGCCTTATGCCCTCTTGGATTACTTACTTAGAAGGAAACCAGTTGCCATATCATAAGGATACTCTAGCAGCCCCATGTAGTGGTCTTCTGGCAAGGAGCTGAGGCATCACACCAATAGTCCACACCAGCTTGCCATCCATGTTAATGAGCCATTCTTGGAAATGGATCCTCCAGCATCAGTCAAGCCTTCAGAAGACTGAAGTCCCAGCTAGCATCTTGACCACCACCTTGTGAGACACTCCAAGCCAGAACCACCCAGATAAGCCACTTCCAAAATCTAGACCCACAGAAACTATATGAAATAATACATGTTTACTGTTGCTTTAAGCCCTAATTTTTGGGATAATTGGTCATGTAGTAATAGATAACTAATACAGTAATTTAGAAAAATAAGAGAGAGAGAAATAACTGAAGTCTAGAGATGTGTGCCCTGGATAACAAAGCCTGAAGAAACAAGACTCTGATTCTAAGATCAGCATATTCAAGGATAATGAGCAAAGTTCAGATTTACACTAAGATGTCTCACACAGGACATAAAGTCCCTTTCAACCAGCTTTTTTTCTCCTAGCATAAAATAAATAACATACTGAAGAATCTCTTTCTTCTTTCCATTTTCTCCCATTTGTGTCCTTCTATACTCATCTTTAGGTACCATTTTGTACCTTTTTCCCATAATCCAAACAGAAATTATCTAGATGGGTATGTGTGTCACATTGTTATCAGGACAACACCACAGTATGGATCAGTATGAAACTCAAGGAAAAGAGACCCCTGCCCTTTTTTTTCTCTTACTATCTCTCTCTTTAAAAACAAATCTCAGAATTGTACACTTAAAATGCATGAATTGTATGGCATGTTGATTATATCTCAATAAAACTGTTTTTAAAAAATCTGTGCACAGGCCGGGCGCGGTGGCTCACGCCTGTAATCCTAGCACTCTGGGAGGCCGAGGCAGGCGGATCGCTCAAGGTCAGGAGTTCAAAACCAGCCTGATCAAGAGAGAGACCCCGTCTCTACTAAAAAAATAGAAATAAATTAATTGGCCAACTAAAAATATATAGAAAAAATTAGCCGGGCATGGTGGCGCACGCCTGTAGTCCCAGCTACTCGGGAGGCTGAGGCAGAAAGATTGCTTGAGCCCAGGAGTTTGAGGTTGCTGTGAGCTAGGCTGACGCCACGGCACTCACTCTAGCCTGGGCAACAGAGTGAGACTCTGTCTCAAAAAAAAAAAAAAAACTCTGTGCACAGTACTCTAAAGCATGAAACTCAGTAGTGGACTGGTGCTCAAGTACTTCCACAAACCAGCAAACAGCCTTGTTTTTAAATTTTTCATTAAACCAGTTTCTATTTGAACATTACTTAATGCACAAATAAAATCCCTATAAACAAATTTTTTATTTTTTTTCCTTTTATTTCTTCCTTTCTCCTGCTAAGATTCCCACATGCTACCCTATAAACAAATTTTTATAGGGACTGCTAATGCTAACCACTCTGCTATACACTGGAAAAACAAATGTGAATAAACTCAGTCCTGTCCTTAAGGATTTCACAAAGTAATGATTAGCAAACATGCAAATCCCATTACAATATATTGTAATAACTGCTATAATAGAGGAATATAGCATATATAGATACTCTGAGACAGGGGTCAGTAATCCATAGCCTGCAGGCCAAATCCCTAGGTCCATTGACAGTGTGATCCCTTTAAGCCAGTGTCAGCTGTATTCTGATTTTGACAGAAATGCATTCACACCCAGTATATTAACTACCTCAATCAAGTGTTTGTGTTTTTGAAACTTTGTTCTTTATATTTTTAGTGACAGGCTTTATTTCTAATTGAAGAAATTTCAAGCAAAAAGAATTGGATAAGAGAAAATTGTGTTTGGGTTTGGGCAAGGTAACCTCAATTTGGGGAAGTCTTTTCACCTATTGAATATCAATTTGTGTTTGATGATGATTAAAATAAACCACAATATCAGGGAATATTGATATCGATTAGAACTAGTAAAGTGAAAAGAGAAACCAAAATACTTTGCATTTTTAAAAGTAATTCTCATTATAGTTATTTATTGATATGCTTCTCATTTATGCCTTTTATGAAACACAGAATAATTATACCATTAATGTTAACAGTTAATTTTTTGCAAGTTTTATTAGAACAGTGAACTCTATACATATTTGCTGAGTCTTTTAGGTTTTCTTTTTGTTGCAAGGTCATCCATTAATATAATATTGTTGTATGTTATATACTGACAATTTTAAAATGAGAAAGTGATAACGTGACATTGTGGTTCCTGATGTGTGCCTGTAACAGCCTGGAAAAAGCTCAGTGACTTTCAGTCTGGTTCAGTAATTAGCAACTCCAAACACTGGCTAGCTTTCGGTGATTTTCGGGTTACTAACTGGGTAGCAATGCTAACAGCGCATCCTAGTGGTTATAGTATTCCACTGCAAGCTGAATTAGAACAGGTTTTTATATCATTGTGCGGGGGAGAGACATGCCTCCGATCCCCGCTGGGGAAAGGCAATGATATGGGATGTGACCAAAATGTTTGTACCCTCATAATATCCTGAAATTAAAAATAAATAAATAAATAATCAAAGCAGACTATCCAGTGGCTAGGGATTTTTATAATTTTAGAGACATGATTACGATAATGATAGGGATGATCTTAAAAATATTTTTCTGGTGGTGTTATTTGAGCATTATATGTTCTATTGAATAAAATATATTCGTAGATGGCAAATACAATTTCCAGAAATGTATTGAGTACCTACATCAAGGTTACTGTATGACATCCTATGGAAGATTAAAGAAATATAAGACTTGGTTCCTATATATGCTCTTTTGAATTATAATTTTTATGCACATCTTATTTCTTTTTATAAGCCATAGATGGTTCCTTTCTTATACTGTGTATTCACTATGCTTTCTTCACTCTGTATTTATTAAGTACACTCAGTATTTTTAAATAAATTAATGCAAAAATTAAATACTAATAAGTGCAAAAATACAAGTGCTCTCACACTTTTTATTAATGTCTTCTGCATCTTCTATATTAAGATAATTACATTTTGCTTCTTTATTTTCTTTAACTCTTACCCAGAAACATAACAAGGTTGATTGTTAAAAAACCAGAAAGTCTCCTAATGTAGAAGTCTCAGAAGAGAAAGGAGAAAGAACAATCCTAGCAAATTTACCTTAGAAGTGGTAATAGCAGTATAGAATCAGAAATTGGGCTTTTTAGGTTCCTGGGTCAGACTGTCTGATACACAAAATTCAAATAGACTCCCTAACTATTCTTAGCACTATGTTCACATATTAAGCTTGCTCTGGATAAGTCAGGTTTGCAAGTATGTGGGGGAATATCTAGATCCAGTTGGAAATGAGCTCTAGCCTATACTCTGGCAGAAGGACATCACTCTTATTCCTTTTTTCTTTTCTTTCTTTTGAGTCTTTCTCTGTTGCCGAGGCTACAGTGCAATGGCATCATCATAGCTCACTGCAACCTCAAACTCCTGGGCTCAAGTGATCCTTCTGCCTCAGCCTCTTGAGTAGCTGGGACTACAGGCTCGCACCACTATGCCTGACTAATTTTTCTATTTTTTGTAGAGATGGGGGGGGTCTCACTCTTGCTCAGGCTGGTCTTGAACTCATGGCCTCAAGCAATCCTCCCGCCTTCACTAGGATTACAAGTGTGAGCTACCACACCCAGCTTTGTTTCTTGTTTCTTAGTACATTGAAACTTTGTTTTTCTCGCTCACACAGATTTTTTAAAAAATCCATTGTTGGGAAAATAAAAACAACTGGAAAAATAAAAATGTAAACCTTTTAATTCTAGTTGAATAGAATAGGAAATTTGGAAATAGACTCAAGTACATTTCATATATGATAACAGTGACATCTCAGATAGCTGGGACAAAGATGGACCTTTCTAAAAATAGTGTTCAGAGAACCAGACAAGAATTTAAAAGTAATAATAAAATTGAACCATAGACAGGAATAAACCCCAAATGGATCAGAGATCTAAAGGTAAAAAATGAAACCATATAAGTCCTAGAAGAAAACATGAATGAATTCCTTTAAACCTAGGTGTGAGAAGAGGCTTTCTAATTATGACTCAACATCCAGATGTAATTTTAAAAGATAAAAAAATTCAACAAAAACATTTAAAGACTCTTTCATGGAATAAAACAATGAGAGTCAAAATGACAAAGATAAAATATTTAGAATGTATATCACAGATAAAAAGCTAACATCTTGAATATATTAAAAACTCTTAAAGATCAAGAGGAAAAAACAACAAAAACCCAATAGGAAAAATGGTCAAAAAGGCCAGGCACAGTGGTTCACAACTGTAATCCTAGCACTTTGGGAGGCCAAGGCAGGAGGATCACTTGAGGTCAGGAGTTCTAGATCAGCCTGGGCAACAGTGAGACCTCTGTCTCTACAAAAAATAAAAATTAGCCAGGAGTGGTGTTGTGTACCTGTAGTCCCAGCTACTCAAGAGGCTGAGGAAGGAGGATGGCTTGAGCCCAGGAATTTGAGGTTGTAGTGAGCTATTATGACACCATAGCCTGGCTGACACAGCGAGAGTCTGTCTCAAAAAAAAAGGGTATAAAATTTTTATAAAGAATTTTTACAAGCACCATTGTTTATCATGGTATTTATACATTTCTTAATAATTTAACATATGCAAAACTGTTACCATTTTGTCATTTCCCATCTTTTAAAAATGTGTCTCTGACACAGTTTTTGGATACTGTGCCCTGTAGTGGATTGGATCATGGCATGACAAAAGCTATGTCCATGTTCTAACCCCAGGGAAACCTGTGCATGTGACCTTTTTTTGGTGAAAGTGTCTTTGTAAATTTAATTAAAAATCTTAAGATTTTTAATTAGGGTGGGCCCTAAATCCAATGTCAGTTGTCCTTATGAGCAAGGAAGAGAGAAAACAGGCAGGCACAGAGGAACACACACACAGACACACAGGTGGAGGAAGGCCATGTGAAGAGGGAGGCAGAGATTGGAGTGATGTGTTTACAAGCCAAGGAATGCCAAAGATTGCCAGTAGCCACCAGAAGCTAGCAGAGAGGCATGGAACAGATGCTCTCCCAGAACCTCCAGCCTCTTTGATTTCAGACTCTGGTCTCCAGAGCTCGGAGAGAGAATTAAATTTATTGTTTTAAGCCATCTAATTTTTAAAAATTTGTTATGGTAGCCTAGGAAGCAAATACTATCTCTCTATACTCATTTGTGTGTCTGTATAACTCTATGCAGTTTTGTCATGTGCATTACCACCATTACAAGACTCCTCTTGTTACCTCTTCATAGCCACATTCATCCTTTTCCCTCATCTCCAACCCCTGACAACCACTACCCTACTCACTAGTTCTTTTTTTTTTTTTTTTTTTT
>VBSM01001044.1:10550936-10582328 GCA_008086735.1 Cheirogaleus medius | reverse complement strand
TCATGCACAAAATTATTAAAAATATTGTATAAAATTACCTTCAGGCTATGTGTAAAAGGTGTGTATGAAACATAAATGAATTTTGTGTTTATACTTGGGTCCAATCCCCAAGATACTTCATTACATACAATATATACAAATATACCAAAATCCAACAAAATACAAAATCCGAAACGCTTTTGGTCCCAAGCATTTCAGATAAGGGATACTCTACCTGTCCCATAAAAGTAACCCCTCTAAAGTATACAATTCAGTGGTTTTTACAATATCCACAAGGCTGTGCAACAATCTCACTATCTAATCCTGAATATTTTCATCAACCCAATAAGAAACCCTACATCCATTAGCAGTTACTCCCCATTCCAGCCTCTTCCCAGTCCTTGACAACCACTAATCTACTTTTTGTGTCTATAGATTTGTCTAATTTTGGACATTGGTTATAAATGAAATCATACAATATATCATCTCTTGTGGCTGGCTGCTTTGAGCATGTTTCCAAGATTTATCCATGTTGTACCATGCATCAGAATTTCATTTCTTTTTATGGGTGAATAATATTCCATTGTATGGATTTACATTTTGTTTATCCATTCATCAGCTGATGGACAACTGGATAATTTCCAGTTTTAGGCTATTATGAATAATGCTGCTATGAACATTTGTGTATAGTTTTTTTGTTTTGTGTTTTTAGAGACAGGGCCTCACTCTGTCACCCTGGGTGGAGTGCAATGGCATGATTATAGCTCACTGCAGCCTCAAACTCCTGGGCTCAAACGATCCTCCTGCCTCAGCCTCCCAGGTAGTTAGGACTACAGGTGTGTATCACCATGCCTGGCTTATTTAAAAAAAATTTTTTTTTTTTTAGAGACAGGGTCTTGCTATGTAGTCCTGGCTGGTCTTGAACTCCTCAAGCAATCCTCCTACCTCAGCCTCCCAAAGCACTGGGACTACAGGTGTGAGCCACAGTGCCCAGCCATTTGTATATGTTTATTGTGTGTGAACATGTATTTTATTTATTATTTTTTTTAGAGACAGGTTCTCACTCTGTCACCCAGGCTGGAGTGCAGTGGCATGATCATAGCTCACTGTAACCTTGAACTCCTGGGTTCAAGTGATCCTCCCGCCTCAGTCTCCCAATAACTAGGACTACAGACATGTGCCACCATACATGGCTAATTTTTAAAGTTTTTTGTAGAGATGGAGTCTGGTTATGTTTCCCGGGTTGGTCTCAAACGCCTGGGCACAAGTGATTCTCCTGCCTTGGTCTTTCAAAGTGCTGGGATTATAGGCGTGAGAGACCACACCTGGCCTGTGTGTGTGAACGAACATATTTTAAATTCTCTTGGGTATATACCTGGGCGTGGAATTGCTGGGTCATATGGTAACTCTATGTTTAATCTTATCAGGAACTGCCAATTTTTTTGCAAAATAGCTGTACCATTTTATATTCTCACCAGTAATGTATGAGGGTTCAATTTCTCCACATCCTTGCCAACACATTATTGTCTATCTTTTTGATTATAGCCATTCTGGTAAATGTGAAGTGGTACAGTAAGTCTTCATTTAATGTCCTTGACAAGTCCTTGGAAACTGTGACTTTAAGTGAATCAATGTACAAAAAAACCAATTTTACCATAGGCTAATTGATATAAATAAGAGTTTACTTCCTATGGCATATTTCTGATCAGCAAAACATCACCCAATTTTTAAACAAAGCCCAAGTACTTCTAATATCAAACTTTGAAATAAATGTAAGCTATACATTTAAGGAAGATGAATAAAAACCCACTGTACCCCGCTGTCCCTTCTATTTTTAAAATCCAATAACTTTACTAGGGTATGTCTTGGCATTGACTCTTCTGGGTTGGTTTTTACAATGTTTCCCTTTCAATATGTATTAAAGGTTGTTTTTTTTCCCCAAGAAAGTTCTATCAAATTAATTTTCCATTTGTGTTCTGTTCCATTGCTTTGGTTTTCTTTAGGGACTCCAATTAATATATATCAAATCTTCTTTGCTTATCTTGTATATCTTTCACTTACCCTTTTTTCCTCCTTTCCATCTTTTTTTTTTTGAGACAGGGTCTCACTCTGTCACCTGGGCTAGAGTGCAGTAGTGTCATCATAGCTCACTGCAACCTCAAACTCTCAGCCTCAAGCAGTCCTCCTGCCTCAGCTTCCTGAGTAGCTGGGACTACAGGCATTTTGCCAACATGTTTGGCTAATTTTTTCTATTTTTTGTAGAGACAGGGTCTCCCTTATGCTCAGGCTGGTCTCGAACTCCTGGCCTCAAGCAATCCTCCTGCCTCAGCCTCTTGAAGTGCTAGGATTACAGATGTGAGCCACCACGTCCAGCCCCATCTTTGTTCTTTACTTGTGTGTTTCCATAGTTGACTTTTCACTTTTGTATTCCTTTTGTTGTCATTTCTAAATTTTTCCCCAATTTTACTTGAGTTTCACATTCTCTTGTTTTTTTGTTATATCATTTTAGAGATCTTCTACATTTCTGAGTTGTGTGCTTCTGTTAAAGCTTTGATCATTTTCCTAATTTTTTATAATTTTATAATATTAGTTTACAGGTTTTCTCTGCCTTGGGACCACAATCTTCTACTGTATGTTAGTTGTTGTAACTTTATTCAGTTCATTTTTGCTTTTCTTTTTCTTGTAATAATTGGAGGCTAGGTTTAAAGTTCTTTTTTTGTTCTCCTCGCTTAAATGAGATGGGTTTTCTGGACGATTAAGAGGAGGTACCTGTTAAATGGGCAGGAATAGGCCAAGAAAACTTTTAGTTTCACGGCTCCAGGGCTCCTTCCTCTGTTGTTAATGTCAAGAACTCATAATAATCTCCTGTACTTACACCTTTAAGTGCTGCATTTTGCTAGTATATTACTTTGTATCACATATGCACATAATCTAAATTTTATTACCTACCCACAGTATTCCTGCTATTCTCAATTTGGTTTCTGTTTTTAGCAGTATTCCACAGGGTGAGGCTCTTTCCCTAATGAAGGCAGTATTTAATGGTTTTAAGAACATAGAGGACTTAGAGTGCCACTATGTTTGATTCTTGCAAGGTTTTTTCCCACTTACCCTCAATTTAAAGCATGTGAAGATTTCTCTTAGCTTTGTTGGTAATTTTCAGACCTGACTGTCTAGGTTTCCTTTTGAGTGGGGTCCTCTCCACTTGGAAGTTGTCAGCAATTTTTCAGCCTTGTAACTCATACTCAGTATCCCCTTTCACTTTCTACCACTGCCACTGCACAGGTCCTGCTGTTGGTGGTGTTTTGGATACAACAGGCTCCCTGTTATCTAGTTTTGTTGAATATATCAACTTTGGGGTTTTTTTTGTTGTTGTTATCCTGGTTGGTGTATATGTTTTCTAGGAAGAGGTTTGGGGAGATTCAGAAACTATACTGTTGACATGATAATACCACCTAATTCTGGTTATCTTTTTATTAATAATGCCCTTTGTTGTATAGAAGCTTTAAATTTTAATGCAAACTATGAACAATTTTCCTGGTTGTATGATCTGTTTTTCCTAGTAATGCCTAGATACTCTGTATAATAAGCATGGAGAAGACCTCTTGGTGACCTCTCCCAGCCAATTACAAGTGCCGTAGACTAGCAATACTACTATATCTCCCCACCTCCCAAAAACATCGCCTTCAGTGTAGCCCCTCTTAGAATAGTTTGAAAGCTTAAAACTAAAGCAATGGCTTTGAATTTTTTTTTTTTTTTTAATTCTAGGTACCCTTTCCTCAAATGAAAGCTTGCACAGAAACTCAAAATGAAGAATCACAACTATCCAAGTTTGGCACTCTTTCACCTCTTGGGCCTATTTTTCTCCCAGAAGCTCTTTGGCACTTAGTCTGAAAAACACTGAACTAAAAAGAAAGAAAACTCTATATTTTAAGTGAAGAGTTGTGGCTTAGAAATGGAAGGAAATCACACTGATTAAAGCTCAATCCCAGGACACTGATTCAGGATCTAGGGTGAGAACTGGGAATTTGTATTTTGTTAACACTCTCTAGGTGACTTTAATGCACAAAAGAGAACCATTGGTTGAGAACCATTATGTGAGACATATGCTGCCAAAAATAGTGGCTACCAGCCACATATGACTATTTCAATTTAATTAAAATAATTCAGGTCCTCAGTTGCACTAGCCACCTTTCAAGTGTTCAACAGACACATGAGAATAGTGACTACCATATTGTAGTGCAAATACTGAACATTTTCATCACTGCAGAACTCTTCTGGACACTGCTGCTCTATACAGCCGTCTCCACAATAGGGTGTGCATCACAGATTCACCTGGAAGATATTTAAATATCTATTTCTATGTTTAACTGATTTTTAAATCTCCCTTTTAAAGCTATGTTTTATAATTTACTTAATGTATTAGTATAGCACTCATGAATATAAAATATGTGTGTATATATTTATTTGGTATGCATGCTTAAAAAGTATTTACTCATGGAGTGTATGGTTAAAAAGTTTGGAGACCTATGTACACCAAGCACCTATGTCTTTTAAAACATTTGCCTGGGCAAACAAAGACAACTTTTAACTAGAGCTCCTTTCTAGGTTAAACTTGTATAATTCAAACCCAAATTCCCAAACATAAGCCCCCTTTTACTTTTTAAATATACACATATATTTTATTTCAAAAAGCACAAGAACATTATACAAGTTTTAAATTTACATTTTTGCAATAAAAGATATCAATATATGCATTTGTATAACTTCATCATGGATGGAATTTGAATCAGTGGTATAAACATGTTGCAGTCACTAAATATAGATCATCACAGTGAACCAAAATGCATAGTTGTTATGAAATGACAAATGACCACTAAAAGGTGAACTCACACCCCATATACCAACATAATAAATTAATTATACAGATATATTTTTCTTTGCTGTATCATTAAAATCCTTGCCAGCCCCTCACCAAACAGAAAAAGACTTTTGGAGCCATCCTGTTGAACCAGTGCTTTCACGTACTACACTAAGGAAAATAAAGTGACTCAGTTGCTTATTTGTAAGTAAACTTTGTAAGCATAATTGTTTGCAATGATGAAGGCAAACTATGAGGACATGTGAATATAATTAGAAATGCCTTGGGCTAGGGGCAGCACTGAGACATATGTTCATCAATAGTGCAGAGATCTGAATCTTAAGCAGAAAATATAAAATGGGTTCTTTGGCAGTAAAGGTCTGGCTGGCTGTTGCCAGATAGTCCCTCTGGCAGCTTGAGAGTTTAACTCCAGGATTTTTGCAGTGAGTATAAAAAGACTAGAAATAAAGTCAGTTTATCTTTGCTTAAACTGGGACCAATCAATTAGGGCACAAGTCAGCATCTTCTGTTTCCTGTTCTAGCCTAGACTTCCCAGCCAAACAATCCATCCAATACAATTACATAAGAAACAAAGGGAAATGTTCAAATCATTTAATCATACTGGCAAACCTGAAAAACTGAATACTGAATTTTCTGATCCTCAACCTGTTAACTGTTACAAATTGTTCACTAGAGTAGCATTTATTTCCTGATACCTTAATAAAAATTATTTAAGTAGAAAATCATGATTTTAATTCTGATGTCTGCTTACGCCAATTTCTTACTGCAAAATCCACTTTTCTTTAAAGTACCACAAAATCTAGCCCCAAATGTGCATTTTTAATCACTTACCAATATATTTTTACTTGTTTGCCTTTGCTGAGCAAAAAGAAGGTAGGAAAACATTTATACACATATATAAGACAGTAGTAGCCAAAGGCAAAATAAGATACGGTCTTTGAATGCATCTGTCAAACTCTTAATATTACCCCAAAGACAACAGAAGCTAAAACAGAAGGTTTCAATTTATCCTCTGTCTGCTGTTTTATATCACAAGTTCTTGATATAAGATATTAAAGCCAAGAACCAAGAAGTCTGTGGACAGATTCGGGGGAGCTGTATTATTTATAAACAAGATGGCTCAACCACAGTATGTTTTAAGAGGACACAGATTATTGATCACATAGCTTTTTTGGTGGTTTGGACTAGTCATAAACCCAGAATTTATGAAAAGTTTGCACATAGATAACACAAGGATTTGTCTTTTACAAAGACAGAAGGTTGCAGAATTGCCTTCAATCTCACTGTTCTAATTTACAGTTGTCATGTTCCATTCATTGGAAGAATTTTCTTACCCTCTTTCTACAAATAGTTTACATCAGAACTGCAACAGGTTTCTGAGAGTCAAATAGGATGGTGCCACAATCAAAAGATAAGTGATCTCATTATAGAAACTTATCTTTTGAAAATGTAAAGAACAATTTCAAAACTCAACAAAGCTATTTGTAGCAAGGAGTTAGGATTACAGACTCTTTGTATCATCAGGAATAAATAATGAATACATTATCCTAACTCTTTTTGATATCCACAGTGGGGTAAAAAAGCTTTCCATATTGGCAGAAATCGCACTCTGGCCATATAGAAAATTAGTTTAATTTGTGGCTACAGCAGCAGGTGGTACATTAAGGGTATTTCCTTAAAAGAGAATAATAAAACATTTTATTTTATTTTTTTTGAAATCTTTCTTAATTGAAGATACTGCATGGTTTCTGTAATTTCTCTTTAGCTGCAAGGAAGACTATCACAGATTATTAGAATCTTGTCAGTGATCCAATGTTAGCTGAACTAAACTTGTGGGAAAACACCAAATATAAAGTTGCAGAAGAGTTAACCAACATATAAAAATGTCCATAACTGTTTAATGTGACTTCATTTGCCAGGTGGATGAAATGAAATGGGATGGGACAAATTATGAAGGGGAATGAGTTTCCTGGAAAGATTAGCAGAATCAGACACTTGGGGTGAACAAGCACTTCTTCAGTGTACTAGAACATAAAACAGATTAATCTACGTTCTTTTTATCCCTTGAAGCATGTTTGCTAATTGAAAGTAATACTCCATTAAGGAATATTTTATTGATGTACGTGAATCTGGACATGGAGCAAAAGACCCTCCAACACTTCCCCAGCCCTCAGAAAGTTCTCTGTAATTTTGAGTCAGTCTTTATTACTGTCGTCATTCGTGATTGTCTTGAGGCAGAGTTGGAGATCATAGTAACTGCCAGTTGAATCCAAATAACATCTGATTAGTTTCCTGGCTCCTAGCAATCTCTTCTATAATGCAGTGTTGCTGCCAGACCAAATGGAGCTTCCGATACCGCTCACGAGATAAATGAAGGGGATTGCCCCTCCTTCAGGGGAGGAAAAAAAAAACATGTCAGTCTGAATCAAATAACTGCCACATCTTTATAGTCTGAATTAGCATGTACTCTTGAGATGTTCTAGAGCTCAGAGGACTCACCAGGACAGGGTTTAATAAGGGATATTCTCCTTTCGTCATTGATCACCGAGAACTTGATAGGTTACTTAGCTAATAAAGCAGAAATTTACTCCTTGACTTTTTATAAAATAGGTCAAGTATACCATGGACATTATGGAACCTTATTTAAATGGCCACTGAGGTTTATAACTTGAAGCAGCACTATTCTTTTTTGGGTGGTTGGCCTGAATGTGGCTCTAGTGGCTTTTTGGCCTCATATAGTTTATCCAGCTTTGATTTATTATCTTTGCACAGTAGAGGTTAGGTCTGAGGTATATAACACTAAGCCCTAAACTTATATTTTGCTACTCAGGAATATTAGGTTATAATTGTCAATATGATACAAAAATATTGCTGGTGATTAGCAAATATTTAAATAAAATAGCCATACTTCAATTCTAGGGTTGCGCAGTTTGCAACACTGCATAACAGCTAATCCAAGATAACTAGTTTGGCTGTTGCCAATAGTGGAAAACTGTGAGATCCCCATTCCTTGAAGCATTCAAGTGTCTCAGCTGGTTGGGAGCTTTCAAACTGCCTAATTATTTTTAAAGTTCTGCTTCTTTGTATCTTTCTGGAACAACTCAGATTATCCTCAGTCATTACCTTCTTTCACCATTCAGATTTTTCTCCCTAAACCTAAAGACAGGTCAAATGCTGTCATAATAAAAACAAATCTCTGTAAGATCAAAGAAGTCCCAAGCCCCATCTAGTGAGTCCATTCATTCTGAGAAATATTTCACAAGAATAAAATTTCAATTACAAAAAAAGAGTTCATTGTAAGGGGATCTGATCTTTATCTCTATGTACTTTTGGGACCATTATTAAAGTGGCCATACCTCCTCATTCTCATTAGCCATCAGTTGGACCCCAGTTCCTACCACCGAAGGACACAGAAAAGTTCAGGATTCTAAATATTTTGCTAATGCTCAAAAGCAAAGAAGGCGGATATAGCTTGCTAATAAAAAATTTCACGTATTGCAACCGAAAACAATGAATATCAGGCAGGTGGGGGGGGATGGGTATATACATACAAAATGAGTGCAATGAGCACTAATTGGGGGATGGACACGCTTGAAGCTCTGACTCGAGGGGATAGGGGGAGCAAGGGCAATATACGTAACCTTAACATTTGTACCCCCATAATATGCTGAAAAAAAAATTAAAAAAAAAACAAAAAGAAAAAAGAAAAAACAATGAATATCTACTCTAAACCAAACTCCATCACTGGACAAATTTCTTTCTTTTATATAGCAGTGTCAAACCTTTTAAGCAATTCTGAAGAAAGGTTGACTAAAATTACAGAACATTCAAACATTAGGATGGTTGGTATCTCTAAAAATGTTGGAGAAATATTACCTTCAAATTTTGGAGAAGCACACAGTTGTAGAAAATTATATGCTACATTTAGGATGGCATCATATTTAATATTTTAAATTTGAAGCTATTTAAAAAGAGCTCTCAATATATAGCATTAGCTTTTGTGTTTAAAGAACTGTCACCATCCATATACAATAATGTGACTAAAATAAAAAATGAACACTATAAAAAGAGAACTGATTGAAACTTTCCTATTAAAAGAAAATCTTACTTTAGGCCAGGGTCTGTTTCTCCATATTCATCCAAGTAAGGAGCTGGATAGGCACAGCCTCTGGCTTTACCTTCAACCAGGACCACTCTGCATTCTCTGATTCTGAAGGACAAAATCACCAACAGGAAATATGATTAAGTGCATGTGTACAAATGATAGGCACTACATCAAAGTTAATCTAGAGAAAAGGTATGGCCAATATCTGTTAGGAATTCAGCATAAACACAATATAAACATAGACAAATAGACTAAATTGTATTTTATCTAAATAAAAAAGAACAAACATTGCTATTTTTATTGAAGCTATAGAAAAGGATGAGTGGATTTTGAGAAATGGGATCAGTAATACTGACTGAATATATTAAAGGGAGGGAGGAGGCTGTCCTACTTGAGCCACAGACACCCTAGAAAATGGTGGCTGGGATTGTTTCTATTCTATTTCCTGACTCACAACCTGAGGGAAGATGGGGAGGGAAAACTCACAGAAGAACAGAATCACATTTTCTAGTCCAATAATCTGAAGCCAGACAAAATGTCAACTAGGGAAGTGCAAAGGCTTTTCTGGCTAGAGCCAGCCTCCAACAGTGCAGATTAAAAAGAACCACTGCCACCTTGAAGGCACTTGAGACTCTTACAACAGATAAGTGGAGACATAAAAAATGCTTGTGTACCTGTGTACAAGAGGATAAGTTCTATAGAGAGAAATTATAAAATAAAATGTTGGGATAGGTAGTGGGTTTACTTGCTGTGAGTTCCCTGAAAATAGGCATTTGGGTTTGGCTTCCATGCATTCTTTCCCCTTGGTTCAAATGATGGCTATGAGTAATGATTATATATCCCACAGTTAGTAAGATATTTGGGTTTATATAACAGAAATTGTATTACATGGGGAGAATGGAAAGAAAAAGTACATACATCCACTTTTAATTTTATTTCTCTCTCTTAGGAAACTTACACACTTCTTTCATAAATATAAGTGAGTATTGTTTTACTCTTGATCTTTTGCTGAAAGACCAGGAGAAACAGGTTGATAGAGGAAATGAAGACATTCAAAGCAAAGCATAAGGTAATAATTTACATGTACTTCCTATTTGTTTAAGATTTACCACAAATAATGGAAATGTGAATAGAATTTTCTTTTTTTACTAGTTATTCTGTAATATCTTCTCAAATGCAGGTTTATACTCTAACTTCTGATTGATCATTTCCTATCAACACACGGTCCTACCTACCAAAATGGCCTCTAGAACAGATACAGATTCCCTAAGTTCATTATAAAGCTTCTAGAACACTCCCAACTCACTTTAGGAAAATGCAGACTCCAGCTCCACAGTGAAGTGCATGAAAAATGCAAGCTCCGACCTCTTCCCCATTCACAATTTCTTGGCAGCAAATGTTCTGAGAACACAGTATGGCCCCACAAAAAAGACAGAGGACAGGATGCTTTCGCTCATCATCTGCAGACCGCGGGCACCTCAAAAGAGAAGAAAACATTCAATATGGGAAAAAAACAGAAAAAGCACCATATATCTAGTTAGCAATGAAGCATGTTTTTTTCACTGGCTCCTTTCCAGCAAAGAAAGCTCAAAAACATAAGGAAACATTTAATTATATGATTCCTCTTTAATACTGCCCCTAAGAGGACTTAATGAAAACTCTTCTGATTAATGCATAGTAAGAAAATCTATTATTGCATATATGTTGTCCTGATAATTCTTATAAAGTATAGTGATTAAATATACCTTGAGATTGAGATTCATTTAAAGAATCCAGTCTTCATCTGACACACCCAATTTACAGTCAACTAACTCCCTCACCTGTATTGCTTTAGTCAAGCTTGTGTCCTCAATGCTGAAGGTGTATGATCTCGGAGGTATGCAACTGTTTAAAAGAAAAAATTGGCCAGACACAGTGGCTCATGCCTGTAATCCTTGCACTTTGGGAGGCTGAGGTATGAGGCCTGCTTGAGGCCAGGAGTTTGACACTAGCCTGAGCAACATAGTGAGACCTTGTCTCTAAAAAAACATAGAAAAATTAGCTGGACATGGTGTGTGTGTCTGTAGTTCTAGCTACTCAGGAGGCTGAGGCAGGAGGATCACTTGAGCCCTGGAGTTTGAGGATGTAGTGAGCTATGCTGATGCCACTATACTCTAGCCCAGGTTACAGGAAAGACCTATCTTGAAAAAAAAAAGAAAAAAAAGAAAAATTACATTTTGTAGCAAGGGTCCAAACATTTTTTTCCCCCATTTCTTCGAAATATTCAGATCTTTAGGGTTGAAATGAGAGATTGTAACCTTTGAGTTGGCCCACTCTTCTACCTAGGAATCATAGCAAGTCTTAGGAAGGAAAAAGTGACAGAGTTGAATTGCTTGAACCAAGTTACAGTACTTTGAGATCTGACCACTCCACGCAGTGTATGCTGGAGGCTTGCTATATTGCCCCCCAAAGGAGGACAATGATTATCTTTTAAAAAGGAGCTTCCCATGCTCCTCCTATCTCTGCTGTATAATGAACACAATGGTAAACATGAAGAATTCCTAAATTTGAGGAGTAAAAAGTAAATGCAACCAGAGGAGAGATCCAACTAGGCCCACATTGGGGTCAGAATAAAGAACATCAGAAAGAATCTCCAATAGGATATTGACAGTTTATTCCCTGATCCCCAGTTTCTCAGGCAAGATAAAACAAACAAATAAAAACAAACCAACCCACCATTGTCTACACAGAGCAGAGGGTATCTATGCAGAGGCATTCCATTCCTGTTTCCTGTAGATGAGGGGGGATATTTATACTTCCAGGGGGTTGTACCAGAACATAATTATAACCCTTTTTGGATAAAGCCAATATCATCTTTCACCTTTAGTGCAGGATGGCTGAGTCTGAGTCATTAGCCATCCTACAGAGGAAAAGGGGGGAAGGTGCCTAAAGTATAGTAACTGATCAGTCACCCTCCAACACCAGGGATGGTTCAGTCTTAATGAAAACTGGTGGTGACAATAAAACTGAAAGAGACCATAGAACTTATCTTTATTCTTATGTGAAATCGGTGAGTAGTAATATACAGGGGGATCTTCACTATGATTAAACACTAACACTTTTCTCAGATCCCCCTAGGTGCCAAAAACCTGATACTCTTTAATGTCTGGAAGACAATACTTAACTTACTAGGCTTCTGTGGTAGGAATGCAGCCCTAAGATTAGGGGAATCACTGAATTTAGAACTGGATACAATCTTTGAAATTACCAAGCTAATTTTTTGAGAGCTGAAAGGTAAAGTGACTCAACCATTCTTTTAGTAGGCTGCCTAGAAATGGGGCTAGAATATCAAATTCAATTTTATCTGGTAACAGAGGCTGGAGTGTAAGCTACTCAAACCCCTATTGAGCCAGTTAGACCCCCTGGCTTCATGGCTTAAACCAATGGTTATAACTAAATAAGAAAATTTCCTTAGTCATTCTGCAGGGCAGTGATTCTCAGTGTGAGCCAAAGAAAGGTTCTTCAAAATCTCAAAATAATCCTAAATATAATCTTTTTCTCTGTTTCCTTCAAATGAAAGCAAGTTATTTAACATATGACTAAGGATTACTACACCAAGGCAGTTAAACAGGGTTACTAACTGGTAACCTTAAAACAAAATGTAAGAGTTCTTTGTGTTTGAGAGCTCTAATTTAAGTGTCTTACTAAGTCTGGCCACTTCACAATGCTTAGTAACATTACAAAACTCCTGAGCCTTGGAATTCCTTCAATTTGGAAAAAGGATGCTTTGTCATCAGTAAATAATCATTAAAGTCTTGAATAGGCTTTCATTTTCAGCCTGCTGAGGTTCTTGTCTTTTAATTACAAGTTACTACTAGTTTCATGTCATCATTATCAAGGTGGTTTGTTTGCTATGGGAGGTGATGTGTTGCCACCTGAGTGTCCAGGATACATAATTACATGTATTTGAAGTTTTGGCTTATTATTTTCAAGACGTGATGCACTGTGATTCAAATATGAGCTATTCACACCCCAATGGCTAGAGTAGACATGACTATAATTCCTCCATTCAGTGACATCTCTTTGGTGGTGTGCTGGTCATTAATTTATGCTATTCAAATAACTTACATCATTTTATAGCAATGTAAATACAAATTATTTTTAACTTTATAGAATATTATTTAATCATATAGAAACATGTTTAAGCTTATGTTCTTCTCTTATAAAAGTAACTCACAGGTAATTCACATATGATGTCAGTAATGAGTACTAATCAGTATACAGTAACTTGTTTATTTTGTTTCTCACCAATCTTTGCAATCATCCAATTCTTTTTCCACTTGAAATGATCAGTGAAAAGGGTGAGGGAGATAAAAACAAAGTGTAAGAACCACTGCTTTAGAGTGGTTCTGATTAAGGTGAGAGAGAGGTATGATGGCAAAAAAGCCAAGGGGGGTGTATGCCGCTCCAAGGATCCAGGGTTGAACCTGAGTCACAAAGCCATTATCATTTTTGCTGTTATAATGAGCTTCCACATAAGATTTTGTTTGAAAAAAGGGTTCTTGTGGCTTAAAAAGATTGAGGAATGACATCACAGAAGGTGGAAGGGTAGGAAGCTCCAGAAATTGTTCTAACGAAACAACTATTGAGCTGGCAAAAACTGTCTGAAGCAACTATTTTGGAACTCTAGAGTCTTATCAAATACTTACAGCATCCAGCAGGGTACTTGATAAAGGGAGAAGCTGGTAAATTTTGGTGAGTTCTGGCATTCTGTGTAGTGACTATCATCCTGTATTTCCCAAGCCCATGTGGGGATGGTGGCTCGTTTTCCTGGTGTGGCTTGCTTATGACAAGGTGGGCAATACGGACTTTGTCCTCCAGTAACTGTGGTTGTGTGTCTAGATCTTTCTGCTGGTTCACTGAGGGCTGGTAAGGATTTGAAGAAATAGGAGCCCTCATATACTGCTGGTGGGAACAAAGTATTGACACATGCTAGAACTTGGGTAAACCTCGAAAACATGCTAAGTGAAAGAAACCAGAAACAAAAGGTTACATCTTGCATGATTCCTTTCATATGTCTGGAATAGGCAATTCCATGGAGATAGAAAGTAGGACTGCAGGTTGTCAGTGGATAGTGGACGAGGGAAATGGGAAGTGATTGGTGTTTCATCAGGATAATGAAAAAGTTTTGAAACTAGAGAGGTGGTGGTTGCACAACATTGTGAAGACACTAAATGCCACTAAGCTATACATGGTTATTATTGTATGTTATATGGATTTAATTTATTATTTAATCACCTCAATTACAAAAATTGACAATCACTGTTAAAAAGATGCTCAGTGGTCATTTTTTAAAAAGTAAATTTGTTAGTGGTGATGTATACCAATTATGAGCTCAGGAACAGATTTAATATAAAATTACACACACACACACACACACACGCACTTCTTACCTGAAATGAGAAGCTTGATTTAGGAGGCAACTATAGTCATCAGGAAGCTCTATCAAACTATTTCTTTTTCTAGGGTACCTAGAAATGTAATTTAAAAGGCAATTATATTTTTTAGTAAATAAGCCCAGATCAAATATTGACGAAGGTGATAGAAGGAAGAATGGCTTAAAAATAACAAAAGGATCCATATTTGCAATCCAAACTAATTCCCACTGTTGACTAGATTAAATCTAAACTTCTCAGCCTAGAATTCCAAATCTTTCAACAGCTGGTTTCCTTTCCAAACTTAATTCCTGCTATTTCCTAAGACTAAACCGTTCTAGCTAGATTTCTATACTGTCTAGGAAGGTAAGATAAAGTAGCAGGCAAGAACACAGCCTTTGAAATAGACAGACCTGGTTACAAATCCTAAATTCTCTGACACTTGACAAATTTCTGAACCTAAGCCTGTATGTCCTCATTTCTAAACAAGGGATAAATATATTATATTCTAATCATGGGCACACAGCATTAATTTAATGACAGGTTCTCAGGGGGAAAAAAAAAGGAAATATTAAATTAAATTAATTTATCAATTAAAAGGCTCATACTAATTAAAGAAATGCTAATATGAATATCAGCATTAAGGACTCAAACTCAGAGAGCTGTTGAGGACTAAATGAGATGTTGATATGAAACATAATATACTTAGTACTTAATACACATACTTGCAAATGTTATTCATTCCCATCATAGTAGATATGATAAAAGCCTCGTTTGCATGCTTTGGGGAAGATCATCTGAATAACAGGAAATACTTTCCTCAAACCCCAATCAATTTAAATTCTATAATTCTTTTCTTCATCTTCAATACAGTTGTCTGTATTTAGGGCAACCATATCATTTATTGAACAAACTCATATTTTTTTTTAATGCAGACGGGGGTCTCAATATGTTGTCCAGGCTGACTTTTAACTCCTAGGCTTAAGTGATCCTCCCGCCTCAGCCTCCTGAGTAGGTAGGACTATAGGTGTGTACTATCGTGCCCAGCTTAAATTCTATAATTCTTTCTATATTCAGCTAAAAATTATCTCCTCTAATACCAACCTGGCTTCATTAAGAATCTTTTCCTCTTGATATTTCTATAGCATTAATGGTATATTCCATACATTATTATACTTTATGTTATAATATTTTGAGTTTTATATTCATAACTAGATTGTAAATTACTCATGACCAAAAAAGAGAGGTATGTGCTACCTCTTTTAAATTTCCCACAGTATTTTAGTACCATGCTGGGGAAATAGTAGATGTCTAAAAGGTAACTTAAAATAAAGAAAAACCTGAAATAAAGGACTTGAAATAAAGGAAAAATTGTGCAAGATTAATAGTCCAAAAATATGTACTCATATCTTAAACTTTTATTTTCTCTCTACTCTGAGATCCTTCTTTTCTTGGCAATGTAAATACTGCTGCATCTGAGCACAAGGGCTGGATCTGTTGCCACTAAAGCACTAAAGTCAGATAACAAGGGAAAGCAGTATATGCACGTTTATGGTAGAGGTGAAAGGAGTTTAAGGGGTGAGAAAAGATGAGAAAAGAAAGCAAATGTACATTGTCTCACAATGTTTGCTTTACCCATAGAAAAATGGTATAGTGTTGGTATTGAAAGCTGGGGGTCAATTCTTCTGCTTGGGAATTTATCGATGCAGTTTGATCTGAATAAACATTGGACACTGTGCACAACACAAGCCAGGCCCTGGTGGGGATACAAAGAAGATGAGCATGCAGTTCTTACCCTTGCTGAGTTTACTGTTTAGTGATTCAGGGTGCTGGCAGGTACACATGCACACACACGCATGCCCACACACATATGAGAGAGGATATATTAGGGTAGGCCTCATGGAGATGTCATTTAAACTGGTACTGAAAGAAGAGGTAGATTTTTACAGAGCTATAATTAAAGGGAGATAGGAAAGCTGAAGAAAGTTTTTTAGAGTAGTTTCTAAGTATAAACATAAGAAGGGAAAGGGGGCTATACTTCTATTTATAGCTTGGCTTTATTCTCAGAAAAAAAGTGGTTTACAGAAATACTGTAAACCACTGCCCTCTGATTTTAACATACTACTAGCAGCTCTAGGATGCCACCTCCTTCTTTGCCTCTTTCTTTTTTAAATAAGAGACAGGGTCTTGCTCTGTTGCCCAGGCTGGAGTGCAGTGGTGCCATCATAGCTCACTGTAGTCTTGAACTCCTGGCCTCAAGCAATCCTCCAATCTCGGCCTCCTAAAGTGCTGGGATTACAGGCATGAGCCACCACACCCAGCCCTCTTCTGCCTTTTGATAGGCATACACCTTCTGAAGGGAGATTCTCTAAAGAGGAGATAGGAGCTTCTAACAACTTATGAGGCAAAGGACAGCCACTCCAAGAAAAAAACAATTGTGTGAAGAATGTGATTTCTGACAAAGACCTAACAGAAACGTGCTGAGTGAGAATGAAGATGGCAAACTAGAAAGCATGCTCAGCAAACCAACTACTTTAGGAAACACGATTTGTGGATGGGGGTAAAAGGATTAAGTAGTAAAACCCACCTGATCACGGTGCTTTTTTGCTTCAAACAGTTTAGTAAGGCAGGATCTGTGCACCACCTGTAGGAGAAGCCAAGAGAAAAAGCCAACAGATTACCCAGCTTCAGCATATTTGGAATGAGCCATGCTCTCCAATTATTTCTGTCCTTTCTTTCTGTGTTCCCCTTATATATTTACCTTTTATCTGGCCCCTTTTCTTCTCCCTTTTTTCCTCCCTTTCTTTTCTGTGTCTACTTATTTTTTCCCTTTCTTATCAATTTCTTTTTTGTTTTTGTTGTTCTTATAAAAAAAAACAGAAACCAGTCTAAGTATTTAAAGGAGAGGGAATTTCCCAGGCAGTGGCAATAAAAGTGTTAGAGGGGCTGAGAAGACAACCATGAGACATAAAGGCAACTTAAAGATTACCACTGCCCCAGGATGGAAGAACAAAAGGAAACAATGATATTATTGGAGCCCAGGAGCGAGGGTCACCAGCGGGATACTGGAGCCAGAGAAGAGTTGCAACCACTGCCAGAGATGCCCCTCAAGGCAGAGAGAGGTAGCTTGAATACTCAGGCTTGGCTTTTCTTCTCAGCCTCCAAATCCTGCTAGTGCCTCCTACTGGCTGAACCTAGGCAGAAGCCAGTCCCCTATAATACAGAGCAGAGACAGATGAGGAAAGACTGTGAGGAAAGCGGGCCAGGAAGGGTACAAAAGGCAAGGACTTTCTGTTTCCAAGTTTGAATTTTTACTACTTGATTAAACTAGAATAACAAGTTCACAACTTACCCACTCCAAGAATATAAAAGCAAAATGAGTGCAACCTACCATGATTGTACTCAACACAAAGCATAATATTAAGTTTTTAAAAACAATTCATTTTGATCACACTAGAGATCAGAATACCACATGAGAAATGAGGAAGCAAAGAAAAGAATCTAACACAGAGAACCTAATGCACAAGAAGTGTGGCAGGAGACAGAGGCCGACATTCACACAAATCCTGACCTGGGCATGAAGAGAAAAAGATTAAAGAAAAAGGAGAAAGACAAAGACAGAAAAGCATGGAGATTAAAGGAAATCTTGGGGGAAATCAGGTAAGAGTAACATAGTGAGAAGTGGTTATAAAAATGATGGAAAATGGTGCAGACAAAGACAGGGTAAGGAGACTAGAGGTTAGGAAGGTTGACAATGAACAGGAGGGCCAGAAAGTTTTTCTGAAAGAAAGACACATTTCTCTCTGTGAAGTTTAGCTGATACATCTTTGCTCTACCAAATGACCTTCCTTCTCTCCTCAGTCATCCTCCTGAGATGCATACTACTATGTAGATGTGTTCCTATTTTGGACACAGCTTCAATGTAGATTCTTTTGATACTTAATTGTGACTTTATGTCTGCTAGCAACATTGTCTCCCCCTCCAACCTCCATTTAAAATTGGGATGAGAAACCAGCTGTGGAGAAAATAAGTAAAATGAATGGTTGTAATGGCAAAGCAAGCAGAAATTCTAGCTGCCTGTGGCTGCCGGTTTTATCCCCACACCTTAAGTGTATGAATATGAATTAGGAATCTTGTATACTCTTGCTCCTCTCCAATCAATGCTAATCAATCTAAAAGCTTAGCAAGTGATTGTAATTTAAAATTTTCAAACTGTATAATAACCCAACAATGACATTTTACCCCATAGTACCTCTGGAGCAAGGGTCTTACAGTATCCCAATACTCCTGGAAGAGCAGGAACAAATTTGTAGGTAAAGACAGATAGCTACAGAGTGCACTGTACTCTCCTTCTGTAGAATCTGCAAGAGAATAAAAACACATTTAATAAGCTCATTATTCTTACCTGGTCAATCTGTTTGAATAGAGTTTCTTCACTGTTTATGTTTATTTCTATAATCTCTATATATGGAGTATATTTTGTACTCTATAAAACCATTGGTGGCAAATAATCCACAGTGATCCTTTTAAATCATAAATCTGATAGAGTCACTCTCCTGATCAGATGGCTCCAATGTCTAATCATCACACTTAGTATAAAATACAAAGTCCTTATCATGGCCCAAAGGCCCTACATGATCTGTCCCTGCCTGTGTCTTGGACCTCATCTCCTGCTGCCCTCCCCCTGTTCATTATTAGGCTTCAGCCTTACTCATGTGTTTGCTGTTCTTTGACTACGCCAAGCAAAGCCTTTGGATTTATTATTTCTTCTGCTTAAGCATACTCTTCCTTCAGCTCAACCCCATCTATGTAGCTCTTTGTTCAATGTCTCCTCACAGAGAAGCCTCCCATGACTGCCTATCTCAAAGAGCTCCCCACTTTGTCCCCAGTACTCTCTATTCCCATGACCTGCTTTATTTTTCTTTGCAGCATTTATCACCATGACATTATATTATCAACATATATATTTATCTATTTGTTTATGTTTGGTCTCCTCCCAATAAAGGAATTTTATTTTATTCATTGCTGTATTGTAGCAACTTACTAGAGATAAATACGTGATTGTTGTGTGTGTGCAAACAGCACATCTGTACTGGCAACTACTTGGAAAGTGGCATCCTATTTTATATTAAGTACATTAAATATGAAATGTCTGATTTCAAATCAAAAGTGTAGTTTATTATATCTCAAACAAGAAATAGTACAATTGCTCAAAGTATGCGCCTAAACTATCGACACAGTTTTGCCATCTTAACAGTAGCTTGTTTATGCCAGCAGTGAAGAAGCCTAGAGAGCAAGTAGTGATGAAATCTCGAAAGGCGTTTTCCATAGCTTGTTGAAAACTGAATAATTTTCCTTGCAAGAAGTGGCCCAAAGCCTGGAAGAAGTGGTAGTCAGTTGTTGCAAGGTTTGGTGAAAATGGTGGATGACAGAGAGTTTCTAAGTCCAGTTTCTGTATAATAGTTTGAGCAGTGTTGTTTGTATGACAGACATGTGGTTGGTTGAGTTTTGTCTTGCAAGAGGGTTGGCCTGTCTCTATTGACCTATCTTGGCTGCTTAATTGCAAGCATCCTCATGATTTCATCCAACTGGTTGCATCAGATATCTGCTATAATTGGTTGACCACGTTTCATGAAGCTGTAGTGAATAATACCAATGCTGGACTACCAAACAGACACCATTAGTTTTTTTGATGAATATTTGGTTTTGGACTGTGTTTTGGCACTTCATCTTTATCCAACCATTGTGCCAAACACCTGCAATCATCAAAAAGAACCCATTTTTCATCACACATAACAATATGGTATAGAAATGATTCGCCTTTATGTCATGACAGCAAAGAAAGGCAAGCTTCTATGATTTCTCTTCTGATGCTCATTTAATTCATGTGGAACCCATCTATCCAGCTTCTTTACATTGCCCATTTGTTTCAAATGGTCCAATATTGTTGGAATAGTAACGTCAAACCTTGCTGCTAATTCATGCATAGGCTGAGATGGATTCACTTCCACTACAGCTTTCAGCTCATCATTATCCACCTTGGTCTCTGGTTGTCCACGTGGCTCATTTTCAAGATTAAAAATCACCAGAAGGGAACTTCTCAAATCACTGACGTACTGTGTGTTCATTAGCCACATCCTTCCCAAACACTTCGTTGATATTTCAAGCTGTTTGCACTGCATTGGTTCCATGATGGAACTCATATTGGAAAATAACATGAATTTTTGACTTACCCATGGTTTCACAAAAATTGCTCTAAAAAAAATTTGAAAGATAATCATAAGCCAAAACATGTGTTTGAAAGATTGAGGATGTATCTTCACAATAAACATAAAACAAGAAGTGTCAAAGTGAAATGTCAGAGATACCAACTGTCAAACTTAGTACTTAAGGAAATCAGACATTCCATACTTAATAACCTAAATATATTAATAGAACCATGACAAACCTAGATCAAATAAACCCTACTGAGCTGAGTTCAAGATAAAGAAGCTGATAGCCAGTAAAGGTAACCTGGTCAGTTTATTCTAAAAAGGACAAAAGAAAGAATTTGAGTAATTTTGATGACTGTTCCAAAATCATACAAACGTTCTGATTTTTACCCATACAAAGCTACCAGGAAGCTTCCTCTACTTAGGTCTAGATTTAGAGGCAAGTAAATGAGAAAGAAAATAAACCTGGTGCTTAAATTACCAGGCCTTTACCAGCAGTATTTTAATTCCTTAATATAGTCATATGTTCGAAATTCAAATAACCAAGTGTACAATGAAGTCTTCCTCCTACTTAGACAAACAGTTCTCCTCCCTAAAGACAACCATTTCTAATTATAGTATAGTTTCTAATTATTTGTATATCCTATCCAGTTATATTCTGCATGCAGACATTTTATAAGCTCAAGCACTTAAACTATACATAGGTAGGAGCCAAGAGTAGGTAGTGCAGATTACGAGGCTTATCTGATTTTTGGCCTCATCTTTAACCTACACCAGGGCAGGGGCGCACCTGTTTGGCACGAACACAGATGAAAGAGGTGGGGAGTGGAGAAGTGGTTTTGCCAGCTCTAACTTTGTATTCCTGATCTTAAAGGTAAAAACAAAAGAAGTTTCCCATTTTCTACTCTGTGATTTCATTTTTCTACTTACTGGTAAGTAGTTCTTCAGGTGGAGTTACCCCAAGTAAATAGTGGAAAAACAATGCAGCACAGCGAAGGAAAGGGGTGATGCCATTCTTCAAGGAGACCCACAAATACCAGCCAGGAATATTACACCCAATGCAGCTACGAGACAATAATTCCAGAACAGAACAGAATACTTATCAGACTAAAACCACTAGATTTTTAAAACATCTCCTTTCAAAAATATAAACATTTTAAATGATTTACTATCCATGTAATTTTTAAACATTTAAAACACAATATTTAACTAGCTAATAGCTCCAGTGTTTATATCTCCTAAAGAAAACCACAAATTTTGCATCATTGACTATGTAGATATTTTTCCTTTTTTATATTGTCTTACAAACCTACTAAATGATCAAATCAAGTGGAGATTTCTTTGTATTTGAGTAAACAGGTGTCTACTGTGTAGGGCACTCATACATTCACTTACGACAGGGTCTCATTCTGTTGCTCGGGCTAGAGCGCAGTGGTATCATCACTACAACCTCAAACTCTTGGGCTCAAGCTATCCTCCTGCCTCAGCCTCCAGAGTAGCAAGGACTATAGGCACACCACCATGCCCAACTAGTTTTTAAATTTTTTTGTAGAGACAAGGTCTTACTATGTCGCTCAGGCTAGTCTTAAACTCAGCCTTCCAAAGTACTAGGATTATAGGCGTGAGCCACTGCCCTTGGTCCATTATGTAGATTTCTAAGGCAAAATTACTCTCTTCATGTTCTTAGGTGGAGATCAAAAATAAAGCAAAACAAAAATAAAAAGGCAACCAAAAAATCTACTTTCAAGAAATTTCACTCTTCAAGAAAAAAAAGCAGGCTGAGCGCAGTGGCTCACGCCTGTAATCCAAGCACTCTGGGAGGCTGAGGCGGGCGGATCACTCAAGGTCAGGAGTTCGAGACCAGCCTGAGCAAGAGCGAGACCCCGTCTCTACTAAAAGGAGAAGAAACAAATTAATTGACCAACTAAAAATATATAGAAAAAATTAGCCGGGGATGGTGATGTGTGCCTGTAGTCCCAGCTACTTGGGAGGCTAAGGCAGGAGGATCGCTTGAGCCCAGGAGTTTGAGGTTGCTGTGAGCTAGGCTGACACCACGAAACTCTAGCCCTGGCAACAGAGTGAGACTCTGTCTTAAAAAAAAAGAAGAAAGGTATATTCTCCAACATAAAACTTAAAGCTTGCTAAAACTTTCATTTTTTTTGAGATTCAAAACCCTTGTAATAAAATGTGGAAAAGAAAAATTTATCAATAACTAACCAAAGCAACTGAATTAGCTAAAAAACATTAACACATCCCTGATTTATGTATCAAAATTGATTGGTGATTTGTAGGGCTGTGGAATTATTCTGTATGATACTGTAATGGTACGGCACAAAGAGTGAAACCTAAAGTAAACTATGGATTTTAATTAATAATAATGTACCAAGATTGGTCCAACACTAGTAACAAATGTATCACCCTGATGCAAAATGTTGATAATAGAGGAAACTGGTTGGGGGGAGGGAGCACTTTCTGCTCAATTTTTCTATAAACCTAAAGTGGCTCTAAAAAAGAAAGTCTATTAAGTTAAAAAAAATAAAAAGCCTGGTGAAGATGATGAAAATGAGGAGAACTTAGCAGCAGATGTTCAGCAGAATGCTCCTATTTATATATATGTTTATTATTATTAGTTATGTGTATATATATAATGTATGTAATTATATATTATACAAATATATATGTACATATTATATGTATGTTATATGCATATTAAATTATAAATGTCAATATATTTCCCACATTACTTATAACAGCCTTAAAAATGTGTAAAGTGCATCGAACACTTCAATTGTATGGGTCACTGTAAAAGGATAAACCTATTTTCTACATTTATTTAAATTCTAATTACTGTCATTTTTTAAAATTCTGTCATCTTTTGCCTATGTTCCCAAATCAGTTTACAAGAGTAAAGATGTGTCAAATTTGTTTTAGACTCAGAAACAAATAAGTGGGTAGCTGTTATTCCAACCTACTACCTTTTACTTCAAGGTAAAATCATCAAATTAAGTTTTCTTCACTGGAAGCCTATCCTGTAGCAAACGAAGTCACATGCTAAAAGCCCTTGACTGACTTTTTAAAATTGAAGTTAAAATAATTCAAAAGTTATGCTGCCAAACAACTGAACAAAATGTGGAATTATTAAAACAATAGTAGATTGGACTAATGGACTGCTACTCACCCACTTGTATATTGAGAAACTTCTACAAAGAAAGAAGATGCAGAACGAGCCTCTTCACTGTCTTCTTGAACCTGAGCAAGGGGGAGGCCTAAAAAAGAAATTCTGCAAGATGAATTTATGTATTTGCTTTTTGGTTTACAAATTACAACTCAATTTCATGGTTTCAAGATAATGAACAATGTCAATACAACCGAAGTTCTTTCCCTTGTCCTTAATCTAAATAGTTGATTTTTTTTTTTTTTTTTTTTGAGACAGGGTCTTGCCCTGTTGCCTGGGCTAAGGTTCAGTGCCATCACTATAGCTCACAGCAATTTCAAGCTCCTGGGCTCAAGCAATGTTTCTGCCTCAGACTCCTGAATAGCTGGGGCTACAGGCCAGTGCCAGCTAATTTTTCTATTTTTTGTAGAGACGGGTCTCACTCTTGCTTAGGCTGGTCTCAAACTCCTGGCCTCAAGCAATTCTCCTGCCTTAGCCTCCCAAAGTGCTAGGATTACAGGCATGAGCCACTGTGCCCTGCCAATGGTTGATTCTAAATATTAAAATTGTTAGGTAAACTTTGTTTACCTGTACATGGGCTGAAGAAGCAAATAGGGCAAAATCACTAAACATGCATGTTTAATATTTACTTGCTAAACACAGATATTTAATATTTACTTCATCATAATATGACCAGGGTAATAAATTAGTGGTCATCTTTCTGCTCTGGGTTCCTAGGAAGCTTAGCCAGCAGGTAGAAATTCAACTTCTAGAAATAGGGAAGTTGGTGGCTGTCCTGCCTTCTGCTCAGAGTCCCATAAAAAGAACTTTGTGAGGGCATTTTCCTCCACTGACCTATCCTTGACAAGGACCATCCTAAGTAAACCTTTCCAACAACTGCCAACTCTGCCACTTACAGAAAGGCTCTGGTAAGCCACTTAAGTTCTCTGAATTTCAGTATTATTTATTTTAAATGGAGATAAAAATGCCTACTTTGCAGTTTGCTGTGGGAGATGGTTATAGCACATTTGAATAGTGCTCTATTATTTTAAAAATGCTTTTGTTTATGCATTAATTTATCTGAAAGGTCACAATTAATTGTGAGGCCCTGAGTAATTGAAAGGCCCTGAGTAATTTTATCTTATCTAGAATGAATATTGCTATTCCTTTTCATTTTCCAAATAAGATCTCTTTAGGAAATATGTTTTTAAAAATGGAGGAAAGCATATCACAGGTTCATATTGATTTTTTCAATTCAAATGTTAGAGTTCAATATTTGTATGTGATTTTTTTTTTCTGGTTCAAGGTAAATTTTACATGCCATGAAATGCACAAATATTAAGTTCTCCAACTGATGAGTTTGCAAATGCATGCACCCATGAAATAAGATATTTTTAATTGATAAACTTTATTTTAGAGCAGTTTAGGTTTATAGTAAAATTGAGCAGAAAGTACAGAGGGTTCTTATATACCCTCTGTTCCTATAACCATACAACTTCTCCCACTGTCAACATCCAGCACTAGAGTAGCACTTCTGTTATAATCAATTGCCATATCATTATCACCCCAAATCCATAGTTTGCATTAGGATTCATTCTTGGTGTTGTACATTGTACAGGTTTGGACAAATGTATAACGACATGTATGCACCACTGCAGAATTGTACAGAACGTTTCACTGCCTTAAAAATCCTCTATGCTATGCCTATTCAGCCCTCCCCCTCCCCTACTCCTGGCAACCACTAATCTTTTTATTGTCTTCATAGTTTTGCCTTCTCCAGAGTGTCATATAGTTGGATTCATACAGTATTGTAGCTTTTTCAGATTGCCTTCATTCAGTCAGTAATAGGCATTTAAGTTTTTTCTTTATCTTTTCATGGCTTGATAGCTCATTTCTTTTTAATACTTAATAATACTTCATTGTCTGGATGTACCAAGATTTCTTTATTCACTCACCTATTAAAGGTCATCTTGGCTGCTTCCAAGTTTTCACAATTATGAATTATGGCAATTATGAATAAGGCTGTATCTATCCTTGTACAGGTTTTTGTGTGGACATATGTTTTCAATTCATTTGAGTAAACACCAAGGAGCATGAGTGCTGAATCATATGGTAAGAGTGTATTTAATTTTGTAAGAAATTGCCACACTGTTTCCCAAAGTGACTCTACCATTTGCACTCCCATCAACAAAAAATAAGAGTTCCGGGCTGGGCGTGGTGGCTCACGCCTGTAATCCTAGCACTCTGGGAGGCCAAGGCGGGTGGATCGGTGGATCGCTCAAGGTCAGAAGTTCGAATCCAGCCTGAGCAAGAGCGAGACCCAGTCTCTACTAAAAATAGAAAGAAATCAACTGGCCAACTAAAAATATATATAGAAAAAATTAGCTGGGCATAGTGGTGCGTGCCTGTAGTCCCAGCTACTCGGGAGGCTGAGGCAGGAGGATCGCCTGAGCCCAAGAGTTTGAGGTTGCTGTGAGCTAGGCTGACGCCATGGCACTCTAGCCCGGGCAACAGAGTGAAACTCTGTCTCCAAAAAAAAAAAAAATAAGATTTCCTGTTGCTCCACATTACAAGCACTTGGTGCTGTTAGTGTTTTGAATTTTGGCCATTCTAATAGGTGTATAGTAGCATGTCATTGTTGCTTTAATTTGCAATTCCCTAATGACATATAGATGTTGAACATCTTTCCATATGATTACTTGCTATCTGTATATCTTCTTAGGTGAGGTGTCTGTTCAGGTCCTTTGTGCCTGCCTTGCTTATTTATTTATGAGACAAGGTCTCACTCTTTTGCCTGGGCTAAAGTGCAGTGGCATCATCATAGCTCACTTAACTTCAAACTCTTGGGTTCAAGTGATCCTCCTGCCTCAGCCTCCCAGGTAGCTGGGACCACAGCAGGCACACCACCACACCCAGCTGATTTTTCTGTTTTTTGTAGAGACAGTGTCTCCCTATGTTGCTCAGACTGGTCTTGATCTCCTGGCCTCAAGCGATCCTCCTGCCTCAGCCTCCCAAAGTGCTAGGATTACAAGCATGAGCCACCACACCTGGCCTTTTACTTATTTTTTAATAGGAGTGTTTATTTTCTTATTGTTGAGTGTTAAGAGTTCTTTCTATATTTTGGATAATAATCCTTATTTATCAGAGGTGTCTTTTGCAAACACTTTCTCCCAGTCTCTGGCTTATCTTCTCATTCTCTTCACATTGTCTTTTGCAGAGCAGAAGTTTTTAATTTTAATGAAGTCCAGTTTATCAATTATTTCTTTCATGAATTATGCCTTATCTAAAAAGTCACCACTATATCCAAGGTCATGTAGGTGTTCTGCAATGTTATCTTGTAAGAGTTTTAATTTTTGTGAAGGGTGTTAAGGTCTGTGTCTAGATTCATTTTGTTGCATGTGAATATCCAGTTGTTCCAGCACCATTTGGAAAAGACTATCTTTGTTCCATTGTATTCTTTGCTCCTTTGACTATATTTATGTGGGTCTATTTATGGGCTCTCTACTCTGTTCCATTGATCTATTTGTTTATTCTTTTGTCAACAGTACACTGTCTTTATTTCTATAGCTTTATAGTAAGTCTTGAGGTTGGGTAATGTTGGCCCTCCAATGTTGTTCTTCTTCAATACTGAGTTGGCTATTCTTGGTCTTTTGCCTCTCATGTCAACCTTAGAATCAGTTTGTTGATATCCACAAAATAACTTGCTCGGATTTTTATTTAAATTTTCTGATTTTACTCTTATGTCTCTTCCCTCTTATACTGAAAATCTTGATTCTCAATAACATTAATTACTTACAGTCTTTGGTTTATCCTAAAATAATTTCAAAATAACCATACTAATTACCACTAGTACCACTAATATAAATGTAATTTAGGATTTTTTTTTGGTGAGAGAGGGAGTTCTTTTGTTGTCTGAATATATCCCACTGAGAAGTACAGTTGAAATATTGTGGTTTAAAGTAATTGTGTTTTGAAGTAATCAGTTTCTTGATATGCTTGATACAGTTTCACTATTATTTTCAATTTTTAAAAATTATTTTCCCCCATTTATTTTTTAGTTAAGTAAAACATTTATAATATTCTAAAATCAAAACTATATTTAAAAAGGACATTCATTGGAATCTTTGCTCAAATTATTATCTCTTTACCTTACCCTAGAAGCAACTATTTTTAGTTTATGGTTTAAATATAAGCAAATATGAATATATGTAAACATATAGACACATAAGATACCTTACACAAAAGGGCTATAAATTGAGAATTTGTAGTCTTCCTGCATCTCTGCAGAGCAACTGAAAATTAGAGAACCAAATAGTTTCACCTAATTATCCCTTTCACATCTTATTTCACCTTTCCCTGTTTAAAGAGCATCCATAAAAAAACAGATGAATAATCATTCAAAACATATAACATAGAACTTAGAAATCCAACACCCAGATGAAAGCTTTACCTGTGTCTATTGTAAGAAGTATCTGAAGCATGTGTGCCATGGTGATCAAATGGAAGAGATAAAGGTGGTTATACGAAGAACTAACTGATGAAGGCTGCAGATCAACAGTGTCATCCCAATACAAGGATGGGAATGCTAACACAGCACCTACCTAGGATAGAAAGATGGATATCAGCATGAGTAACAACAAAAAGCCAATACAAATTAATCTCACAACTAAATGTGAAGGGCACCAGATGTTGCACTGTGTTTGTGGTTTTTTTTTATAACCACTATATTCTTCCTAATTATTCAATAAAATATCTTAGAGTGTAATGTATCATAAATGGAGGACAAAGTCATTACCAAATAGGTGACCCCTTTGCTGGGTCTACTTATTCTAGGTCTAGGTAGTGGATCTCAACAGCATGGTTCAGAGGATTCAATAATACAATCACTGGGGAGCTCTTAAAATAACACTGACACACAGGTCCCACCTCAGTCCAACCGAATCAGAATCTTTGGGAGTAGGACACAGTTTCCTATATTTTTTTCAAAGTTCCCCAGGAGAGTCCAAAAGACAGTCAGGGTTGACAACAACTGGGCAGAGGCCTGGATGAGGGATAGGGATGCTGGCTAACCTTGCATCCATAAACTCCATGTTCCCAGCCCCACCACTGCTTTCTCTACAGAACTCGGTTTGAAGAAATTAGATCATCACAGGGATGGAAAAGCTCCCTAAGAAACTCACAAAACAATTGCCACCCATTCGTAGCTGTTTTGGGGAAGCCTCAGTGCATCCGTGGCCTGTCCCTATCACCAAATAATTAATACTTATAACTTAAAGATAGTTTACACTGTCATTCACTGCTTATAATGTAAAGAAATTTTTAAAAAGTCCCAGTGAGGGTGGGGATGGAAGAGGAAGCATAATATGAATTAGAAAAACCTTGCTTGTACAGACACCAACTATTATCAACTAGGACAAGACCTATTACAAAGTAAAAAGTAAACGTGCTTTCATTTTTAAAGTGAATTTGATGGTCTCTGTCAAATCTGTACCTACTTGTAAACAAAATCGACAGAAGAGACCAAACTTTACAGGTTCAATACCAATAATGTATAATTTTGAACAGAGTATGAATTTGAATGAGGAAAAAACACAGAATTATAAACTTGAGTGACTTAAAAAATATTACTGAACACTTACCAAAACATGAAACAGATCTATAGATAGAAGGCATGGTGTATCTTCTGATTTTAGGTTAGGAAGAAGAACTGAAAGAAACAAACAAAATGTTTATATAATTTAGTAAGACACAAACACAGTTAAATAAAATGCAACCAAAAAACATCTAAAATGAACATATAACAGGGTTATAAACTACAGAAACTAGTATATCACACCTTTAAGATAATGAAAGACAATTTGAACTGAGAAAAGTTTCCAAGATACTTGGATACAATTTAACAGTTGAAAGATAAGATGTAGGAGGAAAAGGTAAGTGCAGCAGTCACCAACCTTTTTGGCACCAGGGACCGGTTTCATGGAAGACAATTTTTCCACAGACAGGGGGTAGGGGGATGGTTTCGGGATGATTCAAGTGCATTACATTTATTGTGCAGTTAAACCTCTTTGCTAATGATAATCTGTATTTGCAGCTGCTCCCCAGAGCTAGTATCACCACCTCAGCTCCACCTCAGATCATCAGGCATTGGATTCTCATAAGGACTGTGCAATCTAGATCCCTCACATACGCAGTTTACAGTGGGGTTTGCGCTCCTATGAGAATCTAATGCCACTGTTGATCTGACAGGAGGTGGAGCTTATGTGGTGATGCAAGTGATGGGGAGTGGCTGTAAATACCAATAAAGCTTCACCTGCTGGCTCGCGGCTCACATCCTGCTGTGTAGCCTGGTTCCTAACAGGCCACGGACCACTATTGGTCCATGGCCTGGGGGTTGGGGACTTACCCATGGCCAGGGTAAGTGAACTAGGACAACCGAAATAGAGATTGTTCAAGAAATACTTCCTGAGTAAGAAGAATTACTTTTATACAATATTCCCTCTATCACTTTTTCCCCCCAACTGCACATTTCTAAATGTTCTAAGATACATGCATGTAAACACATCAATTCCACCAGTTACTGCTAACTAGAGATTACACACTATCATTTTAGTCTGGGCCATCTAGGATGATGCTAATCTCCTTGTTTGGTGTTTATTTTGAGGTGTTTTAAACATTATAAACCTCAAATGTGTGATAAGCATAAAAGAAGTGAGACTATTTGGTAGTATTAGTAAAACAAGGTACCTAAACTATGACAAATGGAAAAGATATCAAAAAATTAAAAAACAAAAACAAAACAGTAATATGCAAATGGGATAAACTGCTCAACAATAGGAAGAAGTCTTGAGAACAAAGACAACTTTACGTAACACATGGAAAGTTTTGGGCCTATGCAACTGAACAAGAGAAAAAAATGAAAAAAGCAAAAACTTTTTTTTTTTTTTTTTTTGAGACAGAGTCTCACTTTCTTGCCCTGGCTAGAGTGAGTGCTGTGGCGTCAGCCTAGCTCACAGCAACCTCAAACTCCTGGACTCAAGCAATCCTTTTGCCTCAGCCTCCCAAGTAGGTGGGACTACAGGCACGCGCCACCATGCCCGGCTAATTTTTTCTATATATTTTTGGTTGGCCAATTAATTTCTTTCTATTTTTAGTAGAGACAGGGTCTTACTCTTGCTCAGGCTGGTTTCGAACCCCTGACCTTGAGCGATCCACCCACCTCCGCCTCCCAGAGTGCTAGGATTACAGGTGTGAGCCACTGTGCCTGGCCAAAAAGGAAAAACTTAAGTGTGTGGCTAGGGGAACAGCATCAAAATTAGATTTCTATTAGGATGAGGACCATTCAGGAGATAGCTAGAAGTTAATTTGAAAATATAAAATCTAAGCATGGTAAAAGTTCTAATGAAACTTGAGTTGCAAACTTAGATGAAGTTGTGGAATCCCCACATCAAGAGAGTGAACAGAAAGCTGCTCAGGAAGAGCTCCCTAAGAAGCTGGAAGGGGACTGATAAGAAGGAAATTTACCTGCCTCAACAGATTATTCAAGGTAAAAAAGATCTGTTTTGTTTGGAAAAAAATGCCTGCTAGTTCAGGTAGAAGACGACTATGCCTGGTTTTTAAGGCTTAAAAAACCTGAATGTTTATAGCAGCAC
>VBSM01001044.1:10524601-10538402 GCA_008086735.1 Cheirogaleus medius | reverse complement strand
AAAAAAAAGAACCAAGGGGGGCTGGGCACAGTGGCAGGCGGGCAGATCGCTTGAGCTCTGGAGTTGGAGACCAACCTGAGCAAGAGCAAGACCCTGTTCTCTACTACAAATAGAAAAAATTAGCAGGGCGTGGGTGCGCGCCTATAGTTCCAGCTACTTGGGAGGCTGAGGAGGAAGGATTTCTTGAAACCAGGAGTTTGAGTTAGCAGTGAGCTATGATGATGCCACAGCACTCTAGCCCAGGCGACAGAGCGAGACCCTGTCTCAAAAAGAAAAGAAAAGAAAAGAGAAGAGAAGAGAAGAGAAGAGAGAAGAGAAGAGAAGAGAAAAGAACCAAAGCAAATCAGAAACTTATTTTTAAATAGGAATCTGTTTATTGAAAGGACAGTTTTGAGTGAAGTTAAAATACATAATAAACTAGTAAAAATTCATCTATCTGGGCACAAATTTGATCTAAGAATTTTTTTGGTACTCAAAAATGAAAATATACTATGACTGATTATGACCTTATGACCAATTTTCTTCTTTTTTTTTTTTTTTCTTTTTAGAGACAGGGAGGGTCTCACTCTGTCACCCAGGCTGGAGTGGTGCAGTGGTGTGATCATAGCTCACTGTAACCTCAAACTCCAGGGCTCAAGCGATCCTCCGGCCTCAGTCTCCCAAGTAGCTGCTGGGACTATACGTGCACCCCACCCAGCCAGCTAATTTTTCTATTTTTTTTTGTTGAGGTGGGATCTCACTATGTTTCCCAGGCTGGTCTCAAACTCCAGGCCTCCAGCAATCCTCCTGCCTCAGCCTCCCAAAATGTTGGGATGACAGATGTGAGCCATTGCACCCAGCCAACCAATTTTCTTTAAAAATACCAGCTGAGCCTGGGCACGGTGGCTCATCCCTGTATTCCCAACATTTTTGGAGGCACTTTGGGAGGCTGAGGCAGGAAGATCACTTGAGGCTGAGAGTTTGAGACCAGCTGGGCAATGTAGTGAGACCTTGCCTCTACAAAAAAGAGAAAAATTAGCTGAGCATCACTGTAGTCCCAGCTACTTGGGAGGCTGAGGCAGGAGGTTCGCTTGAGCTTGAGAGGTCGAGGTTGCAGTGAGCTCTGATAATGCTACTTTACCGCAAGAGACAGAGTGAGATCCTGTCTCAAAAACATAAAAACTAGCTTATTACTTTAAAATTTTTATATAAATTTTAATCAAAATATTAGTTTTGCTAGTTTTTCTATGTGTTTACCTTTAATAGCATATATTATACTCATCTTTATTTTCTCAAATACAAAAAAGCAAATGTAAGCAACTACACAGGTAAGTTCAAGTGCCTAATAAAAATGTTACGTACAATTATATATTTCAGATCCCGAGTAACAAAATTGTTACTATAGATTAAAAGTGTTCCAAGGGTTCTAAGAGCCCTGGTCATGGGATCAGCTTTCTGAATCTGGAAAGGATTGCTCTGAAGCATCTTAGTCTTGAAGACATCAAGGAAAGAAGTTGTTGAATATTTCTTTAGAGAATAATTTACACATTTAATAATACTTATTTTGGGAAATCATTTGTACAAAAGACTTGTAAAAGCTAACAAGAAGTTGGAGTCACTTTATTATGATTTATTTTATCTTCAGTTGTACAGTTAGGTAAGTCTTTGGAATAAGGTCTGGGTTCAAATCCTGAGTTTGCCTTGAACAAGTAAAAACCACCCGTAGTCTCTAATTCCTTCTCTTTAAATGGAAATAACAATACCTAATATCTCATTAAATAAGAGAATTAAATAAAATAATGTAGCATGTGCTTGGAAAACACCCAGAACATACTAATTACTAATAAATGAAAGATAAATCTTTTTCATGCTACCTTCTTCCTATAACGTAACATTCTATGTCCCAATATATTGAAAATGACAATTTCCAAATTAGGTTACCCAGTGACATGGAATAGAGATGGAGCAACTATTTGTTGACCCTGCTTGACAAACCTATCACCTTTGAACTCTTATGTTATGGAGACATGCTAAAGGTGTTTTTATTTTTAAAAAAACCATTTTCTTTAGCAGAACTTAGGTTTATCATTATGAATTCATTGAGTTTTAAATTGAAATAACAACGATATAAATAGTACTGTTATCATCATGCAGAACAGTGAGAATATAGAAACATATAATTAAAGTGTCCAGGTTGTCATAAAAAAAATTAAAAAAAAAGAATTTGCTGTTAAATTCCACTGATAGATGACCAAATATAAAAATTTAAAAACTCTAAATGCTCAAACGCTATCCAAAGATATATATAATAAATCTAGTGTTTTCATTTATCTTTATAGTTAACATTTTGTCCATGTCTCTAAAGCTCTATAGTATTTGGATCTTCAGAAAAATAGAATTAAAAAAATAATACAAAGACATTTAGAGCCACCACATTCCAAATGGTAATTCTGATAGTGGCAAAGGGTCATATGATAGGAAATGAATTTTTTCTGCATCTTTTCTCCTTATGAGAGTGTTAAGACAGAGATCAGAGTCCTATTTACTTTCATTGCTATTGGAAAATATATGCACAACATACAGATTTGAGTAAATGAACAGTCTAGTTCTTTTAGAGACCAAAATATGAGGCTTTTAATCACATTTTTAAAAGTATGATCCAGGGTATAAAATGAAAGTATTAATTCCCCTAAAGAGTAAAAAAATAAACTAGTAATCTAACAAAAAACAGGCACAAGTTAAAGAACTAAAAACAGCTTTTAAAAACTTAACCACAATATAAATTAAAACATACCTGTTTATCTTTTGAGGTTGCAAAGGAATAATGGGGATCACAGTATTGCACAGAGACTTGCAAAGAGGGCAAAGATATTCTCCACTTTCCAAGTCAAAAAGGTCAACATGAATGCGCTGCTGAGAGCTCAGCTGTACAGCTTCAAAATACCTGCAAAATACCAAAGACACGGGCCTATTTAGGAACACACCCATATCTTTGCTTTAATCCAAGTAAAAAAATCTGAAATTTTTGCTCCACAGAACCTATATATAAAAAATTCACAAGTTATAATTACAGAACAAGCAGGCTGCCTATTCTTTTGGGGGCAAAGTGGAAAATACATCAGGACACATAGAAATTTAAAATAAGTTTCTTAATTATAAGTTGTCTCCTGCCTCAACAAATGGACATACAATGTATTAATAGATACTACTTCCCTCAGTTTCCAATGACCAACTGAAGTAGTGAGAATTATCATAGGAAAATTATATACTTTAATCTAATGTCAAATGGGTAAACTCTATACAAAAGATTGCTCAGGAATTACATTTCTGAATTTTTATCTTTTCCAGAAATATTAATAGAACTAACACCTCTTGTCCTATTCTATCTCAAAGATACTTTTCACTGTAGTATGTTTTGAGGGGAATGAGATTTTTATAAAGATTACCACTCCTTTTACATGAATACTGATGGAGAGCAACTGAGTAGTTTGTGGAGAGCAAGCACCAAGGAACAATGAAAATCTTAAGTTGATAACTTTATACATCACTTTCCAAAGTTGGTAATAATTAGTATCATGCAAACAGAATTAGTAATTAAAACTGCTTCAATTATTCAAATAAGAAGGAAAGAAGACATGAAAAAACATGCCTTTTTGTGGCCTTGAATGAACTTCAATGTTCCTAGTCTCTTTCAAGAACATGTCAGAAGGACAACTTACTTCTGCCAGCACACTGCATGCATTACATGACCACAGCTTCCTGTATAAGTTCCATATGCCAAATCTGGATCCATGAAAAGTGGGTCCAGGGTTTCTGGTACAGGAAGATAAAAATAATAGATATGTATTCATCTCTTCCAAAATCATAAAAGGGGACAGGGGGAAGAGAGAGAGGTAGCTTATCAGGTCCAAAAGTTGAATCACAAACTTTCTTAGGAATGTCCAAGAAAAGTATCACAATATCATGATAGCAGGATATACATTCTTTATAGTAATAAAAAAGAGAAAAGAATAAAGCTAGACTATCAGATATGATTCTAAAATTAGAATGGATTAATGATAATGCTATCTATGATTTACAGTTTAATTCTGAACATTAGGTTTAAACTGCATTATCTTGGTTGTTGAAGTGATCTTCTATATTTCAAACCCTTAATTACTTTTGTAATTTTGTGGGTAATTTGACTAGATAATAATTTAAGGGAGTATTCAGGGGAATTAACCTACTGGGAAAAAGCACAGATTAGGGATTTCAAATTCTGGTTTCATCACTTAAAACTCTTGGCCTTGGAGAGGTTACTTGACTTCTCAGTGCCTCAGTTCCCTCATCTGTAAAATGGAGCCAGTATTGCTACTGAACTCATAGGGCTATTGTGAAGATAAAGTAAATAAGTAAATATACATAAAGCACTTAACAAGTGCCTGGCACATGTTAAGTATTCAATAAATGTCAGCCTTTATTATTATTCTTCAAAGGGTATTTTAAAAACAAAACAGCTAACTCCTGATGTGATGTAAGTGCAATATATTCTGTAATGAGTATTCTTGCCAAGAAAATGTTTAACATGACTCTAATAATGAGTTAACAATCAGACAAATTCACAATATATTTAGACACTATACAAAACAACTGACCTGAATTCTTAAAGAAAAGTCTACCTATGGAAGACATTTTGAGAATATTTGGGGAAATATGGATTTTATATTAGAGGATATTATTACTTTCTTCAATATGATAATGGTATGGTAGATATATAACAGACTGTCCTTAGTTTTAGAAAATGCATGTGGAAATATTAGGGATGATGTCATGATGCCTGTAACCTACTTTCAAATGGTCCAGCAAAAAGAAACAGATAGGCAAACAGAGAGACAGAATGAGCAATGTGGCCAAGTGCTAACAAAAATTAAAATAAAAAAATAAAACAAAGTAGCCAACATTATAAAAACCTATAGTCATTTCAATATGAGTAATTTGTGATCTGATCAAATAATTAAATATAACCTCACTCCCAAATTTCTTTGAAGTAGTATTTTTTTTCTAATTATATAGGTACGAAACGAAATGCTCAAAAGGATATTGATTAAACAATACATACCACCCGAGAGTTCTATGGGTTTTCCCCTGTGCTGGGTTAAGGCAGTGGATTTCTGGACACAGGCCGATAATACCATGGCATTATTTTCTATTTTCACCTCTTGTTCTTCTTGGCAGAGGATGCATGTCAGCACCTCCTTTTCAGTAACAGATGGACCCCGTTTAGGGCCCAAAGCAATTCTAGAGTAGTCACTGACTGCTGGGGTGCTGCCAAAAGAAACAACCAGAAATGAGGATACACACTTTTGGTCACTTGTCTTTATATTTTGGTATATTTTAAATAACTGTAGGCAAGAACTTTAAGAATAAGAATAATAAAAATAAAAATGATATTTAGCAATATTAACTTAAAAGCTTCCCCTCTAACCTTTCTGGCTTTTATCAGCTATTTACTTATTATAAAGTACAAGTGTTGTTAAGTATAAAAAATGATAAAATATAATGTGTACATAATTATATTTAATTTACTGTACCAATGAGCTTAGTTATTAGTTTTTTTCTGAATATAAAAGAAATACATGCTTATTCAAGAAATTTTAGAAAATCTACAAAAGTATAAAGAAGAAAATAAAAAGCATTATATTCCTACAACGTAGAGATAACCGCTAGTAACCTTATACATTTCCTTCTAGTCCGCTTTCTATTTATAATATACTTCTTTTTATAAATGAGATCACATTATATATACAGACTTGCATCCTGCTTTATTCACTTACATCTTTGTTATTTTCAAATACCACTAAAATTTCTTCAGAAACATTTTTAAATGGCCACACAGGGCTCTTACTGTATGTGCTATAGTAGTTTTACCCATTCCCTTTCATTAGGCATTTAGATTTCTATTCCATTTTGGTAGCTACTAAAACTAAAAAGCTTACACCTTAATGACTTAGCAATTCCTAGGACTAACTCTGATTTAAGGTTTAGCAATTCTTAGGACCTACTCTTAGTGATTTGGCAAATCTTAGGATCTACTGATGTGCGTAATAACAATATATAAAAATAGCAAATATTTATAATGTGCTGTGAAGCTAGGCACTGTTTTAAATGCCTAACATGTTTACTCACTTAAGCCTTATAATAATCCTATGAGGTAGATACTTTTATTACCTCCATTTTTCAGATGAAAAAACTGAGGTCTAGGAACAGTGAAACTCACTCAGTGACTCATCACTAGTAAGTAGCAGAGGCAGGATTTAACCCAGTTAATCTGGCCTTACAGGCCATGCTCTGAACTACTCTGCAATATTGTCTCTCTGTACAAGAAGCTCCCTGAAATATGGTGTATCATTAAACAAACTGCAAATAAATGTTTATTACCAATGTAAATGAAGTTATATAATATAGAATGATATATGGGTTTTAAAATGTGGGTTTCAGCTAGGTGGTACCACTTCTCCATCAATAAATACATGGAGGAGGTTTGCTTTTTGGTTGTCATAAAGACTAGTTGGCAGGGGATGTCAAATGTTCCACAATTCATGGGACAGTACGGCATGAAAAAGAATCACTGCCCAAATGTGAAGACCGAGAAACACTGAGCTCATTTTGAATGTAAGAATATATAACGATTTCCAAGACATATTATACTATTCAGTGAAAATGGGAAGTTGCAGAATGATATGTAATATCATATATGCAAATAAAACAAAAGGCTGAAAGACACTATATGATTTCCGTGGTTACATATATTTGTATATACTAGAATAATAAAAATTCTGATTAAGATACACATAAAACTTATAACCAGAGAACCTTTGAGGAAGAGTAGAAAGAAGTCTAGGATTTGGACTGGTGGTCAAATGGAACTTCAACTTTATCTCTAATGTTTGTTTTTTATTTATTTTCATTTTTTTTTAGCAACAGGATCTCGCTCTATTGACCAGGCTCGAGTGCAGTGGAACAATCGTAGCTCACCAGTCTCGAACTCCTAGGCTCAAGAGATCCTCCCAACGCAGCCTCCCTAATAGCCAGGACTACAGGCGCATGCCATCATGCCTGGCTAATTTTTTAATTTTTTATAGAGATGAGGTACTGCTATATTGCCCAAGCTGGTCTTGAACTCCTGGGCTCAACTGATCTTCTTGCTGTGGCCTCCCAAAGTACTGAGATTATAGGCAACATTTAATTTTTAAAAGGAAAATGTATTAACATAACATAATTAAAATTTTGGCTGGGCCTAGTGGCACATATCTGTAGTTCCAGCTACTCAGGAGGCTGAGTTCAAGGCCGTAGTACTCTATGATGGTGCCTGTGAACAGCCACTACACTCTAGCCTGGGCAACATAGCTAGACCCTATCTTTAAGGAAAAAAATTTTCTTGTGGTTTTTAAAAAAAGAATATATTTGAGACTTGGGATAGGAAAAGCTTTCTTAAGCAAGATACAAAAAGTAAAAACTGTAAAATACTGATAAATCTATCTTCATCAACATTGAAAACTTCTCTATGGCTAAACACCTAAGTGTTAAAAAAATGGGAAACATATTTAACAAAGTTTAGTATCCATAATTTTAAAGGACTTCAATAAGAGCAAAGCATCCAACAGAGATGGGCAAAGGATAACAACAGGTTATTCCCCAAAGTTAAAATAAAACAGGCAATCATATGAGAAGATGTGCAACCTAGGACTAACTAGTAATCAGGGAAATTCAGTCAGATTGGTACAAATTACAATTTTGATAATATCAAATATTTTCAAGTACTAATAATAGTTAAATATTGGTGAGAATAAAGTAAATGGATACTCTTATACACTGCTGGGAGTAGAAATTGGTAAAACCATTTTGGAGAGCAATGTAGCCATATCTATTAAAATTTTGACCCAGCCCTTTCACTTATTAGAGTCCAATCTTGAGAAGCATTTGCACAATTGCACAAAAAGGCACATACAAAAAGGTGCTTAAAAATTGTAATAAAGGAAAATTGGAAGCAACCTAAACGTCCAAAATCAGATAATTAAATATTGTATATCCACACCATGGAAGACTATGCAGCAGTCATAAACAATGATGTATAATCTACACTATAGATCTATATGTACTGATAGAAAAAGATTTATAAGACATTGAAAAAGCAAGCTACAGAACAAAATGTATGGTAAAAAAAAAACCCACTAAAAAACATAAAGCATGCCTCATTATTTCCTCATGTACACATGTTTATAAATGCAGAGAAAAGGGTCTAGAACAGTGGTAATTTATAATCATGGTTATCTGTGGAGAAAGATCAGGAAAGTAGAGGATGGTCAAAGGGAACTTACTGCATTATTTGAACTGTTTTCAGTAAGAACACATTCATAAATCACATGACTAATCAGGCAAAAAAAAATAATGAAAGCATTAAGGCCATTAATTAACTCTGAGTACACCTTTGCTTTACATCTTCTTATTTTGATAGTCAGTGGTTTCCTTCTCACTACTTTCTAAATAGGATGTTGTTAATATATAATATTACTCTTGTGTAAGGTTTTTATTTATTTCTAGTTTTATTACACTATAGTCAGCTAAGGAAGGCTTACCTTCATATCCTTCTATTTTTAATCTCTAATGTAGTCATTCTTTATGGTCCTTGTTAGTATACTCAGTTTCAGGATCACAAACATGTTACATAGAACATAATGGGCCTACTATTAATACTATTAATGCAAAAGCACAATTTTCTAAAAGTACATATAGCACAAATTGTTTTTAACTTTATTTTTAAAAACATTTATATTTTTTAGATGGTCTTCCTCTGTTGCCCAAGCTAGAGTGTAGTGGCATCATCATAGCTCAATGCAGCCTCCACCTCCTGAGCTCAAGAGATCCTTCTGCTTCAGCCTCCCAAGTAGCTAGGACTACGGGTGTATGTAACCATGCCTGACCAAGCACACACTGTTTAAAATAGCAGTGAAAGCTTGTTATTAAATATGGACATAAGTTGGGTATTTTTAGTATTTTAAATTTCTTGGAATGCTTTTCAAAGTACCATTATTTTGCCTCCTCCCTTTTCTCACTGTCCTTATGTAATTTCCCAAAAAGCATGGCTCTGATTTCTCTAAGAACATACCACAGTCAGGAATCAGAAAACCAGATTTACTGATTCCCATTCCAGTGTGCTATCCATGCCCACAGCTATAGTATTGTCTTCTTTCTCTTTAAGAAATAAAGAAAAACTAGTATAAACCACCTTTTTAAGGTGAAGAATTTATTTCCAATAGGCAATAACTGCAATCTTTTTTATCAGAAACATAATAATGTAGACTCTGTGAACTGACTTGTAAATGTGTATCTAAAAGTGCTCATACATACAAAATAACAAGAGCTGATTTCTATTTTTGATGTTCCTACTGTCACATCAATTTTTTTTCTTTTTTCTTTTTTTTTGAGACAGAGTCTCACTCTGTTGTCCGGGCTAGAGTGCCGTGGCTTCAGCCTAGCTCACAGCAACCTCAAACTCCTGGGCTCAAGCAATCCTTCTGCCTCAGCCTCCCGAGTAGCTAGGACTACAGGCATGCGCCACCATGACCAGCTAACTTTTTCTATATATTTTTAGTTGGCCAATTAATTTGTTTCTATTTTTAGTAGAGGCGGGGTCTCACTCTTGCTCAGGCTGGTCTCGAACTCCTGATCTTGAGCAATCAGCCCACCTCGGCCTCCCAGAGTGCTAGGATTACAGGCGTGAGCCACCACACCCGGCCTTGTCACATCTTTTTGTACATAAAAGTTCTTAACTTTATTATGTACTCAAACCATTTGGCAATATAAAATATATTCAATAAGTACCTTAGAGCCTTCACTTTGACCTTTCTGGCTTAAAAATAGTTTAATTTCTCTTACTATAAAATACATTTTGGAAAAACATGATTTAAAGTGAATATTTAATTTTTCCTCCAAAAATTGAGTTGCTAATTTGGTTTTGCTTTGTTTTACCTCTCTTCCTCCATAATGGAATCTTCTTTCCCAGGCATTTCTGAAGTATTGTCATACATGAGTTTATGAGTTTCAATGAAGTTTTTCTGTAAGGCAGACATCTGAGCCATGATCTTCTGGCGATGTAGCCTAGCAGCTTCAGCTTTTCTTTTTCGTTCTGCTTTTTCTTTATCATGGGTAATCTGGGTATTAAGAAATCATGAAATTAGGTAAGATTCACTGTTAAAAATTTGCATGTACTATTCAGTTGGCAAAATTTCCTAGAGTATGAGTCTGAAAGACTTGATTATCTCTTAAAGCCTGGATTCAATGACTCAGGGAGGGAGGGGGCAAGGGAAATATATATAACCTCAACATTTGTACCCCCATAATATGCTGAAATAAAAAAATAATAAAAATGAAAAACAATTAGCACTACAGGCTCCACTACATCATACAACAAACTGCTCCTTTGGTTATTTCAATAATTTAATGTAAAAGGTCGGCCGGCATGGTGGCTCACACCTGTAATCCTAGCACTCTGGGAGGACAAGGTGGGAGGATCGCTCAAGGTCAAGAGTTCAAGACCAGCCTGAGCAAGAGTGAGCCCCCGTCTCTACTATAAATAGAAAGAAATTAATTGGCCAACTAAAAATATATAGACAAAATTAGCCGGGCATGGTGGTGCATGCCTGTAGCCCCAGGCTACTTGGGAGGCTGAGGCAGGAGGATCACTTGAGTCCAGGAGTTTGAGGTTGCTGTGAGCTAGGCTGACACCATGGCACTCTACTCCAGGCAAAGAGTGAGACTCTATCTCAAAAAAAAAAAGATTAAAAAAAATAATAATAATAATGTAAAAGGTCAAGTACCTTAAATATCCAATAAACTGCCTTTTATACTGAAGGCAGGTACATTAAGAAATAAAAACAGATAAAATTTTAAAATCATTTGTCAATCACTTAATCACTGACCTTTAATCAATTTAAACCAACTTGATGATGCCTAAACAGTTACTCCAACATGCATTGCTGAGACTGAGAACTTTAATAATATCACAGAGATGTATTTGGTGCTTTTTAATTTTCTATTTTAACTTAAGTACAGTGTTTTTCTTTTAGGAAGGATGGTTAATAACCAAAAGTAGGCCAGGGTCAGGTGCTCATGCCTGTAATCCCAAAATTTTGGGATGCTGAGAAAGGAGGATTGCTTAAGGCCAGGAGTTTAAGACCAGCCTGGGCAATGCAATGATATCCCATCTCTACAAAAAATTTAAAAAATTATCTGGGCATAGTGGTATACTTATAGTCCTAGCTATTTGGGAGACTGAGGCCAGAGGATCACTTGAGACCAGTAATTTGAGGTTACAGTGAGCTACAATCATGGCACTGCATTCCAGCCTCTCTGACCCCTGTCTATTAAAACAAACAAACAAACAAACCCCACACAAGTAATAATATTCTAATAATTGCAATATTAGAATATCAAAACTTGATTCACTATATTATGGAAATTAATAAATATATTTCATTGAATATAAGATGTACCATTTTATTTCTCTAAAGAATGCTACTGATTATAAGGAGCCATTGTGAGACACGTCCCAATTTCAGACATTAAAATATTTTAAAAATTGATAAAATAGGGTATTTCTAATAGAGCTCCACCATGTATCAATTTCCTTTGCTTTTGTAAAATACATAAACTATACCGAAATATTATCTGTCAAATACCATTAATCCTTGCAGTACGAAAGCTTAACAAAGTACAAAAAGTACTTAACAAAGTACAAAAGCTTAATAAAAGATGGACAGATCCCAGAGCACATACTTTACAATAAAGTCCCTCCTAACAAAAAGCAGCAGCTCTCTTATGCCTGTCAAGTTTAAAGACAGAGATGAATATTATCATTATTACAGTGTTATTACCTCATCATTCTTAATAGATTCCAATCCTGAAGTAGTTGCTACAATTAAACAAGATTTTTCTCTTAATCGCTTCACTGTGTCAAACATCTGTGAAAAACAGATGAAATATTAAAAGATTTCATTAGACTGAACAGAAATAGAAAATTTCCCCAATCTGATTTTGTCATAATGTCTCCAATTGTCTTTGACTTAAACTATTCAATATATTGAGGGGGAGGGGAAGTAACCCTGACTGTGACAAACACCTCTCCTGGTGGATGAGCAATCCAGCTGAGAAGGAGGCCCCTGGCAGCAAACCAGCTGATTCAATATGTAGCTATAAGCATGTCTCTGTTTACTTGAGAGATTTGCCAGGAAAAAATTTCTTTTTAAAAATTTAAAATGACATTTTTAGTGCAAAGTCACATAAAGACAAAGATACAAAATGGGAAGTAAAATCTTCCTCTCCCTGATTTCTGCCCCTCTCTCCAAAAGCAACAATCAAAATAAAGATTATCAATATATCTTTCCAAGAAAAATTTATCAGAATATGTAATATATTCATATCTATTTTCATTAGAGATCTTACTATACATATTGTTTCGAACCTCCTTTTTTCACTTATCATTTATCTTTGCAGACATTTTCATAACAGCTTATACAGATCTACCTCATTTTTATTAACAAATGTCAAGGTTTCAGCAATGGGATGGTGCATTCATTAAGCTTATTTATATTTTGAAGGAGCCTTATTCTCATAAGGAAAAACCTCCCACAAGGAACGCATACAATATAGCTTTAAATTAAGCATCTGGGTAAATTATCTAATGTCTTTAAAAGTAGATTCTTGTGCTTTTCATATGTTTTTGTAGAAAGTTTTGGTATTCTAATAGGAAATGAATTTTCAGAAATAGATCTCCAATTTATAACACTATGTCTACAGGATATAAATGCTGGATTAAATGACAGCTCAATTTACTTTCTTAAGGTAGAATAGTATCTACTTTTTTGTTCTGATTTTAAATTTTAAAATCATTATGTTGATAAATTAAACACAAATACTAAATATTCATGAAATCTACATCAAGAGAAATATTAATATCATCATCTTACAGTTATATAGCTTATCATATCAAGCTTGCTTAAGGAATGTTTCTAATTAAGTATAACAGTAAAAAGGACTGACCTCTCCAAGTACAAAGCAGTACAAAGATTTCTAATTGATACCAAAACAACATCTAGCTGAACACATGAGAATATTTTAATGAATACAGTGAGCTCTATAACCCTGGCTTCATGTTTCCATGTGAAGGGTTTTCCATTAAAGTAACATTCCTAGCCTCTCCCCCTCCCCGTTATTCACTCACTCCTCCCCAGAGGCATTGCGATCTATTCAATACTTCAAACATAAAATCCAGGAATTTCTTTGATTCCATGATTCCCCTCATCCCGTCCACCAAATCTATCAGCAAGTACTATAGATTCTACCTTCAACATATAACTTAATCAGTCCAGTTTCTCACCATCTGCATTGTAGCCTATGTCATGCTTATTTCTCACCAAGATTACTGCAATAGTCTCAAGGTTTCCCTGCTTCTATGCCTGTTCCCTGCAATCCATTTACTCCACCGCAGCCAAAGTGATCTTATACAAATATAGAACAGATTATGTCACTAAAAATTCAGCTGGGTATGGTGGCTCATGCCTGTAATTCTAGTACTTTAGGAGGCCAAGGTTGGAGGATTGCTTGAGGTCAGGAGTGCAAGACCAACCTGAGTAAGAGCGAGACCCCGTTTCTACAAAAAAATAGAAAAATTAGCCAGGCATGGTGGTGTGCAGCTACCCAGGAGGCTGAGGAAAGAGGATCACTTGAGCCCAGGAGTTTGAGGTTGCAGTGAGCTATGATAACACCACAGCACTCTAGCCCAGGC
>VBSM01001044.1:10511031-10524591 GCA_008086735.1 Cheirogaleus medius | reverse complement strand
AAAAAAAAAAAAAAATCAAGTTCTTCAATGGGTTCCTGTTGTCCTCAAAAACAAAAGCTACCACTTTCTTTACTCTGACCTATAAAGTCCTACATGATCTGGCCTCTGGCTGCCCCTCTGACCTCATTGCCTACCTTTCTCTCCCTCCCCCATCATGTTCCAGTCATACTAGCCTTCTTTCTGACCACCTGAGAGCTTCTGCACTGCTGTTCTCTCTTCCTGGAGTACCCTTCTGGATTCTTATAAGACTGACTCTATGTCATTCAGGTCTTAGCTCCAATGTCACCTTCTGAAAGTGGCCTTCTCTACCCAAAGGAACACCCTACTCATCTACTGAATTGCCCTGATACTTTTTTGTTTATTGCCTGTACCTCAACAAGACTGTATGCTTCATGATAGTAAACGCTTTCTCTGTCTTGGTCAGAGTCTAGAGGTAAGCATGGCATACAGTAGGTATTAAGTACGTGTTGACTAAATAATGACGCAAATAAATCAATCTTGCTTTATTTTTTAAAAACTCCACTAAAACACAGGGAAAATAGAATTACTATTTAATAATGTGAAAAAATATGAGTGATCACGAAAATCAGTAGTAAATGACTTTAAAATTGAAAAAAATAGTGACTTAATTTCAGAGGCAAACAGAGGATTCTTAAATGATATGATCAGTTTACTTTTCTAGTTTACCTGAAGTATCCATGTTATCATGTCCTTCTGGCCTTCTAACTGGGGAATTCCCTTGAGTTTTTCCAACAGCATTTGTATATTCTGAGCATTCATAGCTGCACTTCCCAATCCTTTTTAAAAACACAAAATTACACACCATAAATAAATATATACAGTCAACCCTTGGTGTTCATGGGGAATTGGCACCAGGATCCCTGTGGATACCAAAATCCATGGATATTCAAGTCCTTTATATAAAATGGTTCAGTATTTGTGTATAATCTATGCACATCCTCCTATATACTTTAAATCATCTCTAGATTACTTATAATACCTAATACAATGCAAATGCTATGTAAATAGTTGTTATACGGTATTGTATAGGAAATAATGACAAGGAAAAAGCCTGCACATGTTCACTACAGATGCAACCATCCTCCCCCGACCCCAAATAATTTGGATTTGTGGTTGGTTGAATCCCTGGATGTGGAATCCACAGATATGAAGGGCCAAATGTATCTTCATAATTATGTACAAATTACAATTTTTAGTTAATGTTATTCATATTGGTAACCAAATCCCTTAACTACATTAATTTTCCAATGAAAGATTTGCAATTACATGAAGTACTGAGTTACAATTATATGAAGTACTAAGTTAAAAAATGATATATAAGAAAACTTGAATTACTTGAAGTCTCTTTTATATCTCACAGTGGCATTGCTAAACAAAACCTACCCTTCTTTTTTTTTTTTTGAGACAGAGTCTCACTCTGTGGCTAGAGTGCTGTGGCGTCAGCCTAGCTCAGAGCAACCTCAAACTCCTGGGCTCAAGCGATCCTTCTGCCTAGGCCTCCCGAGTAGCTGGGACTACAGGCATGAGCCACCATGCCCGGCTAATTTTTTCTATATATTTTTAGTTGGCCAATTAATTTGTTTCTATTTTTAGTAGAGACGGGGTCTCACTCTTGCTCAGGCTCGTTTCGAACTCCTGACCTTGAGCAATCCTCCCGCCTTGGCCTCCCAGAGTGCTAGGATTACAGGTTTGAGCCACAGCGCCCAGCTAAAACCTAACCTTAATGACCTGTCTGGCTTCTCATCCACTTGGTTCAACGTCTAAACAAAAATGCTTAATAAAAAACAAAACTGCCAAAAATATCCAAGTGGGTATTATGGAGGTTATATCCATAAACTGATTAGGTTCATGATGTCTTCAAGGATCATAAAAATACAGTATGTAAATAGAAAATGAGATGCTTTTTTCATGCCTGTTGGTTTGAAAATGTGGAATGTGCTTTGAAAAACTATTTTAATCAGGTAGCATTTAATAGAAATCTAATTTAAATCTATTCTTTTCTTTCAAGTTGGAAACAATGCAAAATGAACATGCTATCATTCATTCGAACTTCCGCAATCGTTTTAAATGCAGAAACATTAGTATCTTCCACAAATGGGTCATGTGAATGTTATGATTGATGCAGCAGCAAATATTCGGTAATACTAAGACGAGAAATGAAAGTAAGAAACTTCCATTGTATACAACCAAAAAAAAAAGTGGGCAGTAGGGAGTCATGTAGTAAAAAGACTGCAGTAGGGGATTAAAAAATGTATTAGTATGCTAAAAAATACTAGTTAAAAACTAAAGATGCTAGGAAGAGACTTAAATAATTTCAGGATTTCCTATGTTTTAAGAACTGACAGATTAAAACTCTAGAAAAATCTAAAACTTCAGGACTGACAAATTTAAACTCTGTAAGATCTAAACTTTCAACTCCAAATTGGTAATTAGCTAGAACTATGTTGAAAAGTGATACTCAAACATACTTGAAGCCTTATGGTAAAAATCAAATGTCACTTCCTCTTCAGGAGCTTTTTGAAGCTGTTGCTTCTCTTCTAGTAAACCCAATGCCATAATATGAAATGCCTGAAGGAGGAAAATAAGAGAAGATCTTTAAAACTGAACTTGTTTAAGTAAATATATTTTAAGTGGAGGTATAAAAATAAGCAACCTGATAGATAAAAAATGCACAAAGTTTACAAACAAGTAGTTCATGGAAAAAGAAATGATGCATATACAAAAAAATGTTCATCACTTAAAATTTTAAAAATTTGAGTTGAAACAAAATTATCCTATATTTCACCTATGAGAGTGGCAAAAGTTTTGAGTTTAGTAAAATACAGAGCTGGCAAAGGTGTTAGGAAGCAGGCAATTTTGACCACACTGGTAATAGGACAGTAAACTGGTATAACATTTTTGGAGGTCAATTTGAAAATATCTATCAAAAATGTAAAGGTACAAATCCAGTACTAGGAATTAGTATGATAGATACACTCCTTTAAGTATGCAAAAATATTTGTACAAGGATGTTCATTTCAGTGTTCTTTGTTACAGCAAAGACTTAAAAACAACCTGAATACCTATTAATAGGAAACTAATTAAATACATTATAGCATATCCATACAATGCAATATGCAGCTATCAAGAATGAGGTAAACTTATATATGCTAATGTGGAATGATTATATAAAATTTTATACAAAATTTTACCAGTGCTTATCTCCTATTCAGGGCACTAGAAACAGGAAGAGAAGTTTTAACTTGATTTCAAATATATCTCTATGGTTTGAAACTTAATACTGCATGTATTTATCACCATTATAACAAAAATTGAGATACACATATAGCATGACAGCATGTAGAGCCTGCAGACCAACAATACCCAATGAAAAAAGAAAATTTAGTTAGGCAGGTACTAAAGAAGTATCAAATTATAGCTACCACAAAGTGGCATGATTAAGTAATTTATCTATAACAGTATCAAGAAAAAATAGCTGCTTTCACTTGATGTAATTATCCTAACAACTCTATGAATAATTTCACTTATATCCATTTCACTAATGAGAAAATTATTTTTTCCTCCTAAGTAGGAAGTAGTGGAACCCAGAACTCAAGCTTAGACCTGTCTTCAAATCTTTATTACACTGTCTCCTTATAATACAAGTAAAATTAAAAATATAAAAAAATCACAATGCAATGATCACATACCAATTTATTATTAACATGAGTAGGCCTTTTTTAGTTTTTGTGGATTTTATTAAACAGATATGGTTTAATAAATGGTTCCCAAGAGTAAGATGCTATATAAGAAGGTATCACTAAGGAAAATTTGTGCCATGTGTAAGCTATTTTTAAGGACCTCTAGGTCTAAGGTGCTGCATATGTGGTTTGGATGGAAGTTAGGCCAGAGATCTTCTTCAGATCCCTAAGAACTCTAGGACTCGACATAGAGAATATATTTGAAGTAAACATACCATTTGGAGCATCCCTTCAGTCCACAAGTTAGAATCTGTATCTATTGCCCGCTCGAATATGGTCCTGAGAATGTATATCATGATATCACAGTTGAGAAGGTTAACCACTCTGCTGAAAGCAGGGCAGAATTCAGGAGGTGGTGGTGGTGGCAATGCTATAAGGGGTGAGAGATGGATGGGAAAAGAGACAAACAGGTACATTCTTATTTGGGTTATCCTATATACTAAATTGCAAATGTCAAAATAGATTACATGCAAACCAACACACATGATATTTTGCTACCCTTGAAGTACTGAAAATATTAATATCAAATGTAATGTAAGTTACTATGTCAGTCACCCAAAATAAACTCCATATGCTATCAATTTAAAATTCTATGACTGCTAATATTGACCACATCTTAATAGGTGAACAAGAAGCAAAAGGCTCTTTCCACTTCCTTTACTTGCCTATTCTCAAAAACTAACAAAAACAAAACACTATATGCTTTGCTAATACAAAAACCACAGAAAATAGTCAAAATGTGTCAGTTCAGAATCTCACTTTTTACCTTCATCTTTGTTTTCTTGTTTTCTCCTTTTCTTCTGCATATGTTCAGCCTATAAAAAAAAAAACTACCATTAAATATACTGCTTTGCAAGCATGAAACAAATGGAGTATTTTAAAGCAGGCAGGAAAGACCTAACCACCTATTAAAATATTTTATATACTGAAGCAGGTATTCAGAATGCTTCCTTGTCCTAGAAACAAAATAGACATCCTAACGAAAGCCACTGCAAAACAGATGAGGAATATCCCTCATCAAGAACTTAGTCCCTGCTAGGCACAGTGGCTCACGCCTGTAATCCTAGCACTCTGGGAGGCTGAGGCAGGAGGATTGCTTGAGCTCAGTTTTTGAGACCAGCCTGAGCAAGAGTGAGACCCTGTCTCTACTAAAAATAAACAAATTATCTGGGCACCATGGTGTGTGCCTATAGTCCCAGCTACTTGAGAGGCTGAGGCAAAAGGACTGCTTAAGCCCAGGAGTTTGAGGTTGCAGTGAGGTACGAGGACACCACTGCACTCTGTCTGTGACAGAGCAAGACCCTGTCTCAAAAAAAATAAAACAAAACAACAAAAACGGAACTTAGTCCCCATTCTTTTAAGTCAAAATATTTACCTAGTGCCTATTATGTGCAATGGGCTGTGAATTATTCACTTTATAAGGACAAAACCAGACATCACCCCTAAGTGATCATACTTAATATCATCCTTCATGGGACGAACAGACACCATGTGAACCAATATATCACCTACATAGTACTCTTGCCAAAACATGTTTAATTTGAATATAATCGTGAGAATACAATTAGACAAATAACAAAAAGTAGAATATTCTGGACAGCTAGCCTGTACTCTACAGAAATGGCAATATAAAAGACAAAAAAGGCAAAAGAACTATCCTAAATTAAAAGGAGACTGTAGAAACTTGAAAACCAAGTAAAGTACGTGATCATGAAGTACATGATTGAATCCTCCTCTCTCTGAGACAGTTATAAAGAACATTTTTGGTATAATCAGGAAAATCTGAATATTGTCTATATACTAGATGACATTATTGAATCAACTTTAATTTCTTGGGTGAGATACTGCCCACTATTAATAAGAGCTAGCAGAAAGCTACAGAAAAAGCAGGACATTTTCTGTGGAGTTAAAAACCATAAAGCAAGCGTTTTAGGTTTATTTACTGAAAAAGATATTTTTTCCTACCTTGCTATGCTGTGTTTTGGAGTAATGATAAAAGTACATATTGAAGTCTTTCAATGATTCATCTTTCAGTTCATAAACTCCATGGCCTGATACACCTGGTTTTCTAAATAGATGGAAAATACAGAGATGAACTGCAATGTTCTTGAAGGATAGAATACAGAAAAAATAAAAACCTAAAAATTAATCTAGAAGTCATAATATACAGAAAAATATATAATCCTATCTCATTTAGCTTTCTTAATCTGAATAATAAATTTCATTCCAATAGTAAAACTAAAACCTACACGATGAACACAAAGTCCTGGTAACAGCTAAGTTGTGTTTTATAATTATGAAATTCAAACACATCTGGGGAAATTTGTTCTATCTAGACCTGTTCCCCATGCCCTACTTAAATCTCTAAGGCTTCTTTTATAGTTTGTAAAGCCTAAAGGTTGTCTGTTCAACCAAAGCACATTGCATTGTGTAAGGTCAAATCTAAAATGATAGGGAGACATCATATCCTTAGCAAGTTGCAAATGAAAATATATCGAATCCTCTACACAGTACTATAAGGAAAATCATTAAGGACAAACGGACTACATCACATTTGTTCTGGACATTAAATAGCTTTTGGTATCTATCTAATTCTTAAGTCAAATATTTCACTGAACATTATATTAGAGCATAAGAAAAGCTATATCCTACCTTAAAGGTTATTTGAAACTAGTAATTTATCTATAAACACAGTAAATAGAAATTCACTACAATATCAATTTTTCAAATTTTAAGCATACAATTAAAATCTTATTTCCATTTTATGTACCTCAAAGAATGAAAGAATTGTAAAATACTGTTTTAACTCTACTAGAAAAAATATAAAATTAGTATATAAAATAAAAATTTATAGTATAATATATGAAGTTATGGCTTCAAGTTAATGGGAAAGAGATTATCGGAAAGGTTTACTTACTATCTAAATCATCTAATGTCACAAATAGATATTTCTCATTTACTTGCCCAAAACAATCATTTCTTCAACAAACATGTACTAAGTGTCTACTGTGTGCCTCTCATTCTCACCCCTTCTAATCTGTACTCCATTCTTATTCTTGGGAGTTCAGGCAAGGATTATACAAAGCATCCAAAGTAAAAGAACAGAGATCAATCTACCTCTTACAATAAGCATAAATATTAAGCACTTACTTAAATGTGGCCACTTTGTTTATGACATTCTCTAAGCCAGTTTCATGATTTTCCTGTTGAAACAATATTTTTGTCATTTTTACCTCCGTGTAATGACTTGCTTTTCTCTTACTGCGAAGTGAAATACATTTTCAACTGCATCTCTGAAGTACTTTGTAAACAATTTTAAAAAGACCAATTTCCACTATAAAAAAATTAGGTCTAAAATCAGTTTTGGGAGACCAATTTCTTATAAGACTCATGTGTAAAGTGTATAAGAAAGAAATGTTATCTAAGTTTGCCTTCGTGTGCACACACACACACACACATACACACGGCATATACACTACACACACGGTATTACCAATAGTTCGAAGAAAAAAAGATTTTCTTTATGTAGTATGTTTATCACCCACATCATTTAAGCATATACCCATGCTGTACTAATCCTTAAAACCAAGGTAACAAAATAAATGGGATCCAACTAGTTAGTAATCTACAGCAAAACACATGTCTAAATGTCCTAATGTATTCTACCTTTTGCAATTGTAATAGTTTTTTTTCTCCTTGCCCTGAACTTTTCCTTAACACTGGAACAGTATTTTTTTATGAAGTCATTTAAAATCAGGATAAGAACCTAGTTAAGCTACTACAGTAAGCTCACAGACTTCTATACCCTTGTAAAAATTAAGAAATTTAACTTCTTGTTTTAAAAAATGTACTCATGGTAAGTAGCAAAAAGTGAGAGAATGTCCTAAAGTGTTTTTATTTTGCAAAGTATAGGGTGCATATTACTAGTGATATGTGAAATTATTTTAGGTGTCACAAGGTTATACATATCAAAATTTTTGAATAGTTATTAGCTTGTTTTAATATGCATCAGGGAAAAATTGATCTAGAATGTCAAGCCTACTATTTTACAGATATTACTACTTAGAAAGAAAATGTGAGTTGATATTAAGATGTAATAATCATAAAATTGGTAGATGAATATGCAAAAATTATGAAGGTAATACGCCAAATGACTGCAGTTTGAGAATCAGTTAACAATGAAACTGGAAGAAGATATAAATAATTTGAGGGTGGAGAGAATGACCAATAGTCAAAGCTTATACTTCTGGAAAGCTTTGATAGCACAGATAAGTATAATTCTTTTTTGAGAATCATTTTTCTAATTCATATTCAAATCTCAGAGGAAAAATATGAGATTGATAATCATTAGGACTATTATTTCAGTATCTGTATATAAGAAAACAAAAATACTACCTAGTGACAGCCATGAGAATGCACCTTGCAGATCTCTAATCACAAGAAGCGTAAATGACCACATGCCTTAATTGCTGTGCTCTGGTTACAGCATGGCCAAGCTTTTCACCTGCTGCTCCCAGACAATGAGCAAAGCAAAGATACGAACGCAGGCTCATTCTGGGAGATATGGAAGGTGCCAAAGCCCAGCAGTCTGGAATGCTTCTATTTAATCGCCCTTCCCTCTTATTTCACTGGGAATCAGACTTGCATCATAATCTGATGGCTCCCCTAGTCTTTCCCAGCTCCTTCACTATTTTCTTTAATAAAATCTTAATGTTTTGTCATGAGATTTACTTCTCAGAAGACCCAGATTAACACACCACTCAAACAGTTTCAGTATTTCAGGGAGCCCCTCCTTTTCCTCTGGAGAAATCTTATTTTAAAGTAAACAAAAAGTTAAGGAGTTCCTGCCAGAATTAAAATTTATAGCACTAAAGGATGAATGGTATTTGCTTTATACCTGTAAGGTCATAATATAGAGGTTTTTGCTCAACAAATTTTCCTAAAATTTTGAAGTAGCTTCCAATTAAAGAAAAGGAAAAAACTATTCCACCCTGAGATGAATGCAGAATGAGAAAAAAGCAAAACTGGACTTACATTCTCAGGTAAATTTTTGGCAATGGCACTGTGTGGCATGGGTTCAATGCAAAGCAAGTGAATAATTTCTCTCATTGTGACCTCTTCTTTGGTCACATTTCCCACTCCAGGTACATAACGCTCTCCTAATACAAATAATAAAAAGAAAAGTAGAATAATTAGTTGCTTTCTGTTTAAATCTCTCCCCACCAGGAGCACTTACACACCAAAAATTGCATTAAAGTAAGTCTGTGAGAGAGAGACCAAAAATTATTTGAACATGTTCCCAAATCTGAACAAGAGTCTATTTGTTGAAAGACAGAGGGAGAAAACTAAAGTGACCCGAAGGAGAATCCAGGCTTTGTTTTAACTTACACACATACACACAAACACACATACACATACGTATACATACACATACTCACACATTATAAATAGGCCCCTCAATTAAATTACCATGTGTTTCTAATCCACAAAACATGGCAGATGGCATCTGAATGAGCACTGGCCATCATTGAATAGCTTTTCTTTCAACATCTTCCTCAATTTTGTCTCTACTTATTATTTAAGAAAGAACAAAGTGAAAACTGAAAAACAAAATACTTAAAAATGTCTTTATGGGTTAAATGACAGAACAATGATATGTATTGGAGAGTGGTAAGTGTTGTGAATGCCCACATAGTCAGGTTTCCATTTTTCATTACAATAAACTATCAAATGGAGAGAGAAAATAGCTAAATTAACTACGGGAACTTCACTGGTATTAACAGCATCTAATTCTCCTAGCCTCAAAAAGGCTTATGTCTGGCCTTATGTCACTACTGATTTGCAACACTACGGTATCTATACAAAGTCCTATGATATCTACAAGAGAGTCACAAAGAAAGAAATCCTTGCCTGAGAGATTTGTTGAATTCTACAAATTTGCCAAAGAATGACTTTTTGTTAAGTGAATTCTTTTCCAACAGACTCGTTCCTCTTTACATTTGTAAAGCATTTTGTTATTCTCATATTTTTTCACCAAAAACAGTATCCCCTAGAATTTTAGTGCTAGAATAAACCTTAGAGATCATGTAGATTACCTCCACATTTTACAAATCAGGACTCTGAGGCCCAAAGAACATAAATGGCATACTTGATAGTTGATAGCAAGGTCAAGACTAGACCTTCTATATCCTAATCCAGATATTTTTCTACTTCTTAATGTTTTTTCCATTATAAAATTATAGATTATAATTTTTAAAACAAAAAATGTTGACTCCTGAAAGTAATGAAGTTACACTCAGGAATATAGCAAGTATTAACTAAAAATCAAATCGCAAGGAAGGAAAACCCCAATAAATACAGGTAAACACAAAAACACTAAAATAATAGTAGCTACAGTAAAATAGTCAAAATAAAAAGGCAAAAATATACCACAATATTAGAAATTCTTCATATAATATTCTTAGGACAAAAATTTCCCTCAAGTTTTTATAATTTAATAAAGTACATAATCAACTTCAAAATATTTTATACATTTTCAATTTGCCCATTTTTCCCCATCAGTTTCTTACTAGCATATTCTGGACAGAAAGAGTTAGCAGCCTGGAAACTTTAAGTCTCACTTAGCAATAAAGGCTTACTACACTTTCTGCTGAGACAAGCAGCTAGTACAGCAACTAGCTCTTTCACAAACAAGTAAAATGAACCCATGTTCATAGACTTAGCTAATGGCTAGAATCCTCACCAGGAATTATTAAAACAAAACAACGTCTACAGTAAAGTAAATAATAAAGCCAGAATGAGAAGTCAAGAACAAGGTAACAATGGATGAGCCCAGCTGGTAAAATTAACTGACTATGATATACTATATAGCAATATATTCAATCAACTTATACATTGTATATTATTTTATATAATAAATATTATATTCAATAGGGTAGAATCTAGTGTTTCTGTAAGGCATAGTTATCTTAATTTCAGCTGAATTATAAAACACATTTCTATGGGTCAATGTCATAATATCTTGATAAGTATTATTTCTGGTAAAGAACTCCTTCCCCTTTCCCTAAGTAACTTTAACAAAGCTAAGCATGGTCAATATTTGCAGAAAGTAATTCAAGAGAATAACACAATGAAAATATATTTTACTTATACCTATGTTATGTTTAAAATTTCATATATATATAATTTTTAGCACTAAATGAATAAGATTTACTCATCCTCATTTCTATCTGGGTTAATTATATCCCAGACCTCCAAACAAGTCCAAGCATTTACAAATCAAGTATTGAAAAATAAAGATGTAAAATCTATGCTTTTTCAAAGGTGGGTTCCTAAATGCTGTATTTGAAAGGAGTTAAATGGTCAATTATAGTTCTAAATGTTCTCTCTAAAAAGTAACCCATGTTCTATTTCAAAACATTCTGTTTTAATCTTACCCAAAATATAGATGAGGACCTGAAGCATTTCTTCTATTAATGTATTATATTGTTTAATCAAATCCTACAGAATTAAAAAAGAATAAATTAGTTATATAAGAACCACAAGATTCTATAAAACATGCATTTCTGGATCAGACTCATGGGTCATCCAGTCCAGTACTTTCTTTCAGAACACAGCACATATAGTTATAAAGTGAATAGTTCTCATTTTTTATAACAAATTCAACAAGTTTCACAATCTCTGGCACATAATAGGAACTCAGCTGTTAAAATATTATCATTGTTTTCATTACTATTATCCCTCATATAGTCTTAAGTCAACAAACTAATTCTAAGTTTTAACTTTTCCTCCATTATTGGCTTCCTCCTTATATGGGTTAGTGAGAAAGTAGATACCCAAAAGTTACAGTGAGAGTACCCTTCCCTAACACCCCCTTTATTTAAGAATTATATCAAATAAAATATTCATTTTCACTAAGTGTAAAACACAACTAAAAATTTGCTTTGCATTTTATATCCTATTTACTGGCCCTTTACAAGTGACTTCTAATTTGAAAGAATAAAATAATCTGATTTCATGAATTCAAAGTAGTCAAAGGCTACTTTATAAGCTAATACTTCAAATATTAAAACAATAAAGATGTGACCAAACACCAAGAGACAAATTATAGATTGTAAAAAATGTAACAAATATAAATGAAGAATTAATATCCTTTTTAAACAAAGAGCTTTTATAAAAACAGAAGAAGGGTAAAGGACAAGAACAGATAACTCACTGTCAAAAAGAAAGAAAAAGGCCAATAAAAATGAAAACATGGTTAACTTCACTGATTAAAGAAATGAAAGCTAAAATATCATCTTTTCACCTATGAGACAATAAAGATTAAAAATACCGGTGCCATTACAGATGCATGTATTGCAAGAGACAGGTTAAATAGATTTAACTTTTCTGAGAGCAATATGATAATATGTATTAAGAGCCTTAAGAAAGAGCAGTCTCTGTTTTATCCAACAAATCCACTTCTAACAGTTTATCTTAACAAAATAATTAGACAAATGTTTAACCATTGAGGTATAGATGTTTTTAAGACCAAAAAACTAGAAAAACCTCTTTGGTAATAGGCGACTAAAGTATAATGCATTCATGTAGTGGAATACTTGTAGGCCGGGCACAGTGGCTCATGCCTACCAATCCTAGCACTCTAGGAGGCCGAGGCGGGAGGACACTTGAACTTAGGAGTTCGAGACCAGCCTGAGCAAGAGTGAGACCCCATCTCTACTAAAAATAGAAAAAATTAGCCCCGCATGGTAGTGCACTTATAGTCCCAGCTACTTGAGAGGCTGAGGCAGGAGGAATGCTTGAGCCCAGGAGTTTAAGGTTGCTATGAGCGAGGCTGACGCCACAGCACTCTAGCCTGGGTGACAGAGTGAGATCCTGTCTCAAAAACAAAAGACAATGTAAAAAATGTATTTAATATTTATTTAACGACAAGAATAAAAAAACCTATCACAATATTTTGTTAAACACAGGAAGATTATAAAACGACACACACAGAATGATACAATTTTTGCTTTAAATAAATAAATATTTTAAAAAACATTAAAATATTTTAAAAAACAAGACACTAGAACTTTAAAAGTGATCGTTTTAGCCAGGCACAGTGGCTCATAACTATAACCCTAGCACTTTCGGAGGCTAAAGAGTATAGCTTGAGGCCAGGAGTTCGAGTACACCCTGAGCAACAAAGTGATCTTGTTTCAACAAAAAATACAAAAAATGCACCTATAGTCTCAGCTACTCAGGAGGATGAGGGAGAAGGATCACCTGAGCCCAGGAGTTTGAATCTCCATGAGCTATGCACCACTGCACTTCAGCCTGAGCAACAGACAGAGACCCTGTCTCCACACACACACACACAAAAGTGATCATTTCTGGGAGGCAGTGTTTCATTTGTTTATTATTCTCTTTGTTAATCTATATATTCTAATTTTTCTAGAGTAAAAAGATTATATGTGTGTGTATAGATTAATATATGCAAGCTACATGTGATTTATGGATGTATAATTAAGAAACAAACTTTAAAAATATGACTAAAATAGTAACAATAATATTTCCTTTGGAATTAATTCACCTATCAGTTTCTGTTGCTTACCTGGTCTTTTGTAGATATGGTCTTACTAAAAGCATCAGCAAGTTCATACCTCTGAAGTACTAGTAACAAGAACTTGTTGGGATCCATTAGAGATGCACCAATCTGTGAAAGAAGTCCAGCATCTTATTTCTTTTGTATTAAATGGAGAAACAGGCACAGACCCGACCGCGCGGCAGACGCCATATTGCTGCGCCCTCCCCTCCCCCG
>VBSM01001044.1:10482674-10497267 GCA_008086735.1 Cheirogaleus medius | reverse complement strand
CAGGCTGGTCTCAAACTCCTGAGCTCAAGGAATCCTCCTGCCTCGGCCTCCCAGAATTTTAGGAATACAGGCGTGAGCCACTGCGCCCAGCCTGAAAAAGGGACTTAAAAAGAAATTTACATCAACAGATCATCCAAAACTATGCACAAAGAAACTATACAAGAAGGACACAACCACAGTATGTGAGTGCAAGTGAGTGAAAGGTATGGTAATTATAGTGGAGATTCACTTGGTGACCCCAGGATACCCCAAGTTCCTGTGACAGGCTTCTCCTCAGTACCTTCTTTATTAACCTGGTTTTACAACTCAATAAGAAACCTTTGCTGGGTCAGACACGGTGGCTCATGCCTGTAATCCTAGCACTCTGGGAGGCCAGGGCAGGTGATAGTTTGAGCTCAGGAATTCGAGACCAGCCTGAGCAAGAGCGAGACCCCATCTCTACTAAAAAAATAGAAAGAAATTAATTGGCCAACTAAAAATATTTAAAAAAATAAATAAATAATAAAATTAAAAAAAAGAAACCTTTGCTAAAGATATTAACATTTGTACTTGCCATCATTATAAAGAGAATCCTAGATAACCAAAAGGATCAGAAATTTACTTATAAGACAGAGCAAATAAACATACTGTGTTTAACAGGTGCCTTCACCTTTTGACTTCAGCAACTTACTTTAGGTCACATATTACTGCATATACTCTTCCCAATTTGTCCTGGCTATAACCCTGGAAGTTGAATTTATTGTTCCTGTCCAAGTACTCAGGTAAAACTTCTAGCAGAGTTTCAGTAATGACAGAGATAACATTCTGCTCTTCAATAAGAAGTCGAGCCTGCAGAATATTTCAAGAATATTGTCTTTAACAGTAATTCATCATAGTACGAACTTAATTTATTCATTCATTTGATTGGTAAGTCATTTTTAATAAAGGTTGTTAAACATAGTCCTTAGTCTCATAGAACAGCAACTATTACTAAGAAGTTATTTTCTAAAAGTAAAAATTCCCTACTTCTCAGTAACTGGAAAACATGTATCCAGACACACCAAGCCCATTATACAGGTAATCTAGACAGATGTTTATTATCAGTAATCACACAACGAACAAAGTAGAACAAAGATATACTTCATGGCTTTTATCACATTACTATCTATGCTGGAATCTCTCCTTCACCCCAATTCAAATTCTCTTCTCATCCTTTTCTCTGGTCTTTTGAAAAGGGAGAGTAGAAAGAGTTAACCAAACTGTCTAAATGAAGCAGGAAAACAAATAGTACAAAAAGGAAACAGAATCTTCCACTCTCCTCCCAGGCTTATATGGCACCATCTCACACAAATGTTTGACAGGCACACCCCTTGCTTCTTAGTTTTATCTTTATTTATTCCCCTCCCCACAACAATAACTAAAGAACAAAATATTCTTTTGTGAAAAAAAAAATAGTTTTGGTATTGAAAAGGCAATGCTTCTAAGTTACTCCAGAAAGTGAGAAACTAGCTCTGGGTATCGTCTGCTGGGATCAGGACATTTGGGCAAAGGCAGTGCCTAGTTACCCAGTCCTTGGGTACCACTAAAGTATTATTCACATGCAGATACTACTGAAGTGTTATTCAATTTTCCAAATAAAAATAGCTCAGCTTAGTGATTCTAAGTGATTGTTTTCATTTAATTCAACATTAAGTGAAATTCTTACAAAGCAAAACAAGTTTTACTTAGAAAGACTGAACAGAAATAATACATACCAGAGTAGGAACGGTAAACATCTGAACTGAGAGTGCAGTTACAGAGATACTTCTGTCATGATCATCACTGATATATTCTTTCTGCAGCTGTTTATAATACTGAAATATATAAGCAGAGATTCAATTATAAATAACTATTAAAAACTTTTAAAATCCTAATTTTAATAACTGCTGCAAGTTTGTTTCTATCTATGACAAATAATATAATTCCTATTTATTAAGGCAAGATCACGATCAACAAAAATTATCTTAGAAAGAGAATGATAAACGAAAGACCAAATATGAACTCAACTATCCAATTTAGCAGAGCTGGAAGTAAGAACTGTTAAAATATTCTCTCTCGTGCACGCGCACGCGCGTGCACACACCCCCACCCCCACCCCGAGTTAAAAATCACAGAGAACTGCAATGGTGCAGTTTATCCTTTCTCCAAACATAATCTGGGGAAAACTTTAGCAGCTTCCACTCCAATGGTATAGGTCAAGGGATATATTAAAAGTATTTAATAATTAATATAACCCAGAATACCAACCAATCATATTGAATGCAGCTTTAAATAGAATGCATGCTGGCTGCAAATAACTTCTTATCCATACTGGTACATGAAAGTTGAAAATCAACTCTGATATATTGGGAGAACAAAAATAATAACATAGCCAGTCATGTATCAAGCATCTATCAAGCACAGAGTTGGATACTTGACCTACATATTTAATTTTATTCTCCAGAATGCCTACAAACATTAAGAGGTAACAATGGCATACAAAAAAAATATCTAGGTAAGGAGATTAGCTTTTGTATAAGAAAACAAAATTCTATTTCAGATCACACATATGGTCCAATAGTCTATTTTTAAAGAGTTTTAGAAGAATAGAGTTGACATTTGAGTTGCCATCATCACCTATGAAGGATAAGACTTACACCAAAAGTCTTAGTCACTTTTAATAATCTACATATAAAATCCAGGGAATGCAGGTATTTTATTCCAGTGCCATTTGTCTACAACAATTATTTCTCTCTCTGCTTCCAATTCCAGCCTGGGTCTCATGTATGTCTTAAGTCTTACGGAATTGTGTGCAGCTCAAAATCAGAGGAAATCAACAAGTATTAATTGGATACCTCTGTATAAGGCCAACTATAAGATTCAAAGAAGTCCCTGTTTTGTGTAACCCTGCAATCTAACTTGGTAGACAAATGGACACAACCAGAGATATACAATAGATCAATTAAAAAAACATTAAAAAGCTGTAAGTTTAATCCTTATATTTTAGTCTCAAACAGTTAAGTGTAAATCTTGGCCACCTAACGTCTGTCTCTCTTTAGCAGGCATATTTGTTCCTCTTTTGCGCTATTCCTTTCACTTAGTCACTTCTATATTTCTCAGCCTTTTGGCTAAGATGAAGTGTACTGTCTATTCTTACCAAGTAATAACTTTTACTCCTGTTATAATTTTACTAATAGACGAATAAATGATTAGGAAGAATAAATGCATGTTTAAATGTGCTCTATCTAGGCAAATAGGTCATTTTCCACATATTTCCTTTCCAAGACTGCTGTTTCCATACTATCAAATGCCATCTCTGAAAATATTTATGTAGCATAAAATAATGAACTTTGACAAAGAAATAAATCATAAAATACAATTATTTTGATTCATATTATCCCTCTATTTATACTATTGCATTTATAAAAACTGCCTTCTATTTCTATTTATTGACATCTATTTATAAAGAGCAATTACCTTTACAAATTCCATAGCAAAGAGTTTTTTATATTCCATCTCCATAAAAAAACTGCTGAAGATCAATTCATGAAGGATCTTACGGGCACCTATAGATCATTTTGGGGGCAGGAGGTGGTGGGGAGGGGAAATCACCAAGGTAAAAAAAAAAAAAAACATTCCAGCTGTTAGAAGTTGCAGAATATTATAAAAATATTTCACATGTTAATAGACCTCAAGGACTCAAATATGAAAAGCATTTATTGCATTAATAATAGCTAGAATTTAAAATACATATATATTGCCTTTTCTTTTTCTGTACCCCTACCACCACTTCATTTTATCCTCTCTCAACATGTTCTTTCTTTTTCACTCTATTTCACTCAAAACTACTCTTACTATGTACTCTTCCCTCTCCATACCTTTAGCCTTTCTCTGAACTTTTACTTTTTATTCTTTATTTAGATTTTTAAAATGAAAACTAACATAGCTTTAATAATGGTACTACATGAATATATATACTCTTTTTGACTGGCCTGAATAAATGAAAAGACACTATAATTAAAAAGCAACTGGCCGGGTGCAATGGTTCATGCCTGTAATCCTAGCACTCTGGGAGGCCCAGGTAGGAGGATCACTTGAGGTCAGGAGTTCAAGACCAGCCTAAGCAAGAGCAAGACTCTTCTCTACCAAAAAATAAAAATTTAGCCAAACATGATGGTGTGTGCCTGTAGTCCCAGCTACTCAGGAGGCTGAGGCAGAAGGATCACTTGACCCCAAGAGCTATGATGACGCCACTGAAATCTAGCTGGGGCAACAGAGCAAGACTCTGTCTCAAAAAAAAAAAAGAGCAGCACCCCTGGGTTTTAACACCATATGGATAGGTTAAACTTTACCTTCACATATAATATCTTAACAATCAAGATCATAAATTTAATAACTAATTTAATAAATAACAGAGATTACAGCTCCCCTTTAAGGTCATAACCTTCCTTCACTTCCTGGCAAGCAGCATAAGCAAAGGTCTACTTACCTTTATAAAGCTTTGCATCCCAAAGCATTAACCTACTTATAAGACAGGGATTCTCGGAGCCAGGTTCTTCCCGAAGGCATGCTTGGCAAAAGATCTGCCTAAAGTCACCTACAAACAAAAGCAGTCACATAATTTTTATTCTTATAATATTGCTCCTAAACATACATTACCTATGTGAAAAGACTAACATTAATCCTCCACATTTGATGCCAAGAATAATTATGTCAACATCAAATATTCAAGAGCCAATAAAAGATATTATTTGATATTGTATTTGAAATAATAACCTATGACATTATACACCTGAAATAGTATCCTACATTATGCATTTGAAATGTAATCCTGAAACTTAATCAAAATGTATAAACCAAAAAAGAAAATTTATTTTATACTCAATGACATTTTAAAATTTGTGGCTACAAAGAACGTAGTACTTTATCAGAAATAAAATATAGGCTATTTGCTTACTTGAATAGCTCATAATTTTGTTCATCCAGGAGCCAAGACGCAAAGCAAATTTCTGATGAGCCATAACCTCAGAGTGTAACACTTCTACATGAAGTGGATGTTGAGAGACATTTTCTGAATGACTCTACAAATGAAGGGAACATTTAAAAAACAAAAACTAGTATTTAAATTTTGCTTTTAGCTAAGTGATCTATCCTTCAAAAAAAACAAACAAACAAACAAAAAAATCACATAACCCTGCCAGTTCCAATGTCTGTATCTAAGTGCCCTAATCCTCTCTTTACTTAGAATGTCAAACCACTTCAACAATATGATCTCTCTAATCACTCTACTTGGGCTCTTGTAATGAACATTCCTCTTAAAATTCTCTTTTTGTCCCTACTTCAGAAAGTTACCTTTATATCTTCCTTTGCTTCCTGGCAAGCAGAATAAGCACCTGCTTTAACAGCCCGGCGACCCTAATTACAGACAAAAATGAGAATTAGGTAGGGGAATGATAACCACAATCAATGAGTAATATATAGTCCAAAGTCCTAATGAGTTCTCAATTATTAATGACTTGACTAAAAGTTGTTGGATTCCAGGACAATACCTAGAAGACAGACATAAATGTTTAATACCTTTATGAAGTATCAGGACTTTCAATTATAGAACAGGAAAGAAGTTCTATTATTTAGGATGTTGGGTTTCTTGCCTGGCAAGAATGCCAGCTCTTTACTTATTATAGTGTACTCTCTATTTATATCAGATAATAATGACTCAGGTTTACTAAACTCTTGCTATGTGTTTTAAATACTTTGATGAATGAATTTAGAGCTCCCCTTCAATGTGTGTTACATAACACATTTGTGGTCCCTTAATAGGTTGGAAGTGTAGCCAGACTACTGATTCCTCAAGCCCTGAAGGCAGCCAACCAAAGTCTATATAGGACTTCCTTGTAGCTCATTCTTTTACCCACCTGTAAAAATTTACCATTTTCTATGTGTGCCATGTGAAAAAAGTCAGGAAGTGCTATCTTCCTTATTCAACCTTTACAATAACCCGATAAGGAAGGTATCCTTATTTTATAGATTTAAAAAACAGGCCGAGGGTGGTGGCTCACGCCTGTAATCCTAGCACTCTGGGAGGCCGAGGCGGGTGGATTGCTCAAGGTCAGGAGTTCAAAACCAACCTGAGCAAGAGCGAGACCCCGTCTCTACTAAAAATAGAAATAAATTAATTGGCCAACTAAAAATATATAGAAAAAATTAGCCGGGCATGGTGGTGCATGCCTGTAGCTCCAGGTGCTTGGGAGGCTCAGGCAGGAGGATCGCTTGAACTCAGGAGTTTGAGGTTGTCGTGAACTAGGCTGACGCCACGGCACTCTAACCCCGGCAACAGAAAGAGACTCTGTCTCAAAAACAAAACAAAAAAAAACAAAAAAAGACACAAAGAGATTAAGTAATTTGTCCCTCAGCCAGAAAGTTAGTGAGTGGTGGATTCAGGAATCCATGACAAGTAGTCCATCTCCAGAGCCTGCACTTCTAATCATCCTATAATATTCCCTCTTTAGCTCCTTATTATATAAGAATTACCTGAATATATTTGGATTATTAATTACATCAGTAAGGCTGTGATTACAGAGAAAAAATACACAAAAAAGCCAAGCCATAAGAGATTTTAAAAACAACAGATAAGATAATAGTAACTATATACCCAAAACACAAGGAGCTTATATACACATGAGATTCTGGCAATCAACCAAAAGCAGTGAATTTCAATATAAATGGGGGGAGGGGAATAATATCACACCCATTAAAATGGCTGCTATTAAAAAAAAAACAAAATAACAAGTTCTGACAAGGATGTGGAAAAACTAGAACCCTTGTGCACTGCTAGAGGAAATATAAAATGGTGCAGCTGCTATGGAAAACAGTATGGTGGTTCCTCAAAAAATTTGACATAGAATTCCCATATGATCTAGCAATTCCACTTCTAGGCTATGTGTACAAAAAAACTGAAAGCAAGAACTTGAACAGATATTTGTACACTCATGTTCATAAGGGCATTATTCACAATAGCCAAAAGGTGTAAGCAACCCAAGGGTCTATTAACAAAAGAACAGATAAACAGAATGTGGTATACACAAGGGAATATCATTCAACCTCTAAAAAGAAGAAAATCCTTTCACATGCTACAACATGGATAAACTCTCAGGACATTATGCTAAGTGAAACAAACCAGTCACAAAAAGATAAATACTGCATGATTCCACTTATATAAGATATTTAAAATAGTCAAGCTCTTCAAAAGTAGAGTTGATGGCTGGGAGGGGTTGGAGGGAAGGGGAAAAGGGGAATTGTTCAATGGATATAGAATTTCAGTTTTGCAAGATGGAGAAGTTCTAGAAATCTGTTGCACAACAATGTACCTATTAACACTACTGTACTATATACATAAAAAAGATTAAGATGATAAATTTTATGCTATGTGAATTTTACCACCACTAAAAAATTTTTTAAATGACCAAAAACATGGGGGCATGGGAGTAGATCAACTGGAAGGAGGTAGTTTTTTTTCAAAATACATAAGCACTGATTTCCCCTTTTCTTCCCCATACTCACAATTCTGATTTATTAGGCTTGTGCTCACATATCTACTTTGAAAAAAATTCTTCCCAAGTGATTTCTGGTAGGTTTCCTTTATCCTCACACATTATAGCTAAAAACATAGAACTACAAATATTTATCTTTATGGGATAGAAAAACAGACTAACTGCAATATAATCTTATCTAGCCAAAGAATATGTTTCACCTTAATGTGGTGTACATTATCTCATATCCTATTTTACCTTTCGAATGAGCATCTGATCATTTATTAAAAAGCTTTTCTTGCAATCACTATCACCTATGGAGTCTTGGGACCCCCAAAACAAACCAACCTATCACTAGGTAGGTTAGTTGTAGCCAAGCCATCTCCATTTTGACTATAGAGGACAGCAATGAAGAAGGAAAGTGGGGCCGGGCGCGGTGGCTCATGCCTATAATCCTAGCACTTTGGGAGCTGAGGGGGGGTGGATCGCTCAAGGTCAGGAGTTCGAAACCAGCCTGAGCAAGAGCGAGACCCTGTCTCTACCAAAAATAGAAAAAATTAGCCGGGCATGGTGGCACATGCCTGTAGTCCCAGTTACTCAGGAGACTGAGGCAGAAGGATTGCTTGAACCCAGGAGTTTGAGGTTGTTGTGAGCTAGGCTGACGCCATGGCACAGGCAACAGAGTGAGACTCTGTCTCAAAAGAAAAAAAAAAGGAAAGTGGGAAAGGCATAAAGGATAGGCAGAGATAGAAGAAAGATGTTGGGAGACCTAGATCTTTCCATTCCATATGAAAACCAAAAAAGCCCAGCCCCATGCTTTCCCAAGCCAACTCTTTTCCTGAAGAATTGGTTTACCATACTGTTATGTATTTTCTCAGAGTCCTAGGATCATGGTAGTTCATGGTAATACTATGGGAATAATATATCTTGATATTTATCAAGATTTTCTCTTATAATCTGCAATGTTAACCTTATACATAAGATGGCAAAATGTGGAATTGGAAATAGCACCACTACATCTTCAAAAAAAAATTTTTTTTAATGGTAGCCCTAGCTAACTATTTAAAAATTTCTTGAATGCCTGTTTCTTTCATAAGAATGGCAGAGAATAATCCTTAAAAGGCAGATTCAATCTGATTCATCTTTATTATTTCCTCAAAGTGCTTTTATAAATGTTTAATGAACTGATTTAGAGCATCACATTTTAAGAGGGTCTTTGACAAACTGATATTTATCTGAGGGGAGGAGGTAGAGAGAAAGAAACAGAGCTTGACCAGTATAAGCTTATTAACATAGCACAAACAGTTGAAGAAAATAGAAGAAAACAGACATAAGAAATTATAGATTTCTTAAAAACTATTTGATGGGTTGCCATCTGAAAGCAAAAGATCATCTTTTGGGGGTCGTTCTATAAGAAATTAGTCTGAAAATATATGGAGACACATTTTGGCTGAACATAAGGAAAAAAATTTTCTAAGAATGAGAGTTGTCCAACAAGCAGTCAGAGAACTAAACTCTCTAAGTGCTCAAGCACAAATTAGAGGATCACTGGCCAGGGATATTGTGCTCTCAATAAGAGGATGGCCAATTTCAATGGTTTCTCACTACTTTCTATCTTACATCTTAATACATACTTTATCATCAAACAAAGTTCTACCACAACAGAAACAAAAGGTTCCATTTTTCCCCTAAGAAGGATATTTAAAGTTTATCTGGTAATGCCTTTGTGATTATAGCCACCTAATGTTTTCCTCAATGAGACAGGGTATAAATATACATTTAATAACTGTAATAATTCCAAACCCCGAGTAGACTTTACTCTGTACAACTAGTACAGCAGTTGAAAATCACAAGCCTGACTGACCTTTAAAGTTCCTTCTATAACCACAGTGTAGCAATAGTAACACAGATACTAACATTTGGCCTAACCTGGTATCATTCTAAGGGACTAAAAAATGTTTGCTAAATATCCCATTTCACTTTCTTTTTTTCCTACTCTTTCCTCTGTCTTCTTTTTCTTTCTCTATTTTCCTCTTTTTTCTTATTTTCTTTACCTTCTTTTCTCTTCCCTTTCTTCCTCTAATTGGTTCTCCTTTCTTATTCACTTCCTTTTCTTCTTGCTAGGGTTTCCTGCTAGATCTTCACCTTTCTTGTGTTTTTCAGGAGTACCTTACCTATCTTTCTTTTTCTCGATTTTCTTAAACATAGATAAATATAGCCTTCAATCATTCCTTCTCCAGCTCAGTCATACTGTTATGCTCTCCACTTCCTTACAACAAATCTGATTTCAGGAATCTATCAACCACACAGTAGAAAAAAATTTTTAACACTTTAGAGTTATGTTAAATTATAAGTCATCTGGAAACACAGTCAACCTGAGACCAGTAGCCGTTAACATAGATTACTACCACTACTTAACTATGTCTAACCTACAAGGGCATCTAAAACTTAAGAGGAGAGAACACAGTTCATGTTTATATGCTGATCATATCTGTAAATAACTGATCTCATTAGACTTTGAGCAAAGAGAGAATTTTTCATATAGAAGAGAAGAAATGTTGGCAAAGACACACGCTATTCAATATGTAGCCCTTACATTGGGAGTATCAAAATCACCTGGGAACTTGTTAGAAATAGAAAAACTGCATACCCTACATCAAACCTACTAAGTCAGAATCTACATTTTTAATAAGATCTCCACAGAATTCACATGAAAATTAAAGTTTGAAGAATAACATTCTAACCAGAATTCTCGTGTACTTGGAATAGTGCCAAGATATTGATCCTTACTTCTCCAGGTACTGGACACAGGTTTATGAAATAGAGATAATAATAATATCTATCTCAAGGGGTTGATTTATGGCTATAAAGATTAAATGAGATATTACATGCAAAGTACACCACACCTGACACATGTAATTGCTTGGTAAATGTTGGTTAATATTATTAACTATTCATATACTCTTTTCTTTTTTTCATTTCATTTGCTCTTTCATTAATGATTTGCAATCACACAAGACATACATAAGAAACACAGAGAAAGGAAGTTAACCATCTGTTCTAATTCTATACTAAAAAACTGTTTAACTATGATAAACAACACGAGAAATCTAAGTTCTAATGAATTTACCTAAGATGTAAGAAATAAGAGAGAGAATGATGTGCCTAACACAATACTAAGGCACTTGGCAAGGGCTCAGTCTACACTTGACTGCCAGGAAGCTGATGTGAGACAGCAGCATAATTCAAATGGAGACCACAAACCTCTTTGTCTATGGCAGTAGTATGCAACTGGGCCTCTGCAAGCTCACAGTCTAGAGCTCTTTGTAGGCTGTATATGACATGGTCATATGAATGGTGTTCGTCATTGAAAAGGACACAATAGTATCTTTCATTTTTCTCCCTGTTTAAAAAAAAGATATATATTTAGACACTGTGACCAATAAACAAAGGAAAAAGTAAAAAATAGACAAAAATAATATACAACATCTGAACTGAAGCAACACCATGTAGTTTCCTATTAACATTTAGTTTTTATTGAATTTATTTTTGTTTTTACCTTCTATTTAAGTGATGTTGGTATTATAGTACATTTAAGTTATTTTTTTTAAAAAGGTATACAGTATAGACTTAAGGTGCCAGCACTCCCATTTTGGCAGTAGACCTCAGATAGGTCAGCTAACCTTTTAATCTTACTGAGATGATAGTGTGTCTTCCATCTCTAAGAAGACCATAATATTTACATTCAAGAGTGGCATGAGGATCTCATAAAATAGTAAAAAGGGCTGCCATGGGCTACATACATGTTATCAGTTTTAAACAGTTTATGTTTTTACAATACACTCAATTGACCCTCAGAACTCTAATAGGAGATTTTCCCAGCCTTTTTACAGCTTAGGAAACAGAGGCTCACAGGGTTTTAAAAGACTTATTCATGGTCACAATGCCAATAAGCAGTGAGAGGGCCTAGAACTTAGATCTGTGAATCTGAAGACCAGTGCTACTCACATACACAATTACACTCAAGCAAATCTCCTTTGTTTGGTAAGCAGATAGCTCATGTTATGTTCACCATCATAAAGTTTCCTAAAAGGTTTAACTGACATCATCTTTTTAAAATTAAAATATTTATGGATACAATTTCTCATGACCTTTATTTTCCTAAGCAGTTTATGGCCCAACAGGAGTTAATGATACATTTATTGTCTCTATAAATTAGAATTCTTACTTCTCTGTCCTTCTAAACACAAAACAAAAAATCCAGTAAATTCAAAGAACAATTTTATTTATATTTGTGCTGCAATTTTGTGAAAATCCTAATATTACATAGGCAGAAAAATTCCCACAAGCTCCAACTGTATCTTCATGTCAGCCCAGAATTCCTTTATACATTTGTCAGTTAAGAGCAAATATTACTGTCACCAAAAGACTTATGGCTATCACAAAATCGCTGAGTTTTAGGTAAAAAAAATGTTAAATTCCTAAAATTTCAATAATCCTAGATATCAAAGCATAGGAGAAAGGGCTATTTCCTCATTTCCCATCAAACTTTTCTTGATCATGAAAAGAGCTAAAAATCTGGGATAAAAGGAGATACACCATTCCAAAGTCCCAACCTATGTTCACAAACCTCTTGGGGAAACTGGAGGCTGGTCTAGGCCAGGATCAAACTGAGCAATTTACTTACCTACTGAGATGAGAGGCTGCTAGGTCCTGATAAATCATTTAGAATAAAACTACAAAAATATTGATTTTTCCTAAAAATCCAAAGCTTCTATAGGCTCTTCTTTTTGTATAGTGCCTAGTAAAACATCTCATACGAGGCCTGTATGGAAAGTATCCAGCCATGTAATATGAAAAATATATTAACAATGGCTGGATACTTTTTGGACAGCCCTCATATAAACGGACATTTTGAAAATACTCCCAAGAGATAATTATCTATAAATTTTTCATATAGATAATATTAATAAATCAAGAAGCAAATAACAACAAAAACAGTTATCCCACACTTATTTTGCAATATAAATAACCATCACTAAAACTTATCCCTTTTGACAATTTATCCCACCTTATCTGGAGTTCAGGAGGCAGTTCTTTTTCCTCTTCCCATATAGTCATTTCTACAATGTATTTTATCACCGAAGGGAATATTTTTCTAGCTTGGGCAATTACCTCTTCATTCAGTGGACAACGTGAATTCTATTAAAAAGCAGAGAAAAACATACTAACCAAGATTGTACACAAATAAATGGATAAGGAAGGTAATGGTATTAATTTAAAATAATCACTGTAATGAGTTCATTATAAAATCCTCCAGGAATGAATTCAAGTTGAGCTCAAGAGGGTTGGTATTCACATCAGTTTAGCTTAATACCTTGTGGCCAAGTTGGTGTTACAGATGATAGAAAGGAAAGGAGGCAGATCATGGAGCCCTCCTATTAGTGAAACTCTCCCTTATGAATCTTCTTCTCTTTCTGATAATTATGATAATATCATATAACAATTAGTTATCCCTTATAGCTTACAAAAGCTGTTCTCATAATTTGTCTCAACAGATCCTCATGACTGCTCCTCTATAAAAAGGCAGAACAGGTATTAATGACATTTAAAAGATAAGGAACTCAGCAGTCACAAAAGGACAAATACTGTATGATTCTGCTACCATATGTAGCATCTAAAGTAGTCACAATCATAAACAGAAGCTTAAAAGGTGGTTGCCAAAGGCTGGGGACAGGTGGGAATCAGTCAGTGTATGGTAGGTATAGAATTTCAGTGTTAGGAGACAAAAAAGTTCTTAAGATCCATTACATAACAATGTGAATATACTTAGCACTATTGAACTGTATTCTTTTTTTTTTTTTTTTTTTAGAGACAGCGTCTTGCTCTGTCACTCAGGCTGGAGTGCAGTGGCATAATCATAGCTCACTGCAGCTTTGAACTCTTGGGCTCAAGCAATCCTCCTGCCTCAGCCTCCCTAGTAGCTAGGACAACAGGTGCACACCACCTGTTCCTGACCATAGTGGGAAAGCATCCAGTGTTTCAAAACTAAGGATATTAGCTGTGAGTTTTTCAGATGCCCTTTATCAGGATGAAGAAGTTCCCTTCCATTCTTAGTTTGCTGAATATTTTTATCATGAAAGAGTGTTGGATTCAACCAAATGCTTTTGCTGCATCCACTGAGATGATCATGTGGTTTTGTTTTTTATTCTATTTAAATACAATGCAATATACAATTGTGTATTACGCTGATTCCCTTTCAGATGTTAAAACTATGTAGTTCATTTTATATAATATGAAGAGTCTTTTTTTTTTTTTGGAGACAGAGTCTCACTCTGTTGACTTGAGTAGAGTACTGTGGCATCAGTCTAGCTCACAGCAAACTCAAACTCCTGAGCTCAAGCAATCCTCCTGCCTTAGCCTCCTCAGTACCTGGGACTACAGGCACATGCCATGATGCCCAGCTAATTTTTCTATTTTTAGTAGAGATGGGGTCTCGCTCTTGCTCAGGCTGGTCTCAAACTCCTGAGCTCAAGCGATCCTCTCACCTCGGCCTCCCAGAGTGCTAGAATTACATGCATGCACCATGGCACCCAGCCTGAAGAGGCTTATTATGCCATATCATTCCACTATTAGTGATGATGTTAACATTAATGACTAGTTTCAGTTGACGGCAGTAGGACACCTCCATTGTAAAGTTTCATTTTTTCCCCTATGACTAGCAAGTAATGTATTACTGGTGAATAGTTTAGAAGCATGTGAATATTATTTCTCATCAGCCTAAGTCTTAATGGTTTTAGCATCTATTAATGATTCTTGTCTGAATCAAATATTTCCTTAGAGTTTACAAAATACTGACTTTACTAAGTCTATCACACCTTCTCTATTAGCTAGCATTCCTCTAGCAAGAAGAGCTTTTCCTGAAGAACTAGAGATACTTGGTTACCATGAAATACAATTCTTACTGAAAAGGCAGAATAAATGTTTATTTCATTCCCTTTAATTACCAATTTTTAGAGCAGGGGTCCTCAAATTTTTTAAACAGGGGGCCAGTTCACTGTCCCTCA
>VBSM01001044.1:10452897-10482574 GCA_008086735.1 Cheirogaleus medius | reverse complement strand
GCCTCCCAGAGTGCTAGGATTACAGGCGTGAGCCACCGCGCCCGGCCTAGGACCCCTGTTTTAGAGTAATGAATTAATATAATAGTTACTGTCATAAACTGTAACAAACAAGTTTTATTTAGCTCCCATTTAAGTTTCATTAGGAACTCATGGATTTTTATATAGTCAGTGTGATTCAATTACAGTGGTTATTTGTTATTTCTTCGATCTTTTAATTATCCAACTTAGGTCAATGGGAGCCTTTTCAAGCTGAGTCCTAAGTTCTTTTGACACAAACCCATCTACACAAGCAGACCTTATCAATTCCCTGACCCAGACCTGGAATCAGGTATTTTAACAACAAGCCTGGTTTCTTTTAGTGAGCAATGATACTTAAGACATCAACATCTGGGCCCTAGAGGTTGGGGTATACCCCACTGCTATAGGAGTATTTGCAACAGTTTAAAGAGCACAAAAACTATTTATTCCTTGAAGTTTTGGAAGGATTCATCTGTGAAACTATTTAAGCATGGCATTTTTAGGGAAGTACTTTCTTGTGACAATTTTCTGAATTTTTTCAATGTTACTTACCAAGTTTTCTCTCTGCTTTTGAATAAATTATAGCACTTTGTCCTATCTGATAAAACAATCCATTTTCAAAGGTATTTGTACAAAGTCATAAAGTATTTTATAATCCTTTTAATTCCTTCTGTATCTGTGGTTCTATGGTTATTTCCACATTCTCATTTCTAATTGTATATACTTTATCTAGGCTTGCTCATTTTTTTTTGATTAGAATATATCTATTTAATCTGACTTTTTTTCTTTAAGAAAAGCAGTTACTGAATTTGTGTCAAATTTTACCGTTTTCTAATTCATTATATTCTGCTCTCTTTTTTTTACAAAGACAACTACAGAAAGCTCTTATCTATTAATAATTACTTCATTTTGTTCTTTTAGGCTTATATATTGTTTATTCTTACTTATCAAGTTGATTGCTTAACAAAAAGCAATCTGAATTCATCTTTTCATTGTGAATTCATTCTCTCTAAATTACCAAATCCTTAACGTCTCTGGAATGGGAAAAACCTCCTTACATTTAAATATGAGAACAAAAATTGATGGGTTCTAAACGGAATTTTGTTTAATCCATATATACAATGTTTATTATCTAACTTCAGCAAACCTAAAATAGTTAGCAACTTTTAAAAAATAATATTCTTACCTCTTTTATAGCACCTGCTCTTCCAGGTTCATGATTCACACAAAAAGGGCCAGTTTTCCATGCCTCTGTGTCTCCACAGTCACAAAACCCTCCTCCAGTAGAAGTATGCATCTGATAAATGAAAAATGAGTTTGTCTTGATTTCAAAATATATTACAAAGCAAGGAAGAATGATAAAGATGACTAAAATAATAAGTGCTCACCAATATTTCAACCTTAATTAAGTTTAATGTTATAGAAACTGGATATAACAAAAACTATTTTGATTATTTACCTAAAAAACGAATCAACAAACCAGCAAACCAAAAGTCCCAAATCCTGACTATTTCATCAAACAAAAATGAACCTTCAACACTGATAAGTTTTTGAAGCATGACTCTAATTTTAAAATAGTTGTTTAAATTTGAACTAGTGAAGAACAGATAACAAAGTGTGCAAAATAATCTATATAACACCTAGAATGCTTGAGTAACAAGATTTTTTGATTAAACAAATTTTAAAAAATTATAATTATACTTATATAGTACTTAAAAATGTATATTTTCACTTACGCTGATGTCCCACAGCAATTAAAACTTAAATTTTTTTCTTTTACTGTTCTTGAAACAAAATTATCTAAAACATACTAACTCAGGTAGAGGATGGTGGCAACAACCTGATTTTGAAGCTTTCTCAGAACTGTAACACAACGCTACAAACTGAATTAATTACATAGACTTAAACAAGCATTTGGACAGATGAAAACCTTTAATCAGACTAAATATCTTTAATCAGAAATATAATGAATAATAACAGAAATGGACAAGAAAATAGGAATAAATAAAATGAGACTTGGTTGAACTCAGGAAAAAAAATATGAAAAAAAGGGAAAATCATACCAGAGATGCATTCTAAATTACAAGGTGTCCAAGATATAGACTTAAATGAAAAGTTAATAAACAACACTGAAACAAAGTGAGAAAACAAGAGAATGAAAATGAGATGAAGTAAAGAAATAGGATCAGAGAAAAAGTGGTTGAAATGGAAGACAGGCATAAGAGTGTATACAACTGGAGTCACTGAAGAAGAAAATCAAAACAATGGAACATAGCTAATACTTAAAACTGTAAACTAAGAAAACTTCCTGAAAATAAAAGACGACCTAAATCTACACACTGAAAGGGCCCATAAGTCCACGAGCGACTGACAAAAAAATTCACCCAGTGTGATCAATTCCAAAACATATCCTACTACAACTATTAGACATTAAAGATAAAAGTCCTGAGGGCCTTCAGGCAAAAGATGAGATTTCCTAATAGCAAGAAAGTTAGACTGGCATTAGACTTCTCAATAACAACATAAATTTAAGACAACAGCAGAGCAGCATTTTTAAGATAAGAAAATATAAACTAAGAATATTATTTCCAGCCAAGCTATAAAGATACAATTTTGAACATCTCATAACTTAGGGAACACTGTGCACATGTTCCCTTCCTGAGGTGTCTATCTGAGCAGCCTTCAGCAAACTTTCTGTATAAAGGACCAGACAATAAATATTTTAGGTTTTGTAGGCCACATAGCCTCAGTCAAACTACTCAATTCTACTGTTGTAATGCAGAAGTAGCCACAGACAATACATAAACAAATGAGTGGCTATGTTGCAATAAAACTTTATTTATGGGTGCTGAAATTTTAATTTCATATAATTTTCATGTATCATGACATATTCTTCTTATTTTTTTTACTATCTGAAAATATAAAAACTATTCTCAGCTTTCAAGCTATACAAAATACTGAGCCAGATTTGATCCACAAGCTGTAGTCTGCTAACCCTTGTATTACCAAGAGACGACTGGGGAAACCTTGGAAAAAGAACAGATGGTGAACATTTAATATATTTAATTACAGAGCTAACAACAAATCAAGGGTGGGGACATGGATAGAAGAATGTAAACATTATATGACCTGACGATCAGAAAGTTTACAACTAAAAAACTAAAGAGGAATAGTGAAAGTAACATAAGATCATCAACTATTATATAGGTAATAAAAAGGAATCAAATATACTATTAAAATTAATAGACTAGATGATAAGAGGTTAAGGAGAAAAAAGGGATTAGGACACTATAAAATTATTAATACTGAAGTAATCAACAGAACAAAAGTAACAAAAGAAATTAAAATACACAAATCAACTTTTCTCCTTTCATATACAATATACTGAAGAATGCCAGACTTGTCCATAATTACTAAAAATGTAGCTGTATCAAAAGAAAGTATAAACATAATATTGGAATAGGGAATGCCATAGAAGCAAGGTATAAAAATCTAGAAGCATAAAAAAATTGGCAAATTTAACATACAAATTTAAAATGTCAATAAGAAAAATGATAGCATAAGCCAGTTAGAAAGACAGAAAATAGATCTTATAAAGTCAAATCTACTTAATTTGTGATCCAGCAATACCACTCCTAAATTACCCAAGAGAAATGAAAATATATGCTCACATAAGCTTGTACTTAAATGTTTATAGAAGCTTTATTTAAAAGCTAGAAACAACTCAGATGTTCATCAACTGGTGAATGAATAAACAAATTGTGGGATATCCATACAATGGCATACCCCTCAGCAATAAAAAGGAACAGACTGCTGATACATTAATGGATCTCTGAATCATTATGCTAATGTCAAAGTAGCCAGACAGGAAGACTACATACTTCAATATGATTTCATTTATATGACATTCTGAAATGGCAAAACTACAGAAAACAGATCAGTGGTTCCCAAAGCTTGGGGATTGGGGAAGACTGACTGCAAAGGGGCACCAGAGAACTTTTTGGGATGATATAAATATTTTATTGCTTGATTGTGCTGGTGGTTACACAATTGCATATGTTTATCAAAACTCATGAAACTGTACATTTAAAAGAGTGGATTTTATTGTAATTTATAGCTCAATAAGTCTGATTTTAAAAATAAAAAAATTTAAAAAGACAAGCAGATTTGTAGCACTCACTGATTTCCATGGCGTAAATATACCCACCATGGCTGATTTTAGCTACCAATCTGAAGTCACTGAAAGTGGAGTTGGAAAGAGGTGCTACTCTTGTGAGCCAATACAAGCCAGCTTCAGCACACCACTGCTTTAAAAAATAAAATTAAATAAATATTTAAAAAGACAAGTATACTAGGAGAAAATGTTTATAACACATATAAGAGACACAAGTAAGAGAAAGGCAATAGAAAAATGAGTAGAAGATAGAAATAGGCAATACATAGAAGAAATTAACATACAATTAAACTATGAAAAGATGTTATAATACTATTAATAATAGAAATGTAAATTAGAATAATGAGATTGGCAAAAGTTAAAAAGACTGATTAAATAAAATTAGGGGACAGGTGTGGAGGAGCAACATTCTCATATCCTTTTAATAGGAATGTAAGTCAGCCTAGCAATTCAAGAAAAACATTTCGCAAAAATCTACCAAAATTTTGTGGAAGCAACCTAAATGTCCATGAACAAAGGCATGGATAAGCAAAATGTGGTATATACCTATAATGGAATATTGTTCAGCCTTAAAAAGGAAGGAAATTCTGATATATGCTACAACATGGATAAACCTTGAGGACGTTATGCTAAGTGAAGTCAGTCAGTCACAAAAAGACAAATACTGTATGATTCCACTTTGATGAGGAACTTAATAGTGAAACTCATAGAGACAGAAAGCAAATGGTGGTTGCCAGGGGCTTGGGGAGCTATTGTTTTAATGGTTATAGAGTTTCAGTTTTACAAGATAAAAAGATTTACGGAGGTGGATACTGGCAATACTTGCATAATATTGTGAATGTATTTAATACCACTGAACTGTACACTTTAAAATGGTTAAAAGGGTAAATTTTGTTATGTGTATCTTACCATAATAAAAAAAATTAGAAAAAATTTAGCAAAATTTTAAATGCAAATGCCCTTCAATGTGGAAAATTGAGATCTAATAATCTAGCTACCTCAACATTGTAGATGTCCTATCACATTTATGTTTAACTAGAAGCTAAAGGTCCACATTATCAGAGTTGTTACAGCAGGAAGTCAAGTACTGGTCAAGAATTTGGACTAGATGGCCAACAGATTCCATGGATCTATTTTCATACCTTGTAACGATGATTTTTATGAACACTATTCTGGAAGCAGTCCATACAGAGTACACACGTTGGATCAATTGCACAGTCCCTGAAAAAGATCAAAAATTAGATTTAAAAATATAGATGGTTCCCACTGATGTTTAACATATGATTATAATAAAATGTGAATGAGTTTCCTGTATGGTATACAAACTGAATATGAAAATGCCTCAAGAATTGAATTCCAAAAATGTTTTGAACAAAGTTAATATAGTCAGCATAATTTTAGCCTCATTTTAGCTACATCTGAATGTGTAACTTGGATGTTTGGTTTTAAAGCAACTGCTCTCATAAGAACAAAAAGCTAAAGCTTTTTGTCCAGTTTCCCTACCACTGGCCTCTTCTAAAAATTTCAACTGTTCCTATAGGTCCACAATCTCTTATCCACAATTCTAAGTCCAAAAAGCCTTGAAACTGAAAGGTTTTGGGGTTTTTTGGCACCAAATCTCACTTGGTGGCAAAAAATGACCTGACGTGACATAAAACTATAGACTTTATATCACTTGCTGTGAATATTCATAGATGTCTTACAGAAATGCTGTGTTTGATTCAGGGTCCTGCCCTAACTCTTCTGGGGAAGTATTCAGACTTCTGAAATACATCTGGCCCCAAGAGTTTCAGGTAAGAGTATGTAGACTACATTACAAACAAGGCAAAAATCTATCATTTATACACTTTTGGAGAACAGGAAAAAAAAGTGACAGAACTGTTTAACTATAAGTCATATATTCAAAAACAAGCTGTATTAGCAAAAACAGACTTATAAGTGTATAATAAAACGGAGTTAATTAAGTAGGATTAAATGTATCATATATAGTAATAAACCAAGAAAAGTACAACATGAAATAGGTACAAAATACCAAGATTATAACTATAACCAATCTTGTAAATTTCTAACTCTTACCTACAAGAATATGTTGTCTCTCCACTTTTGAAAACCTTCCCACAAAGCTGAAATGCTCCACTGTGCTTCAATTTCTCTAAGCAAATATCTGGATCTTCCCCAAATAAGTACCATTCCAATGGAGTGAATATTGACATTAGCACACTCTCCTCCTGCTTTTCCAAGTCTGGGTCCATTTCAGCAAAATAAATTTCTGGTACCAACTGGGCCAAATGATGCAAGAAAGCAGTATAAAAATCAACTTGCTGATCCCACCACTGAAAGAAAAGATGATGAAAATTAGACTTCCTCACAAGTTCCTTCTTAACAATCTAGGGGCATAAGTAATGGCATAATTCTATAATTTCAAAGTGATTAACAGTGTATTTTATCCAACTTGGAAATAAGCAGTTGGCTACATACCACAGATATATGCATAAAAAGAAGAGTAGCTGTAGTGGATGAGAATTACCCTTCACTTCTGGAATGGCCACGTCCTGCTGTGTGAAGGTGATTCTATCATCAGTCACAGGCTGTACAAGCCATTCTCCATATTCTCAGTTTGTTTTAGGGAACCATTGTGTTTAACAAGAGATCAAAATAAACATAAGCCAGAGTTCTGCAAATACAAAAAGCACTAACCATAAAAGAAAAAAATGGATAAATTGGACCTCATCAAAAGTAAAAAAAACCCTTTGCTCTTCAAAAGAAACTATTAGAGATAGCTTATTTGCACATGAAAACATGCTCAAGATTGTTAGTCATTAGGGAAACACAAATTTAAATGACAATGAGATATCCCCACATAACCTATTACAGTGGCTAAAATTTAAAAAACTGGCATTATTAAATGCTAACAAAGCCAGGCAGGGTGCCCCCACCTACAGTCACAGCTTCTCCAGAGGGAGGCAGGAAGATCGCTTGAGGCCAGGGAACAGCCACTGCACTCCAGCCTAGGCAACATGGGGAGCCCTGTCTCTAAAAACAAAACAAAACAAAACAAAACAAATGAAAAAACTTATCTAAGGAGTCTTATAAGCTGACAATATTAGAATTAAGATTTTGGCCGAGCACGGTGGCTCACGCTTATAATCCTAGCACTCTGGGAGGCCGAGGTGGGCAGATCATTTGAGCTCAGGAGCTGGAGACCAGCCTGAGCAAGAGCCAGATCTCATCTCTACCAAAAATAGAAAAAATTAGCTGGGCATGGTGGCGCATGCCTGTAGTCCCAGTTACTCGGGAGGCTGAGGCAGAAGGATCTCTTGAGCCCAGGAGTTTGAGGTTGCTGTGAGCTAGGCTGACACCATGGCACTCTAGCCGGGGGAACAGAGTGAGACTGTCTCAAAAAAAAAAATAGAATTAAGATTTTACACAAGGTTCCAAAATAGGTCGTTAAGGAAAGTTACAGATATTTGATTATATATATATATATGGCTGAGTTTATTCTCATTAACTTCAATGAGTTTCCTGTATGGTACACAAACTGAATGGAAATTTGTGAATGGAAATTCACAAATAAATTCAACTCAATAAAACTTTATGGAAAAAATATGTTAAAGTTAGGTACTATTGTGGGAATTAAATTAGCCCATTCTCTTTGAAGGGTAATTTGCAGATAGCTATTAAAATTTTAAATTTATTACCCAATAATTACTCTGGCTGAAAAAAAATTTTTTTAATTTATGTATCATTGACCCACTGTATCATTCCCACTTCTAGGAATTTATTCCTCAGATAAACTCAAACATGTATAAAGAAAGTATTTTATTTGCAGCATTATTTATAATAGTGAAAGGCTGGAAACAACCTAAATGTCCCAAAACAAGAGTTGAATAAATCATAGAACATAAATTCAATGCAGCCATTATAGCATTTTCCCTCATTTGCAACAGGAATCAAATTAAGAATTTTAAACTTCAATGTCCTGAAAAAACGCTCCCCCCCGCCCACCATTTGGAATTAAAGGAAGGCTTTCCTAAATGACTGTTCTGTAAAAGAAAGTTCTCACAACATTTAAATTCCCACACATTCCAAACATTTCCCTCATCCCATGGAGAACAGAAGACACGTTCTCAACTCTGACCCAGGGGCTTGGATGTCTGTCTGGGAACATCATTCTGAAAAAGGAACTTATTTAAGTAGACTCCTTCTGTTCAAACCACAACTTGACCTTCCTTAGACAACTGCTGGACATCTACAGAGCTTTGAGCCCTGTAATTCTCTAATTTTTCTTTTTAAAGTGGCAACAAAATCTGGAGGCTCTAAATTTTTCATAGCCAGTACTGGATTAGTAATTAGAACATCTCTAGGCACAAAGAAATCTTTGGTTATACAAAGTTTTCTTGTAACACTATTTGACATATTCATAAAGTTTAAAAACAAACAAAAAGAAACTCTAATTCAACTGTTTAGCCCATAGGAAACTCCATTTATAGCATATCTGATAGTTAGCTACCTAAGTCTATCTGAAGACTTCTCAACCAATTTCCATTCTTAGAGCTCATAACTAAGCCCAAATCTACCTTCCTGTAACTTTTATCCTATGCTACCTGAAATAATCCAGTATAATTCATTCTGCTCTTGCATCAAACAGCCTTTTAAATAAATGAAGATAACTATCATATCTCTCATTAGTCTCTTCATTCCAGGGCTAAAGTGAAATGAAGAGATCAAAGAAATTTGTCCATTCCTACAAATGAAATTTGGCCATTCCTAATGACTTGGTATCCAGACCACTTTGCATATTGATTATTCTTTTATGAACATGCACAACAAGCTTCTGCACAGAAGAATGGGACTATTTTATTACCTTACTTATCCTGCGCACTAAACTGCTTTAAAAGATTACATTCTTTTTTTTTGGCAGCCACATCACACTTATGACTTGGTGAACAGGCAAACAACTAAAACCTTTAGATCAGTCACATAGAAGAGACCTAGTCCTATATACAAATGAACCTAGGTATAAGGCTTTACTTGCATCACAATTAAGTTTCACCTTGTTAGTTTTGACACAACATTCAGCCTAAGGAGGTTGTTTTTTTTTTTTTCATCTTATATTTGTTATCCCTGTAGGCCTTGTGCTGTCTGTAAATATGATAAGTCTTCTATGAGTTTATGACATTGATAAAATAAGGCAGGGTCAAATACAAAGCCATGTGACAAACAAGGCCCCTCTCCTTTCTTTCCTGTTGAGATCATGTATAAGCATGCTGTCAGAATTTGGTTTTTGAAAGCATCCTGTCCCTCCTAAGCTATTCTCCACCTTTTTCATTTCTGACCACAGGTCATGCCCCAATTTTCTTGGCTCTCCTTGAAGTCTCTGAATGAATGAAATCTGCTTTTCTAAACTCTAGGGTACATATCTCATATTCCCTTTCTGTTGTATGGAATAAAGATTTGCAAACCAACTAAAATGTTCTCTTAGATTATAAGGCAGAATATGTGTGTATAAAAAAATGGATAAATTAATAGACTTTCCTCCCTTTTGTGGCTAAAGTCATTTCTAGTTTACTCATAAATACCTGAAGTTCAAAGGCATTTAAAAAGATAATCCATAAAGACATTAAGTGGTATTAATGTGGCTCCACTCCTCCAAACAAGTCAAATAGACTTGGTTCTGAAGAGTAGCATTAAGTAAACAATTAGAAGGAAAATTATACTCAATTGAATGACAACAGACTCTATTCTTTCTGTGTCATTCACAGGTAGCAAGTGGGCACTTAGGCAAGTACAATAACTCTTCTGAAGTCCTTCAGTAATGTTTATTTAGTACAGCACATTTCCATGAGCACTCAGCTTACTACAGGGATGTGACAACATTTAAAAAAAAAAAAAAATGGCCGTACCAAATGCTTTAAGAAACCAAGCTCATGGTCAAGTGTGGTGGCTCCTAGCACTCTGGGAGGCCGAGGCAGGAGGATTGCCTGAGCTCAGGAGTTGGAGACTAGCCTGAGTGAAAGTGAGACCCAGTCTCTACTAAAAATAGAAAAATTAGCCAGACTTCAGGAGCCTGAGGCAGGAGGATGGCTTAAGCCCAGGAGTTTGAGGTTGCTGTGAGCTAGGCTGATGCCCTGGCACTCTAGCCCAGGCAACAGAGCAAGACTTTGTCTCAAAAGAAAAAAAAAAAGAAACAGATAAAGTGATGGCAAGGGAATTTTGAGGTAACCTTCAAAGCCAGCACACAAAGAAAGGACAGGCACGATACCAGCATACCTTGGAAACATTGCAGGTTCAGTCCCAGACTACCAAAATAAAGCAAACATTGTAATAAAGTGAGTCACACAAATTTTGTTTCCCAATGCATATAAAAGTTATGTTTATACTATATAATCTATTAAGTGCACAATAGCATTATATATAAAAAGAATGAACATACTTTAATTAAAAAATACTTTACGACTAAAAAATGCTAATGACCATCTGAGCCTTCAGCAAACTGTAATACTTTTGCTGGTATAGGGTCTTGCCTTGATGTTTATGGCTGCTGATTGATCAGGGTAGTGGTTACTGAAGGATGACGTGGCTGTGGCAATTTCCTAAAATAATAATGAAGTTTGCTGCATTAACTCTTCCTTTCATGAAAGGCTTCCCTGTAGCATGCAATGTTATTTGATAGCATTTTACCCACAGAACTTCCTTCAAAATTGGAGTCAGTTCTCTCCAACCTTGTCACTCCTTTATCACCTAAGTTTATGTAATATTATAAATCCTTTGCTGTCCTTGCAATAAGGTTCACAGCATCTTCACCAAGAGTAGATTCTATCTCAAGAACCCACCTCTTGGCTCATCAGCAAAAAGCAACTCCTCATCCATTCAAGTTTTATCATGAGATTGCAGCAATTCAGGCACATCTTCAGGCTCCACTTCTAATTCCACTTCTCTTGCTATTTCCACCACATCTACAGTTCTTCCTCCACTGAAGTCTTAAACCCCTCAAAGTCATCCATGAAGGTTGGAAATCAACTTCTTCCAAATGCCTATTCATGTGGATATTTTGACCTCCTCCCATCAATCACAAATGTTCTTAACTGATCTAGAATGGTGAATCCTTTCCAGAGGTTTCCAATTGACATTGCCCATATCCATCAGAGGAATCACTATCTATGGCAGCTACAGCCTTATAAAATGAATTTCTCAAATAATGAGTTGAAAGTCAAAATTACTCTTGATCCACCAGATAAAGAATGGATTTAGTGTTGGCAGGCATGAAAACATTAATTTCTTTGTATATCTCCAGAAGAGCTCTTGGGTGACCAGGTGCATTGTCAATAAGCAGTAATATTTTTAAAGCAATCTTTCTTTCTGAGGTCTCAAAAGTGAACTTAATATTAATATATTCAGTAAACCATGTTGTAAACAGGTGTGCTGTCATCCAGGACTTGTTCCATTTATAGAGCATAGGCAAAGTAGATTTAGCATAATTCTTAAGGGCCCTAGGATTTGGGGGATGGTAAATGAGCATTGGCTTCAACTTAAAGCCACCAGATGCATTAGCCCCTAACAAGAGAGTCAGCTTGTCCTTTGAAGCCAGGCATTGACTTTTCCCCTCTAGTTATGAAAGTCCTAGATGTCATCTTCCAATAGAAGGTAATTTCATCCATACTGAAAATGGGTTGTTGTGTATAACCATCTTTATCAATCTTAGCAGGTATCTGCTGGATAACCTGGTACAGCTTCTCCATCAATCAGTACTTGCTGCTTCACTTTGTACTTTTATGTTATAGAAAAGGCCTCTTTCCTTAAACCTCATGAACCAACCTCTGCTAGCTTCCAGCTTGTCTTCTGCAGCTTCCTCACCTCTCTCAGCCTTCATGGAATTGAATAGAGTTAGGGCCTTGCTCTGGATTAGACTTTGGCTTAAAGGAATGTTATAGCTGGTTTGAGCTTCTATCCAGACCACTAAACTTTCCTCTTTATCATTAAGAAGGCTGATTTGCTTTATCATTCATGTTCACGAGAGTAGCACTTTTCATTTCCTTCAAGAATGTTTCCTTTGCATTCACAGCTTAGCTAACTGCTTGGTGCAAGTCAGCCTATCTCAGATTTCAATATGCCTTCCTCACTAAGCTTCATCATTTCTAGTTTTTGATTTAAAGTGAGAGATGTTCGACTCTTCCACTTGACGCTTAGAGGCCATTACAGGGCTATTAATTGACCTAATTTCAATATTGTCATGTCTCTGAGAATAGGAAGGCCCAAGGAGAGGGCTAGAGATAGGGGAATAGGTGGAGCAGTCAGAACACACACACCATTTAAGTTGCCATCTTATATGGGCACATTTTGTGGTGTCCCAAAATAACTGTAATAGTCTCATTAAAAATCACAGATCGCAGATCACCAAAACAGATATAATAATGAAAAAAGTTTGAAATATTGCCGGAATTACCAAAACGTGACAAAGAGATACAAAGTGAGCACATGCTATTGGAAAAATGGTGATAATGTTTTCTAGATGCAGGGTTGTCACAAACCTTCAATTTGCAAAAAAATGCAGAATCTGCAAAGCACAATAAAGTGAAGCACAATAAAACAAGATATGTCTGCATTTTGTTGGTTCATCTGTATCACTGATTTATATACATATCTATCCTGACAGACTCTCTATGCAATATTGAGGACAAAAACCTTTTTATTTGCAAGATAATGCCTGCTATTAAACATGAGAAGTCAGTTTCCAGCACCAGTTCATTGACACAAAGTTACTATTCCTTTCCTAGCCTTTTACACCTGTAGTGGGACTGCATTAGTCACTTTAACCTAGGGTGTTAGAACTTAACTTCATATCTAACTCTATAAAATTTGGTACTGAAAATCAGAATTTCCTAGCTGCCCACAATAGAAATTGAGATGATGAAAAAGCAACAGACATTAGGCTTTGCTACGATCTGGTGGCAAGGCATTTCAAGGACTCAAGAGGCCTAGGTTTTCATCATAATTTTCCCACTCAAAATGTGTCCTTACTACAGAAAGCTGTGCTCTAGTCTAAAACAATATAGACCCAAATTTCTAAGGAAAATCATCTCCAATAGAAATCACATATAACTTCTCACTTCTATTTTAAAGTCAACCATCAAAAAATTATGTTATCTTCTAAAGATCCCCTACACATATAAGAGGTGGATAAATTTTTTCTTGATTTCCATAATTATTATTGCATAAGCATAACAATATTAAACTTAAAAAAAAGTGTAGATACAAGACAACTTTGGAGAATGGAAATGTCCTATATCCTGATTTGGTGGTAGTCACATAAGTATATGTTTTTAAAAATTTTCCAGCAAATGCTTAAATGGATGTATATTTTTTTTTTTTTAAGACAGGGTCTGGCTCTATTGCTCAGGCTAGAGTGCCCTGGCATTATCATAGCTCATTGCAACCTCAAACTCCCGGTCTCAAGGGATCCTCCAGTCTCAGCCTCCTGAGTAGTTGGGACTACAGGCAAGCACCACCATGCTTGGCTAATTTTTTAATATTTTTTTGTAGAGACCTGGTCTCGCTAAGTTGCTCAGGCTAGTCTTGAACTCCTGGGCTCAAGCAATCCTCCCACCTTCGCCTCCCAAAGTGCTAGGTGCCTGGCCAGATGCATTTTATTGTACGTAAATTATGTCTCAATGTTAATATCTCTTAACCCCCTCAACTCCTATTACCATCACCTCTACTCCACTTCGGATAGTGTCTCTTCATTCACTCAATAAAAATTTTGAAGCAATGTGGTAGGTACTGGAGTTACAGCTGTGAACAAGAAACAGTTCATGGTCTCAAGGAGTTTACTGCCTAGAAGGAAAGACAGGCAGTAAACAGACAATGTAGAGTATAGCTGGAGTATGGAAAGGATGCTATAGGAATACATAGGAGGTGCATTTTAACCTGGTTCTACCATCATGAAAACCTGATGTGCCCCCATGTACTCAAACTAAAAATCCCCTTTCTGACCATAACATTCACTCCTTCCACTTAAATCAACCTCATGACTTTTAATACCTAAAATCCCACCAATTCTCCCCCAGAATTCATGTTTTGGCTTTTCTAACCTCCCTATTCAGGCTGGACTCCAAGGTTAACCATTGCCCTAACATGCCCCTTCAATCTCTCCTTCCTTCCTCCATTCACAACCTTCATCCCCCAATCATTACCAACCTTGCTGAAATAAATTATTGATGTTGATCCTCAGTTATTCATTTGTTTAAGAATATGTGTCTTCTGTATCAAGCACATACCAAGATACATCAATGAACAAGTCAAGTCACACATGACCCTTGCCTTCATGGAACTTACATTTTGGAGGGAAAGACAGACATGTCAGTAAGTATATAAAGATAATACAGTAATTACAGATCGTAATAAGTATGGTAGAAGAAATAAACAGGGTGCTTTGACAGAGTATAAGAGGAACCCATTCAGACAGGGTATGTTTCAAGAAAAAGCAAAGAAATAACACTATAGGAAAAGGGAACAGCAAGCAAAAGTACAGACCCTGAAGCAAGATACAGCCTGAGCTTCCTTCTTAAATTTTTATTTATTTATTTATTTGCTTATTTTTTGAGACAGGGTCTTGCTCTATCACCTAGGGCTAGCGTGTAGTGGTGTAATCATTATCTCATTGCAACCTCAAACTCAAACTGGGCTCAAGCGATCCTCCTGCCTCAGCCTCCTACTTGAGCAGCTGAGACTAAAGTATGCCACCATGCCCAGCTAATTGTTCTACTTTTTTGTAGAGATGGGGTCTCACTCATGTGCAGGCTCCTGGGCTTGTTTTAGAAACTAACAGGCTAGGGTGGCTCAAAGTGAGTGAGGAGAAAATAACAGGAAATGTGGTAGAGATATAGGGGATGGACTTCACCTAGTCTTGAAGGGCTTGTAATGAGTTTAGACTTTATTCCAAGTACAATGGGAAGCTACTGAAGTATTTAGGCAGGAGACTGACATGATTGGATTTAAAAAGAGTACTGTGGTTGCTCCGTGAAGAATGGACTGGAAAAGGGCAAAAGTGGAAGCAAAGAGACCAATTAAGAGGTCACTGCAGTTGCCTAGGCAACAGATAGAGAGGCCTGGACTACAGAGGTGAAGTGAAGACAAAGAGTTATTTGTGTCCAAGAGTTATTACAGAGGTGTCATCTACTGACACAGGGATAACAAAACTCTTGATCTGCCTTCCTCCTTTCCCCTCCTAAAACCTGGTCCTTCTTCTCAGTATATGACACAACTACTACGATGAATACTTAAGGCAAAAATTAGGGATCCAGAGGTCATCTGTTTTTTCCCTTTTCTCTCATGCTTAATCCATCAGCAAGACTTTTTGCTTCTTTCATACTTCCAAAATCTCCCTCAAATTCATCCACTTCTCGCCATCTCCAGTGATAATCTCTCTAGTATAAGCTATCATCAACTATGGCTTGGGTTACAGCAGTAATTTCCTAATAGCTCCCCATGTTTGAAACACCTATCAGACATCCAAGTGGAGTGGTCAAGCAGGCAGCAGGATTTGATTCTGGAGTTCAGAAGTGAAATAACATAGAGATATAAATTTGGCAACTGAACACATACGGATGGTATTTAAAGCCACAGAACTGTATGAAATCAACTAGGCAGAAGGTATAGACAGGCAAAAGAAAGAGTTTAGTACCATGCCAAGAGATACCTTCTGAGATAGACTTAGGAAGAAAATCCAGTCAAAGACAGAAAGCAGAAGTTCTGGCACACCACCCCACATACTCTCCGGATTCCCAATTTTTCTCAGTTCTTTCTTAGTATCAACATGGACTCAATAAACCACCCTCTCCTCAAAACTACACCCTATGACACTGCACTACTCTCACCTCCTACCTGCTTGGCTTTTCCATTTCAAGGTCCTTACTCGGTTCTTCTTCCATCTTCTACCCCTGAAATTCAATCATTCCTGTTCTTGTTTTCTGTGTTTGTGTCTGACATCAGCACACAGTCTCTCCACTCCATCTTACATGTAAAAAATGCAAACTACCATTAAGATGAGATGTTTCAGCTGCTTCTAAACTTGTCCTATCTTCTCAGTCCTTACCATCTCATACAGATCTTCTTCTTTCACTACCAGTAGTGAAGTGTGAACTGCTGTTGTGGGTGAAGGAAGATTGCATGCTTGTGAAAATGCAGATTCTTGGATTTTACCCCAGACCTACAGAATCAGCTCCCCTGGTGATTCTTAAGTAATGGCTTTTATAAATGTTGAGTAATTCATACCTGTTATTTCACTGTAATTGCATGTTAGGTAATGTTAAGAATATGACAGCCTTCATGCTTGCTGATAGCAATATGACAGAAAAATGACCTTGGGTCTAAAAGAAAGTTTGATTTAAGGAAATCAGAAACTATAACCAGGGATAAGACTCTAATGGAACTGGTAAGATATCTTAAATATCTGTAACTGTCCCATATTATTTATTTTTGTTTTGCCCTGTGTCCGATGGTGATTTAAAATGCAAATCATTTAGACAGTGGTGATAAAACCCAACTGCACTTGCTTTGCTTAACAGCAAAGTAGTAGTAAACTGAGAAGCCAGTATCTTAGTCCACTGCCAGAATAAAATTGAAGATAGTAGCTTTAAAAAGAAAAGAAAGGTAAAATGATCTGTAGGGTCTTCAGAAGATAGAGAGATCCAAGCCAAAAAAGTGGTTAGGAGGCTTAACAGTCAGAGGTCTTCATCTACTTACCCTGTCTTGAATTAAAATTCTTTAAGCACTTATATTATCTGTGTCCCTAGAGTGTGAGTTCCCTGAGGCTATATTATACTGTCTACTACTTTACAAAATCCAAAGCCCTGCCCAAAGAAATCTAATATTTTCTGAAGTAAAAAATAAACAGTTGCCACATAAACTCTAGCTCAATCCCTGTACCATTATCTCCAATTCCAAATTAATGGAATCCAGAATGAGGAGGTTTTTACAGTATCTTCTGAAAGGAATTACTGTATCAAATATTTTAGATAAATATTAGTCATCTTCTGAAGATGACTATGTGAAACTACAACTCTTCTAACCTCAGCACACAATTGCTCCATTCCTTATAACACGTAAAAAACACAAGCTACCATTAAGACCAGATGTTTCAGCTCCTTCTAAACTTGTCCTATCTTCTCATTCCTTATCGTCTCAAACAGATGTTTCCTCCTTCACGGTTAGTAGTGAAGTGAGTTTGAACTGCTATTTGGGATGGAGGAGGATTGCATGCATTGACACAGTGGCAAAACCCTTATTCCAACTTACTCCCTACCCGGTTTCTATCTCCTAACCAGTCTCTCCTGTCCCTGGAGTTGACTCATTCCGTAGCTCACTCTGTTCTCTCATAAAACAACGCTCAAGTGTCTGCAGGGTTAAAATACTTCAAAAACGCTTTTATTAAAACTACAAACCAAAGAAACTTCAGAAAGAGGTGTACATCCCATATTTTTCTATATGCAGCTATAAAGACAAGTTGATAAAACATCATGCAGTGATAGATATTTGAATATTTCCTATATATATCCCCACCAGATGCCTGGGGGCATCCAGAACATTCCCCTAACACCACTCCCTACCTCTTACCCTCCTCAGCTTTCTCCCTGTAGCTAGACTACTGACTGAAATTTGCTCTCTATCTCTGCCTTACCATTTTTTCAAAATACGAGAGCATAAGTACAGTTTCCGATATTAATGGTAGTGCTCTGACTCGAAATTTCTAGGCATGTCTTCTTCACCTTTAAAAAGCAGCGACAGGTGACGGGTTTCTCCACTGAGGATTATGCGTGGGGTTCTCAAGACGCTATATCGAAGGACAATTCCTATTCTTCACATCTTGACAGGACTTGACAGTGGCAGCATTCCCTGCCACTGTCACGTCTCACCCTGCTAACTATGCAATACAATACCAGCTGCTGCGTCCTGAACGCCTGTCATCAAGAGGAGTTAGCACTTCGTCTACCGGAAAATGGCTCTTCCTCCAATCCCGCCTCAGCCCTCACATCAAACCACCTAATAACATCACTGGTTCTTTCTACTTCAGGACAGAGACATGCATGCTTGAGTTCGTCAAGAATAATAAATGACAAACACATTATATTCCGTAGACTTGGCTTGCAGAAATGTGGGCTACGACTAACTTTTCATTCGGCGGCTTCTTCCCAGATCAATCCATGAAACTCCCCCTCCCCACAGCCGCCATAAGGGTGAAGCTCCACATCCTCCAGACCGCGGCAGGGAGGGACTGAGGGGAGGACAAAAGGAACTTGCCTACGGGGACTTACAGACGCTAGTCGCTGAGGGGTCTGGGGCAACTCGGTGCTGACTTCCATCCTCTCCGCACCCGCGGCCTCCTCGTCGGCCATCTTGAGGGAAACTGACGCCTGCAGTTCCCGACCCCCGGCCTGAGGCGAGCGGAAACCTGTGGCCAGTCGGAGAGACGAGGGACGACACTTTTACGACGGACCCTGAGATCGGGTTTGACGCAGAATCGAGGAACGGCTTCCGGTCCGCTTCCCGGAAGCAAGCGTCACGACCTGAAGGAGCTGGAGGGTTTTTTTCCTCTACTTTATTAAGCGTAGTGCTTGGTGGCTGAGTGTTTGTGTATCTGGGTTTGGTGCTGAGAACTGTTCTATCTGCGAGGTAAAAGATAAATCCAGCGTCCATTATGAAAGGAAGAAAACGGTCAGGGGCTAAGCAGGAACCTGTCTTGGCTGGCCGGTTGTTGGTCCTCGCGTGCTTTGTCTCCCGACGTCCCTGTGGTGGTTACACAGAGCCTACAAAATGAAAAAAAAGTACTCACAGATCTTCCATCTTTAGGAGTCTACCCCTTGGGCACTTTTACATGCCTACAAAAAAGCTCGGGGCTCAGCCTTGTTTTGGGGGTGGGGGTGGAGAAATAACGAAAAATTGGAAACCTGGTCATTCTTCATCTTGTAGAGGGAATAAAAAATAAACCATGGTACATCCGCGTTATGAAATACTATGCAGCTCTTGAACAAGATAAATTGAGAAAAAAACTACACAAAGTTAAAAGGTAAATAAAAACTGGAAAGAAATGTCTGCAATATGCATGACAGATCAAAAGATAAAATCCCAAAGACTATTTTCTATTCCAGTTGAAAACACATACGACTCACCAATTTTTATAAATATATGGAAAAACCTAACTAGTAAGCAAAGAAATGCAAATTAAACAAAATTGGATACCATTTATTGCTTGTAAATTTGGCAAGTTTTTTAAAGAAAGGAAATCAGCGTTGGTGAGAACCTGGAAGGATAATCATATTATGTAAAATGCAAGTGTAAATTGGTAAACCTCTTGGAAAGCAATGTGGCAATATTCAGAAGGCTCTTTAAAAAAATGCATATTCTTTGGCCAGCAATTCCATTTTTAAAGACTTTATCCTGGAAAAATAATTCAAGATGCAAGCAAAGTCTTAACTACATGATTATTGGTAATGGAGGAAACCTGGAAACAATTTTAATGCCCAAAAATAAAGAACATTGGCTAAATATACTGTTTACCAATACAATAGTCTGCAGCCAGTAAAAATGTACAACACTAATTGTCCAAAGTGTGGTCCACAGTCCCCCTGAGAGTTACCAAGTCTTTGAGGGGAAAACTATAGTAATATAAAAAATTATGGAGGGGCGCTTAAGGCAGTTTGAAGTGACGCGGAGGCCAGAATTCCTGTGGACGGAGGCTCTTCTGACTGGTAGTTCCCTGCGAAAAGGCAGCTCTTAATCACAACCTCCCTGGCTAAAATAAAGAGATCCATCCAGCTGAGCTCTGGAAGAGAAAGAATCGGGCCTAAGGGCTGCCCCAAGGTTCAAGCCGTGCTGTTAGGCTGTCGAACCAGGTCAAGAGTTCTGCAGGCAGAGTGGACCCAGGCCTGCGGAGGCCTCTCTGAACCAGCTTCGGGTATGGCCTGTAAGATGCCCAGGAATGAGAACTAAGGAAATGGAAAAATAAGGGAGCAGAAGTGAAAATGACTGAGCAAGAAAGCAACCGCCTTGGACCTGGGATTGGATGCCTGACTCCTGATGTCCGCTCAGCCTCCAGCCCCCCAGGACTTGGACGCTAAAGCATCGCTGTGATCCCTTCCAGATGATAAGTCCTAAGTTTTTTGAAAATAGAAACATGTATTTTATTTCTTTACATTCCCTATCATATTGGGACAGTTTCTCCAGGGCCAGGAAGTAGGTGCTTGATTATGTTTGTTGTTAAACTGAAAGTGTTTTTTGTAAGATTGGTGAAAGCAATGAGAGCTGAGGCATCTGTCAGACTCACTATCTGCAAACCATCTTATCACATTTTATCGTTCTTGCTCCCAGAAACTCTTATTTGAGCTAGACTTTTGGAAGTAAGGTGTGCATTAATTTATCAAAAATCCAGCTTTAAAAGTTTAAAGTTTAGTGACTGTGTCTTGTATATCTGTATTTCAGATTGGTGCTATGCATTCAGTCAACCCACGTTGGGCCTCCTATCTCCTGGTATTTTTGATTCCTTCAGGAGGTAGGCCTCCAATCAATGGTCAATCCTTTTTGCATATGCTCAAAGAAAGGATGCTTATCTCTGGATAACACCAAGACTGCCAGCGGCCACTATACTTGGGGTGCACTTGATATTAGCAATGTTAAAAGCATACCTTTTTATAAAAAGGTAAAATCATGACTGTCATGCCAATATAAAATGAATATGTGTCAAAGATTTAATTTAACTCACTTAATGAGGGTGTGTGTATGAAGCCACAATTGGTTCAGAGATGAATCCAAAAGGCAAATACATATAGGCAGTCTGGAATGCTGAGATGAATTTGCTTAATAAATGCAAAACTGTCTTCCTCCACAGTGGGAAGGGGGAAGTCAATTGAACTTGTACCAGCAAAGGAAAAAAAATTTTAAATGATAATTACTTGCTTTTTTAAAAACCATGTTGGTATTTGCACTGATTGGGGGGAAAGCTTGGTGGTTGAAACTGCTGGCCTCTTAGCACATAATCAAGGCAATGGTACCAAAGTGAACTAGTCACCAAAGTGATCTAGTAGTAGTTTTCAAAAAGAGGAGGGAAGACTGTTTCCCTTAAGAACATCCTTAAGTAGTAAAAACTATTAACTTTATGAAATCTCAATCTGTGTATCTTTTAAAAATATTCTGTATGATGAAATGGGAAGCACACAAAGTGTTTCTGCTGTGTACAAAAGTATGACTTGAGAAGAAGCACTTCTACATTGAGTTGCTAGCTGAACCAGCCACTTTTATCATGGAACACCATTTTTACTTAAAAGAACAACTGACAGATACAACTATGATTATTCATACTTGGTTATTTGGCAGGCATTTTCTCAAATATGAATAAGTAAGCCTTTCTCTTCAAGCTGCTGCAATCAAACTTTCTGTATTTAAATTTTTTTTTTTTTTTACCACTTATTGGTTGTGTGACCTTAGGGGAATTACCTCTCTGAGACTTGGTTTCCTCATCTATAAAACAGATGTGGTAATGGGACCATTTTCCTCAGATGATGGTTGTGAAGATTAATAAGACACCCCATTTAAAGCCCTCAATGCCTGGCTTCACTCAGTACAGTGCCCACTAGTGTTCAGTGCCAGTTCGGTGACTTTTTTCCCCCCTGGCTCTCCTGCATCCATCAGCACTTTCAGTTAGGGGGTCTTTCTGTTGTGGAAGTCTTGTTGGAAGACAGTATCCCCAAACATGTGGTTAGAATTCCTTCCTGCTTGGTATCCTCAGGTAGCAATGTCCTTTTGTATTATTGCTAAGATAGTTGTGCCTCCTGCTTCTTGGTCCTTTGCAGCTCCCTGGGTTTCTGCTTGCTTTCCAAGCCTGTCCTCAGCCTTCTACAGAATCTATGAGTCCCTGATATCCCTTCAATAGATAACCTTTTTGTCTAAGATAGCTAGAGGTGGTTTCTATTATTTGAAATGGAAAGGTTCCTAACTGATGCATTAACTATTAAATTGTTTATAAATATAACACTGTCTCATGTTGCAAGTTTTCATGGCCTATCTTCCTCTGCTTTGTTCTTTTTTAAAAATTAATTTTTTTTCTTGATTTGTTAGCTTCCTGGGTAGGAAAACCTATACATAGAAATGTCAGATACTATGCTAAGGATGTTAGATGCATTTTAAAGAGTAACTCTCAAAACAATCCTGCAATATAGCTCTTATTATGACCATGGTACAGACAAGGAAATTATGGACTAAAGGGGTAAGGTTGCTTATCCAATTACTAAGTGACAAAACCTGGATTCAAAACCTAGGTCTGTCTGACTTTAAAAATTTGTGCCTTTAACCACTTCACTCTTTTGCCTCCTATGAAAAATTTTAAGTCTCTCTTACCACCTTGTATGTTGTAGTATGTCTATCGTTAAGTAAACAAAACTATCACATATCTAGCACACATTTTAACATCCTAGTGCATATATATTAGACATTGCATAGGGCATGAAACAGAAAAAATAGATATAAACTTATCAATTATTGTTTTTTTCTGATCTAGACCACAGTGTGGTGTGACCTAGTTTAGAGCAGGATTATGCATTTGATTCTTATCCAAAGATGTAATTCTTTTTTCAATTCACAGTAGCTTTTTTGAGTTAACAAGCTATAAAGTCATTTTGTAGATGCCATGATACTTTTTGAATCATTATCAACAACTAATATATATTAATTAGCTTTCTTGACACACCAAGATATAGTCAGTTAGGGGAGCCATGCTTAGAACTGTTTTCCTTAGAATCCTCATTTATAGATTGTTCGGGAGGTTTTCAATCCTGACTATACATTAGGATTGCCTGGGAACTTTTTAAAAATTCCAATGCTAGGCCTCACTCTAGTGATTTTGATTAAATTAGAAAGGGGTGGGGCCTGGGTATTAATTGCTGTTTGTAAACCCCTTCCAAGTGATTCTAATGAGCAATCAGAATTGAGAACACCTGGGTGCCCTTCTCGGGGATTTTTTTGTGTGTGTGGGATAATAACAGTGCCTATCTGTATTCCTCCTGTCTGGTACAAATCCTTGGTATTTCTCATCCAGATTAGAGAAGAGCAGCCTTCCTAATTGGTTTCCCTGTTTCTATTCTCTTACTCATATTCATCCTCTATTTTCCTGCCAGAAATATTCTTAAATATAAATCTGGTCATGTAACTCTTTTACCTACATATGGCGGACAACTGCCCTAAGATAAAACTTAAGCATGGCATTCAAAGCTCTTCTCAATCTGGCTTGAAATTATTTTTGTCAGTCTAACCTCCCTTGCCACCCCTCACCTTAAACTTTATCCACACTGTATTTTCCAAATAACACCGTCCAGTCTTGTGCTTCTGTGCTTTTGCATAGCTTAGTTCCTTGGCCTAGAGTGCCCCTCTTCCCCTTCACAACACCTCTTTCTATAAAGGGATACCTACCTGCGTATTGTTCAGGGCTAAGTTTATACATGATTCTGAGTTTTCTTTTTTTTTTTTTTTTTTTTTTTTTTTTTTTTTTAGAGACGGGGTCTCGCTCTTGGTCAGGCTGGTTTTGAACTCCTGACCTTGAGCTATCCACCCGCCTCGGCCTCCCAGAGTGCTAGGATTACAGGCGTGAGCCACCGCGCCCGGCCATGATTCTGAGTTTTCTGATTCTCCCATTCTCTGACAGTCAGACTTGCTCCCTCTGTGTTCTCATTGCACTTTAAATGGTTCTGACCTAGCACTTATCATGTGACATTAGGGTTCATTATTTAGATATCTGTTGACCCTGCTAGACTGTGAACTTCTTGAGAGAAGGCACTCTGTCTTAGCTTTGTATCCATACAGTGGCTGTCTACCATAACAAGGATGCTCAATTTTGAGGGCGGGGAGGGGATCTCAGAAAAGACTAAAAATACCAAGATTTACATTTCTGTAATTGAAATGTATAAATGGTTATTAAAATAAAGCCTTAAAAATCAACTTGCAAAATATGTATTGGTCCCACAACAACTTCCAAAGCCAGATTAGAGGGTTGCACTTGCCATACTTATTTCATTATTAGAGGCTTCTTCCTAGGGATCTTAGAATTTTCAACTTGAGACCTTATTAAAATGAAAGTATGTCTGGGCGGATAACCTCTTATCAGATTACCTTTAAGTAGGGATTAGTTTAACTGATCCTGAAATCCAAGGTCTTTGGAATTGTAGACATCATGGGTTGGAGGTTGAGTTTTACAAGAAGCTGACTCTGAAACATTAGCATGGAAAAGGTTTATTAGGGAGTGTTCTTGGGATCAACAGCTGTGGAAGTGGAATAAAGGAAAAGAAACATGATTGGGCTGAGAGAGAAACTGAGCTGCAATGCAATCTGAATCTTAACAACCCTGACCAGGAGGAATGGTTTTTACACCCTTATGTTGATCAATCATTAGATGTGGGCAGCCCTGGCAAGAGGGGTCATCTTGAGCAAGGCAGCCATCTTCAGCCGAGGCAATTCCTGATGGCTTTTTGCTGGCAGCACTCTGGGCAGCTGGGGGAGAGTAAGTCCTTCATTCCTGAAGGGGTTTTTGGGTGGCACATCATAGTTGCCACCACAGATGGGAATAGTGAGGGGAAAAAGGCGGAAAAAGGCAGCTACAAAAGCCAAAGACAAATCTTACCTTCAGTTTTGCCTACACTCTTAGTAGGCTGTGTGATAGAGGAAAGTGTGGAGCCCAAAATACCCAGGGTTTGAATCCTGATTTCACTACTTCCTACTGCAAAGTCAAGTCACTTAAAATCTCTGAACCTCAATTTTCTCATCTGTAACTGTGATGATAAAATTTACCTGGTAAGTAGGTTATAAGAATTAAATAAGAAAATGTGAAATGACTTTGTCAATTATGAAGTACCATACAAATGTAAGGTCATTATAATATTTAATTTATTAAATCAACTAGTACTCATCTGTTTAAAAAATAGAAAGTAACAGAGAAGGATAGTAATATTGTGTTGGGTCAGGGAAATTATAATGTAATTGAATTATTCTCAAGCTATTCTGTGTTAACCTATTCCAAGGAGATAAATAATTTATGGCCCAAACATGAAGGTCTGTATGTGGGAACTGGTAATGTCACAACAAAAGGAAGTTTGGGAACTCAGGAAGAGGATGACAGAGGACAGAGGTAAAGAGGAGCTTAAGCCTTTGAGAGATGTGGGGAATGACAAATCTAAGCAGATGATGAGCTGATGGAGATGGAAAGGGCTTAAGCAGACAGCCCATAAGAAAATCATTAACCCCCAATGCATTATCTCCTTTAAATAACCTTGGGAAGCAGAGACTACTATTAGTCTCCATTTTAGAGGTAAGATAACAGTGAGTCAGGGAGGTTAAAGATTTGCTTGGTCACACAGCTAATAAATGGCAATGCTTGTTTCAACCTAGGTCTGTCTGAGGTTCTTAGCTATACTGCCTGAAAAGCGAGGTTTCAACCTAAAACCAAATGGTATTCCTGGAGGAGAGATAATGACAAAGGGAGGGTGGTGGTAGAAACTCTATGAATAAAGTAATAAAAGAGCACAGAGACCCAAAGGACCTGGCTAGGTGGGGTTAATCATAAGGATAAAGAAGTAAGGAGACTTAGAAAAGACTAAAATTTAAATAGATGTGCTACCTTAAACTAAAATTTCCAGAACTGCCTCATTGTTTCATTAATACCACAACTGAAGGTCTAGAATGAAAAAAATGAAAACACAAGTTAATTGTTCTCATCTTATTGTAATTTTGGAAGAGGAAAAAAGAACAAAAGAAGAAATGAATGAAAGAAATGGAGAGAAGGCATGAAGAAAGCAAGGACTTGTGATTTCTGTGGAAGTGCAAGTAGAGTTGAGATATAGAGTTGTCTCCAGGCATGAGACAATGGAGAAGGAAAATGAGCAGAAGAGAGTGAAGGGAAGAAGGAGAGAAAGGAAAATTAGTGGAAATAGAGGAGATAAGCTCTCAGTATGAGGAAGAAAGAAGAAACAAGAAACATGATATTCATTCATTATTTTCAGATGGTATTTAAAAAAAAGACAAGACGCAATTGGGTGAATTTATTCAAATAGCCCGTGTTCCTGTCATAAATTGACTCACACACATACACACACACACACACACAAACTTTTTGTCACAGTAATGAAAAATCAGCAAAACTATTTAAACTGAATGATATAGTTCAATCCTATGTCATTATACCAGAACCTATAATAACCATAAAGCAAGGATATTATAATTTATTTTATTTTATGCCATGTCACTTAATACACACAGTCCTTTCTCGATATACTCGGGAGATTGGTTCCAGAACTCCCCTCCCCCAATATACCAAAACCCATGCATATTCAAGCCCACATTTGGCCCTGCAGAACCCAAATACAGGAGAAGTTGGCCCTCTATGTACTTCGGTTTCCTGTGAATACGGTATTTTTGATCTGCACTTGGTCAGAAAAAAAATCTATGTATAAGTGGACCCTCACAGTTCAAACCTGTGTTGTTCAAGGGTCAACTATATAATCTTTGCCCAGGTATCCAATTTCCCAAGAAACCAACTGTTAGGGCTGCTATAACAAAATGCCATAAACTGGGTACCTTATAAACAGAAATTTATTTATCATATTTCTTAAGACTGGGAAGTCCAAGATCAAGGCAAATTCAGTGTCTGGTGAGGGCCAGCTTTCTGGCTCAGAGACAGCACCTTCTAACTGTGTTTTCACATGGTGGAAGGAGCAAGGCAGTTTTCTGTGGTCTCTTTTATAAAGGCACTAATCCCATCCTTCATGACCTAATCACCTCCCAAAGGCCCACCTCCTAACACTGTCACCTTAGGGGTTAGGATTTCAACATATAAATTTTGGGGGACACAAAACATTAAAGATGCTTCAAAATTGAAGATAATTAATCTTGAATTACAATGTTCTATCCCATATTTTATTAACATAAATCAGGGTGATATGTGTGGGGTTTGTGTGTGTGTGTGTGTGTGTGTGTATTTGTATTGGTTGGTAATACTAAAATTTTCAGTAACTATTAAGAATAAAGTGTTATGGGAGGGTACAGTGGTTCATGCCTATGATCTTAGCATTTTGGGAAGCTGAGGAAGGAGGATCTCTTGAGGCTAGGAGTTCAAGAGCAGCCTAGGCAACATAGTGAGACCCTGTGTCTACAAAAAAATTAAAAAATTAGCTAGGCATGGTGGTGCACGCCTGTAGTGAGCTACCAGGGAGGCTGAGGTAGGCGGATCACTGAGCCCAGGCGTTGGAAGTAGCAGTTAGTTATGATCATGCCACCGTACTCTAGCCTGGGCAACAGAGTGAGACTGTCTCCAAAAAAAAAAAAAAGAAAGAAAGAAAACAGACAATAAAGTGTTAAAATAATTTTTTCTTCTATGTTCACTGTAGGCTTTTCCTTGGTGGATCTAGTAGTGTTTGAATAATTGGGTCCCAAAATAGTGCATTTCAGATATCAGTTTTATGAAGTTCAAAACAACTTTGCATATAATTATCTCAGAGTAATAAAGTATACATTTTTGCCCAGCAGCTGTTCACAGTAATTTGACAACAAAAAAGGGATTTTAGGCAATAGCCTGCTAATAGCTTATCCAGGTGTTGACAAATTTGGTTGGCCCAACTATTGTTGCTTTTGGACTTTCCTCAACTAAGAATAGTTTTTACATTTTTAAATGGTTGAAAAAATCAAAATAATATTGTGACTCGAGACAGTTATTTGAAATTCAAATTTCAGTATCTATAAATAAAGTTTTATTGGAATACTACTATCACTGCTCTCTCAGTGCAATGAAGAGCTGAGTACTTGTAACAGGGACCAGATGGCCCACAAAGCCCGAAACACAAACTATCTGGCCCTTTACAGAAAATGTCTGCATATCCTTTTTTCTATAATATGATTATTATTTAGCTATACAGTCAGAACTCAGAGCAGAATTCAGCTCCACTCTAAACAGAAATTACACAGTCACACTAAAGTCAATTCTATCACACTAAAGTGATACAACTGTTTTGAGAGGATGGGGTCTGGGTAAAGTATGAATGAAGATGGTCTTTACAGCATTTCTTGTGGTTGTTGTAAAAGAGGGCTAGTTCCCTGTCTTTCTTTGTGGGAGTCAGTAGATACCATTTGATTCTGAAAGCCCACAGCTGTCACCATGAGCAGGTCAAGGAATATATGGAGGTCAGTAACAAAAGAGTGATCCCCAGCATTGAAAAGACTCCTCTGGAAAGTGTGAATGGGGAACACTTGAGACAATTTCTTCATAGTAAACATTTTTTTTTAGTGGCAAATTTGTTGAAATACTCCCTTAAACCAAATGTATTATATGCATATTTTTGAGTAAAATAAAAATATCAAAAAATTAAAGTCACTAGTTTCCCCACTGGGGATGCCCTAATCCCGTCGACAGTGGAGCTGAGAGGCGAGCTCACATACCTGCAGTGCCTCGGTGGAGCGAAGAGGGCTGCTGTTCAGCCAGAGCACCTGCTTCCAGCATGAATGGAGACGTCAAGCACAAGTTCAGCCTCTACTGAGTCTCGCCCAATTCCGTGGTCTTCTTCCTGTTCCCAACTCTGCCCTTTCTGCCCCACTCACCTCCCGCCCCCTACCCTAAGCATTAATGTCCAACCCCGAATCCTTCCAGTTTTTGGAGCCTGGCTTTTTTGCCTTGCGGTCTTTTGAGACTCGGCCTCTCCTTTTCCTGGCCGCCCGGAACCACCCCCACGCCAGCCGCCACCCTGGGATCCCGTTCCTCGAATTGCAGCTCACCAGCACCGGCTCCTCTCACATCCCAAGTACGGGGCAGATCATCACATCAGGGGCGTGACGGGAGTAACAGGAGAGCAGCCTTTGAGCGTTTCCACCGTCCGCATCGAAACCGCGCCGCCCCTGAGCCCGCGGGGCCTCGAGAGGGGCGTGACTAGCGTCGGGGGGCGGGGTCCGCTCTCGGATACCCCGCCCCGTTCCCGGAAAGTCACTGACTCTCCGGGGCTTTTGCTGAGAAACGCTCGCCCTGGAGGCAGGGCAAGTTGGCGAAGAAGGCTGCGTGTCCTTTTTCCAGCACGAACTTCCGAGGTCACTGTAAGCAGGTCATGCTGTCCAGGCCCCGATGCCTTCCTCCGTTTACTGAGGAACAACTCCTGGCTCCGCAGTATAGACTGTCAGGACTTGAACTTCCTCAAAAGAGAATCATGGCCGTGTCCCAAGTTCTTGGGCAAAATAAATTTGTCCTAGATATTATATATATATATATACACACACACATATGTGTGTATATTTATATGTAGTGTGTGTGTTTGAAGACTACTTCAGAAAGTTGAGAAAACAAAGAATAAATGATGTGCAGATAGGACTTGAATAAATATAAAGATAAAACTAATATATATATAATATGATATTAAGTGTTTAGTACTGAAGGTTTCCATTTGTAAATGTTATCAACTATTTTTAGAATTCTAGTAA